>JANBVO010000002.1:0-322487 GCA_030052745.1 Pleurostoma richardsiae
GGGAAACAGTTACCCTGCACCTGGGAAACAGTTACCCTGCACCTGGGAAACAGTTACCCTGCACCTGGGAAACAGTTACCCTGCACCTGGGAAACAGTTAGTTACCCTGCACCTATGGGAAACATAAGAGCACTTACCCTGCACTTGAGAAACAGTTACCCTGCACACTGCAGAGCACTTGCTTTACATTTATTAGATGTCGGAGGGTGGTTGTTTTGTGTCCCGGGGGGGTTTCTTGTTAAGGTATGTATATGCATGATATTTCTGAAGTTATTATTTTCCTTGTACGGGATATTTCTACTTTTACCCTTGCAACCACGTTATAATAAGTAGTACAGGCGGTTAATAAGTAGCCGGTAGTGTTTTATTATAAGGAGATCGGTATGTTCATAAAGTAAGGAAAGGAGATATAATACAAAAGGTAGTATATTTTTAGTTATGAAACTTCAACTTGCCGGTTGTTCTCCGAACGCCCGGCGAACGGCCTTAAAAAGAGCTTGTACGGGCCCCGGGCCCTAAAAAGGGCCCGGCCAGTTACGGCATTCCGCACGTGCCTGGGCATGTGCTTAGTTAAGTACCCTACCCGGGCTTAGGCCATCGTAGCTCAGGCCTTCTTCCTATATGAACGGGCTAGGTGCTACCTTCTTAACGTCCTTCTTACATTTATATTTTAATATTTACGTTATGTTTAAAAGTAAAAGCTATTATAAAGAAATTAATATATTTATAAAGTAAAAAAAAAAATTATAAGAGGGACGCTAAGAAGGTAACACCTAGCCCGTTCATATAGGAAGAAGGCCTAGGCCACGATGGCCCAGGCCCGGGCAGGGCACCTAACTGAGCACATGCCCAGGCACGTGCGGAATGCCGTGACTGGCCGGGCCCCTTTTAGGGCCCGGGGCCCGCACAGGCTCCTTTTAAGGCCATTCGCCGGGCGTTCGGAAAACAACCAACAAGTTGAAGTTTTACAACCAACAATATACTACCCTTTGTGCTATATCTCCCTTCCTTGCCTTGTGAATATACTAATCCCCTTACACATAGGTCTAGAAGAACGCGTTCGGGCCCGGACAACAACATCAGGCACCGGCCCGTCATACACCTCACGTAATGGTCGATGCCTATGTTACGTCGTGCTGTGACAATACCAAGCTTTAATAACTGCGATTCAAGCATTTGTCTCAATGCACGCCCTCTACCCCTTTATAACGTAAACCCCCTAGACCGGTTACCTACCTAAGGAATGCCTAGATCGTTACATTCAGTAGCTGTTCCTTAAGGCAATCGACCTGCATTTCTCTACTTTTACAAGTAACAAGCCCTACCTTATTATAGCAGCTACTTTATAAACAGCCGTTCGGCTTGAAAGCCTATGAGCCCATCTGCATCGACCTGCCATCCTTCACCATTTAAAAACACGATCAGCTCGCCTTCTAAAGACGCAGCGCTCTCATACTCGTACCTCCAACATTTCCGTACAATGTCCCCGAGGTATTCCGTCTGCAGCTCCGGCCACTGCTGCCCGGTAATCATTTGTCTAATCGCAGCGGGCGCCCTACCCTCTCCCTCTCCAGGCCACCGGCTTGTCATCAGCTCGTACACTAGACAGCCCCATAAGAACAAGTCGGTTTTCGGTGCCGGCACGACGCTGTCGTGGCGCGGTATATGCAGCGGGTGAAACGGTTCGTCCCTGACGGAGCCGCCGTTGTACAGAACTCCGCGCGCATTCGAGCGATAGCCCGCGTCGAGGAACCCAACGAGTGAAAGAGAGAGCGAAGGTGAGGAAAGCCAGCAGACCTCGGTGTACAGGTCACCGAAGACGACAGAGTGGGAATGCACAAAGGAAAGCCCCGAGATGAGATGCAGTGCCCACTGGTAGATGAGCGGACGGAACTTGGGCAGGACTCGAGACGATGTCCCGGGGCCACTGCTATCCGAGTACATCTCTAGTCTGTGCTCGGCTAGGAAGCTGACCAGCGGAGGTCCCGAAGGTTTGGTCAGGATGGGAAACCCAGTGAAAGGATCACGGTGGATGAAACTCGGTGCAAGTTAGTAGCTGATATTGGAGTTTTGACGGAAGAACTCACGAGATAATCCTTGGATGTGCCTCGCCGATTTGCTCGTAGACCTCCGTGGTCTTCCAGACACGCGTCGTATCGGTGGTGTGGCTGACGAACAACTGAGCATCTGTATCGTCTTCCATGGGATCATCCGGACCATAGTCCATGGTCGGGATGAGGATAAGGCTGTCCTCGTCAAGCTGCGAGACCGCAATGCTGCCTATCTCGGCGCGGAAATGATCTTCATAGGTGCGGCCGGGGACACCGCTTGTTAGCCTCCGAGGGTGAGAGCCCGGCTGAGGACGGAGCTGTGGGCCCGTTCGACCAAACCGGGCCATTATCCTTGCAAGGGTTTGGCAGAGAATTGCCCAGGAAATTGTGCGACTACGATTAAGTGTTGGATGAAAGAACGAGAATGGGAGGGACTCGGCGGTGTGTGTTGTGCATGAGATTCAATGGTCGGTCACGTGAGATCACACACCAATCAGAAGAAGTATGCCAATTAGCGAGTCTTTATTTGCGCATTACTCTAGCCCAGTGCTGTACAACTAGCCTGTGTATATACCAACCGTTGATGCCGGCAGGTTAGTACACTTGTCCGTCCGATCCAACTTCACCTTCTGGATCTCTCCGCCGGTTACGGCCATGACGGTGGCCCAGCGCTGCGAATATGCTAAACCAGCGGCCTTCCTCTTCTGGTCCATCATCTTGAGATCTGCCCTGGCACGATTGACGGCCATGTCGAGCTCGCTCCTGACGAACCTGGGCCACTCAATGGCGAGATTACTGTCGGCGCCGGTCAGGTCCTGGTACCAGGCGTCGAACTGCGTCAGCTGGTCAAGGATGCCGTTGTACGAGTCGCAGAACGACTCCCACACGGTGTCTAGGTTCATGTGCGTGAAGACCATGCCGAGCTCGCGCGCGTCGAGCAGCTGCTCTGCGCCCTGGTCCCGCCCCGCAAACGTGGCCTCGCTGACGGAGACCTTGCCCGAGAAGAGGCGGCCCTTCTTGCCATTGGGCCGCGTCAAGAAGACCGTCAGGCGGTCCTGGTTCGTGACGGAGCCCAGCTCGTCGACGAGCTTGTGAATCCAGGCCTCGCCGTTGAGTGGCGGCGCGGCGAATACCGACAGGATGTAGCTCTCGCTCCAGAAATACTGCCGCGGTGTGGCTGCATTGAAGGGCATCCAAGCCATGAAGAAGCGCCCGATCGTTTGGCCCTCGAGCACGTGCTCCGTCTGGTACAGCTGATGGTACTGCGTGCCGCGCACGTAGGCGTAGCCGTTGTAGCCCGTCTTCGGCCACGGGTACATGAAGTCATAGGCCGCAGCCTGTGCCACGTCAAACGACGTGCACGTGGCGCTCGAGTTGTGGAAGTACTTCTTCACGCCCGTGTACGACGAGATGTCGAAGTTCCGTGTGGTCTGCGTCGGGCTCTGGTAGTAGTCTGGATAGCCGGGATAGGGGTCCGACTCGACGACGACCGGGTCACCCAGGACCGTGTTCGGGTCCCAGAGCGTGATGTCCTTCCTGTAGGTGTTGACATTTCCGGGGTCGGCCCGCTCGATGATCTCCGCGAACCGCTCCTCGACAGAGCGTTTGTACGCCGAGGAGGTGCTTGTGCCCGACACCGACACATACCCCCACACGTCGTCGTCTAAGTCGCCAGTGTCCGGCGGCAGCCACGCACACCCGCAGCAGTCGTTGTTGTCGCTGTCGATGCTCACCACGCAGGAACCGCAGCCGTTGCAGTTGATCTCTGGGGTCGACAGTGACCCGCTGCCCATTGCTTCCTTGTTGATAAGGTCTGTGAGGTCTGGGAGTCCATCGAAGCCATTGTAGTTGCCTCGCGGCGTCGAATTGTTCTGCCGCTTCTTCTTTTTCTTCTCCTTCGTCGCCCACCGATCGTCCGTCCAGTCTTTCTCGGAGAGAGTGAGGTCTGTGTTGGATCTAGACTTGAGGCTGTCGGAAGAGCTGCCAGTGAAGCACTGGCTGCTCAGCTCGTCGGCGTTCGTGATGTACTGGTTGACCGAGTTGCTGCCCCAACCGACGTAGTCACCGTCTGTCATGAGCGCTTCCTGTGTCTGGATGACGCTCTGCGTGAGGCAAACCTGGTCTCCGGCACCTTCAAGTTCGAAGATGGCGGCAACGCTCTGCTTAACTGCCATGTCCGGCAGTTCTCCGTCGACTGCAAACTGCCAAGGCTTGGAGAACGCCAGAGACACGCTCAGACCAAGAGTGATGTCGTTTGACACGGTAATGGTTGACACCGGCGTGTCGTCGCCTACGGGTGTCATGTTGTTATTTCGACTGAGCTTCAGATCCTTAGCCGTGATGCCCGTTGGAGATCCGGGGAAATGAACGTTCGCGTTCGTCCCCCAATCACTGAGAGCACCGATGGTTAGTATTCAAAATGTCAACAACGGTGGCATTCCAGGAACTAGAACTCACGCCACAGCACTCGTCTCCATATATCCGTTGAACGAGACCGCAGTGCCCGTGTCGGTAAGGGTCTTGAGCTGAATGGCCTGCTCTATGTACGGGACAAAAGAGGCCCAGCCGTGATAGACGGAATGACCACCGATGCTAGACTTTCCGGACGAATGCGATATCGAATCTCCGTTCAATTTCTGAGAGGTGTCCAGCGTACCGATGCCTGCGACCGTGAAAGTAGCAGATGTCGTCCCGTCGACGTGGAGAAACCCAGCCGCTTCGTGGACCTGAACTGTGCTACTCGTGTCCCAGGTCGCGATCATGGAGAAGCCGTAGTAGAATTGGGCACTGAGCTCGCCCTCGATAGCAACAGCGATGCCCTCGCCCTGCTGACCGCTTGATATCGGGCACATCTCGGTATCGAAGTAGACTAGGTGGTCAATGTCCGTCTTGGTGAGCTCGCTCAAGCTAGCAGAGCTGCTGGTGTCGAGACCGTCGAACTTGCCGAACCAGTCAGCGCGGTTTGCCGAATAGAAACGGTCGACGAGGGTGGTCAAGTCCCGCTTCGAACTGATGCCGTCCGAGTTGACGACGGCGTCCCAATATCCCTTGACATTCGCGTAGTCCATCCGGATGGAGATGGTGCCGGCGTCTCGGCGCACCAGAGCCGTGTTGTAGTCGAATTTGAATTCGTAGACGGCCGACGTGGGGTTCTGGAGCGCAAGCTCGACGGGCACGGCTTGGTTTCGCGACGGCTCGAGCGAAATGGCCCGCACATATGTGCCGTTGCCGCATTCCTGGGGCATGTGCACGATGGTGCCCTCTACACCATTCAGGCGGACTCGGAAGCAGTCTTTCTCGGGGGCATTGAGACAGATGATGCGTGCTGTGTGAGCCTTGTCCATCGGCGCGTCCAAGATGCCCACTGGGCAGTCCAAGAAATGGAGACCGGGGTTGTCCCGTTTCGACAAGGTGGACACGGCCGTGTCCGAGCCGGCCATGAGAAAGAAGGCTACGCCGGTCTCGTCGGGGTCCGTGACTCCGACACCACCGCCAAAGTTGAGCAGTTCAAACTGGGGTACGGCATCTGCTGGCGGCAAATACTCCGGTGGGAAGATCTTGTCCAGGTCGACTGGCAGGAATGGCTGGTTTGCATTGCCAGGTGCGTCGCAGCAGAATGCTTGCTGCCTCCCTGCGAATTTATTAGCAACCGACTTTCCGACTTCATCGGGTCACGATCAACTTACCATCGTCGCAGTAATATCCACCCTTTCCCTGAGGGTCCAGGTCCAGGGTGATCTGGCCATTGTCGCACTGTTGTGAGCAGACCTTTGAGCTCTTCCAGCCACAGTTCTTGAACGAGTCCGCCGCAGGGCAGCAAAGCTTGCGGTGTCCATTAGAGCCCTTGGTAGGATCCGAGTCATCCTTGCTGTAACCGGCAGGGTTCGTGAAAACGTCGCCGTTTGTGTAACTGTCGCAGCGGTCGCCTTCTCCAATCGGGCCGCCGGAATCTACTGTCAGGACGTGCTGCTTATCGCTGGGGCACGAGCCGCCGCACTCGGTCCACGAGCAGATGTCGAGGTAGCGTTCCATGTTGCCGGCTTGACAGCAAAAGACTTTGGATCCTCTTATACCCAGTCAGTTGCCGTAACCTCTCTTGGCAGATCCAGTCGCGTCTTACCGTAAGCACCTGTAATCGTAGCTGCCAGTCTTTAGGTCGCCTTTCCAGCCCCAAGAGTCCCCGAACAGCTTGATATCGCCGACGTTGCACTTGCCAGAACAGTCGGTCTTGACGGCACCGCCACCAGCATTCCAGTAGCATTGATCCGGTGTCAGGCTCGTCCATGCAGGACAGCAAACCCAGCGTGCGTTCGAGGAGCCGCCGCTGCATCTGAAGTGGGGAAACTGGTCAGCATACAGTCGACTGTGAACGCCTCGGTTATTCTCCACTTACGCGTTATCGCCAAAATATGCCTTGACACGCCCCACGGCTGTCTCGCTTTGATCGCAAAAGCCTCCACAGTCCGTGACGCGGCATTGCGAAGAGTCGCTGGTCGAATGGCCGATGGCGCTCGAACCTGACACCTCTCTCTCGCTAAGCGGGCTCAGGTCAGCATCATCATCATCGTCATCGATCTCATCCCCTGTCAGCGCCGAGAGGGCCGTGTGCTTGGCGTCGTCCAGGTCTATGGCCCAGATCATCAGGCCACTCAGTCCCTGCTTGTTGGCGTAGTCGATCTTGGCCTGGAAACTCGTCTTGTCGTCATACGAGATCCAGTTATTCTGTCCATAGACGAGGTAGTTGACGGCTGCGTCCTTGTCATATGTCGGTTTCGCGTTGGTGGACTGGATAATATCCATGATTTCTAAGATTACGTCAACAGAGCCAAAAGAAAGGCGACTAGGCGAGAAACAGACCTTTGTAGGAGAGGATGCCGGCGGTCTGGGTACACTCGCCCTCATCGCCCGCCACTGTAAAAGCACATCCAGGTTTCCAGCACGACGAATCTGCCAACTTGAAGGATCTACCGTAGAAGCCCATACCAAGCACTATGTCAGCAGGCGGGATATTGCTACGCCAGAACTTAGTCAGAGTCAGCGTGCAGCCTCATGATATCTGTACAGGGCGGCTCACAAGGTCAAGGGCGAGGTCTATCTCAGTCAGGTTCGTATGTGCCAAGACTTGACTTCCGATAGGGTCGTCGGAATCCCAAACGCCGTGAAGGTCGTAGGCCATCAGGTTGATCCAGTCTGCGTACTGGCTCATGTTCTCCAGGTCAAAGTGCTGCAGGTACCAGTAGGAGGTGGGCGCCGTAAATGTAACGATGTAGTCCTTGCCACCGGATTTGATGGCAGCCCGGAGGTCCTTGAGAAGTTCTGTGTAGTTCGTGCCATCGCCATTTCGGCCACCCCGATCGTCGGCACCAGGATACTCCCAGTCGAAGTCAACTCCGTCAAAACCATACTGAGACAGGAAGCCCAGCAAGTTGGTGATGAACTTCTGCCGACTGGAAGATGTCGAGACCATGTCGGTGAATACCTCCTGGTAGGTGCCGGGATCCGTAAAGCTCCACCCGCCCAGAGCAATCATGATGTTCAGGTCCGGGTTTTTGTTTTTCAAGAAGCCGACGTCGCTGAGCAACTGCGCGTCGACGCCGTCCATGGTGGTGATCTTGAAGTCGTCCGGGGTGATATATCCAAAAGCGAAGATCAGATGACTGATGTCGTGAACAGGAATTTCGTCAGGCTGCATAGTGCCGCACGCGTGGTTGCTGTTCCAGCTTTCCCAGTAGGCTACGATCCTTGTCTGCACATTGGTCTCTGCCGCACTGGGTTCTGGCTGAGGGCAGTTCGACTGACACCCGTCCCCGCAGAAACTGGTAGACATCAGTCAGCTTGCCGTCCCAGCCATGGAAACAGTACTACGCGAAAGTAACGTCTAATTGTGCGGGGAGAAATGATCTCGATAACTCATCGACGCAGAGAGGTCTGCCCGCCAAGACTTACTCGCTCGTTGTCCCGCAGAAGCCAAACTCGCTACAGCACACATTCAAGGGGCAAGTGGTTCCTGGGACGGCCGCATACTGGCCGCACTCAGCAGTGGCATTGCAGTTGGACTGGCAGCCGTCTCCGCAGTACTGAGGGGCGTACCTGGCGAGTCTCAGTCATTGCCTATTATCGGAACAGAACTGTTTGCCTACCCACACCAGCCGCTAGAACCACAACACGCGCCATTCGAGCACGGTTTATCAGGGCCGCAGGTGAAGTCACCCGAGGACGTGGAAGAGGTTGTTTGGCCGCCACTATCTGCACGGGTGAAGAGGTCCCGAGCCGTCAAAAGATCAGCGACTGGAACAGAGACGGAAGAGGCTGAGTCGTTCACGAGCGGCGGCGAGGACGACGTGTCCATCAGGGGAAAGTCTGAGGAATCGTCAGACTTGAGGGTAAGAACTACATTGCGGTGCTTGTGGCTTGGATGATGGTGTGATGCTGACACCGAAGCAATGGCAGAGAGCAAAAGAGAGCAGAAGAGAATGGACAACCCCCGATTTGGGGTCGAATGAGCTGGCATTGCTGTTAACCCACAAAAGAATGACTGTGGCAAGCGAGCGTCATATGGGAGAACACCATTGCCGGAGTCGTTCTTTTAACGACAGTTGGAAACGATGTGTTATGTATCTATCTTGAGACGAACAGGTCTATAGTCCTATGAGGGACAACTATCGCCAGGATGAAAGGAACGAACCCCTGAGTCTGACTGATCCCTTCGTTGACTTCATGCCAGACCATTCAAGGCCATGCAGCCTATGGCGTGTAGAACTGCCATATTGGGACTGCGCGGGAAAGCCGACTGCACTGCCGACGTAGGATTACACTCACAAGCTTGTCGATAGCGCCATGCCGCGCCGCAGCGGTGCATAAGCGCCGGGCTGTCCCGCGTCGACCAATCTACAGCAGCGGGAATAGTGTCGGCTTGCTGTCAGGAACAGGCTTAGCAAGGCCCACCATGCCCAATTCCTCACGCTTGTCGAGACCAAGCAAGCTTTTAATCTCCGATCACACGCGCATGAAATCCTTCGAAGTCACCAGTCTCTGCAGTGCAGTATCGCAGCTGCATGACAGTAGATTATCGTCTGCTAACTCTGGGGCATTCTTTTCTCATGATTGGGCGCCCTCGATATCATCTGGCTTCTCCGTAGATAGCGTCATGCAAGAAAGTATTTTCCAGTGAATGTCCCGTATGAAGTTCCATCAACCATCGCCGGTTCGTCTTGATAATTCGCTCATGGGTCCTGTAAATAATGATTGGTCTGCATTCTCTTCCTTCTAGGACTGGTCATGAGGCAAGGTAACCTAATGGGAAATACGTTATGATGAGCCGGACGCGGCGGGTAACCGGCATGGAGTTTTACGTGATATCTCACGCGGCTACTGTCAGGGGCAGCAGAGAACAGCGGAAGCGCCTACGACTATCCGTTGAAATCCCCCTCTTACTGCTCCTCTTGCCTTTCAAGAATTTCGGGTTTTCTGTCTCTGATCTTCTGAGGCATCGAGATTTCACTCTGTGCTGTCTCGGTTTTCGTCAAGATGGCCAATTCACCCTCCAGACTCGTCCCCTTTCTTACCGCTCTTTTCACCAACTTAATTCTCTCTCTAGCTCAAAGCTCTACTGAAGCTCTATACCCGCTGAATTATGCGGACACTAGCACGCTCATAGGTGCCAGTCAGGATTGTCTTGACTCATACAATGCCAATGTCTCCTGCCCCCAAGCAATCGGTTCCTTGTACGCTGAGCTATGGCCGAGCTTCAACGAGACTGTTCTGGACGCACTCTGCTCTGGGACTTGTTTTGGCAGTCTTTCTGATCACAGAAGCAACGTCTCTGCACAGTGCGATTCCAACGTCACTTACTATAACGTGGGAGATGGCTCGTCCTGGCCGGTCACTTACCGCACGGATCAAGCCATATATAATTACAACCTGACGTGTCTGAAAAGAAGGTCAGTGACTCCCTATGCTTGCAGAATGCCCTTATTCTATGGTGACATGACTAATAGCCTGACAGTGATGGCGAATACTGCAACATCTGGTTCCAGGTCGGAGCCAACTCAACAGCGACGCCTGAGTGTGACGAGTGCTACTTGGATACCATCTACATGCAAGCGGTGTCGCCCATGGACGGCGACCCGGAGGAAATGCAGTCCATGTACGCTTCGGTGAGCAGCAGCTGCGGCTACACTGGACCAGTGGCAACAGCAACAGTCACAAGCTTGGTCGTTTCCTCGTAAGTCGTTCATACTGCGCCCGGCAGTCAAGAGACTTAGACGACTAACACACGTGGCCACGCAGCCCCACGGCTACGCTCTTCTGCAGCTCTCAATATGCCGTTCAACCGGGCGACAGCTATTTGAGCGTGAGCGAGTCACAACAGGTGGCGACCCATGACCTGGTCACCGCCAATAGCCTCAACTACAATCTGACGGATTTTCCATCCAGCGGGACTCTTTGTATCCGCAATCAGTGCTCCGTGTATATCGTGCAGGCCAACGACACTTGTGCGGCCATAGCCTCTAACAGCTCCATTTCCCTGGCACAGCTGCACGCCTGGAACGCGCAGATTAACGGGGTCTGCAACAACCTGGCCGACCTTGTCGACCAGACAATCTGCGTCTCGAATCCGCTGGGTGACTTCACCGTGGCCACGGCAAACACAACGGCCACAGGAGCCTTCACCACAATTGCGCCTGCGCCGACCAACATCGCGCCCGACACTAACGTGGACTGCGGAGAGTACTACGATGTTATCGCCGGTGACGACTGCGGTACGATCGAGCTCAGGTTTTCCATTTCCTTGAAGGACTTCCTCTTCCTCAACCCGGAAGTGTGGTCCAACTGCACAAATCTCTGGGCCGATACATCGTACTGTGTAGCGCCCGTCGGCGCCATCAGCACGTATTCTGGCTACACGACACCAACGTCAACCTTCAGCATCACACCGGAGTCGAGCACGCCGATCTCATGGTACGACCCCTTTGCTTCAAACGGGACCAGCGAGGCGGCGGTCTCCATCCCACTGGCCAACAACACACGCACGGATTGCTGGGACTACACCTGGTGGAACTCCAGTAAGAGTTCCGTGCCCAGTTGCTGGGACGTTGCCGCCAGCAATGAGATCACCGGCGAGCAGTTCGTACTGTGGAATCCAAGCCTAGACGCCAACCTGACAGTTTCTGATAACGCCACCACGACTGTATACGACTATCCTTGCACCATTGCACCGAGCCTCTCGTACTGCGTAGGCCTGGCGAGCCCCACGCCCCTCGTGAGCACGACTACAGCCCCTCCCTCGCCAAGAGCGTCTGGCGAGGCCACCAACTGCACCGACTGGTTCGTCGGCACTCTTAGCTGTGCGTCGCATCTGGCACTCCTGCAGATCGACCTGGCGACCTTGTACAATCTGAATCCGTCGGTCAAGTCAGACTGTTCGGGGTACGTGCTAGGCACGTACTATTGTTACTCGACCAGTGCCGATGGCTCCGTGACGGTCAGCGACACGGGCAGCATCACCCCTACTTCTTCATCAATGCCCACGTCGACGTCCCCGGGCGGCATCGTGACGCCGACGCCGACTCAAGCCGGTATGGTATCTAACTGTGACGTCTTCTACCTCGTCCAGTCGGGCGACGGTTGCTACGATATCGCCGCAGATTATGGCATCTCACTAGACGATTTCTACACGTGGAACCCCGCTGTGGGAACAGACTGCAGCGGTCTCTGGCCAAATTACTACGTCTGCGTCGGGATACAGTCCAGCTCGTCGACCGCTAGCAGCAGCAGCGCGCCCACATCCACGTCCATAACAGCAACGGCCACGGCTTCGTCCCAGCCCATCAGCACCGACGGCACCTGCGGCGGCACGACGGGAATGACGTGTGCAGGATCGCAGTTCGGGAACTGCTGCTCTTCGAGTGGGTATTGCGGGTCGACGTCCGCGTACTGCGGCGGCGGTTGTCAGACTGCGTTCGGCACCTGCGATGCGGGCAGCGATAAGATCAGCCCGGACGGGACTTGCGGCGGTAGCCAGGGGTATACTTGTTCCGGGTCGCAGTTCGGAAGCTGCTGCTCATCGAGTGACTACTGCGGTTCAACCTCCGATTACTGCGGGAGTGGGTGCCAAAGCAGCTTTGGAACGTGTACCTAGATAGTATGGCTATCTGACTTTGATTATATTGTCTTGCCCCGGAAACATACTTCCTGCAGAAGACGGACCATTCAATCGCACGTAACGCTACATTTTATCTACCTGAAGATGCGCCCTTCGGATCTAGCATAATTAGTCACTCTTTCCCTATGTCATCCCGTGTATGTGACTTCGCGGCGATGATGCCCGCCATTGTTGTTATCCGGCACGGATCTTCTTCCGCGGTGATTAACCCGGCGAGCTGTCATGGTAGAGCACTTTGTGTCACGTCAATCACAGTCCCTTTTATGCAGTCGACACACCTGTCAGTCGTTTCCGCGATTGCGCACCCATGCGAAGCGCGCCGTATATTTGTTAGAGCCAAAATTAGAGCGCGTAGCAAGTGTTGCGGCTGCCCTTACGCGGCCCTGGGCTTTGTCGCTAGCTTAAGGGCGACAGATGCGGTGGGCCATGAATCTGAGCGGCGTCTGGGGAGAAGTCAACATAGACTTGGCTATCCGGGCAGCCCTGGTATTAGAATCCCGGTCGAAATTTCTCCTGTGTCGCGCTGAGATGAGGATGCCCCCGAGCTTACAATCTAGGTCGTCTTGCGGTGACGGATAACGCCATCCCTAGGCCTTGTCGTTCGAACCTCACCGCGTGAACCATCGAGTGGCATCATGAATAGACCATTGTACTCAACTATCCAAGCGGATGAGCACCTCCGCAATTTTTTCCTGTGCTAAACCGTAGTGGTCATTAGGTCGGTAAGCCGGGTGAAGTACGGAACATGACGGTCAGCCGGCTGTGTTCAATGCATATTGGCAGCACGAACCCATGGACGGGCGCTTCAGGTCAAAGACTGGCAGATGAGAGGACTGTCACCTAACTATCGGCGTGGCAGAGATGATCATCTAGCGGGATGAACTTAATTCTCTACCATCAGATGCGGTCAACGATAACATCCACTTACGTTTCCTTGGAGAAGTGTCTCCATCTAGCTTATACCAGTAGTTTGTCTTATTGAACTTTGGGGGGGGAAAGGGGACGGGGGGATGCGAAAGATACGTCGATGGTACGACTGCAGCAGCGCCCAAAACCTGCGTAGTTGGCGAACAGGATCATGTGATTTGACCACTTTAAGTAGCGTGCAGTATTTCGGAGAGAGATTGCAATAAGTGCTTTGATTCATGTCTCGATCCCGTCTGCTGAGATCTCGTTTTTGAAATCAGCTTACAGCGGTCGCTTTTGATGCGCGCCGGAAAGTGATGCAGTCGGGCGAGCAGGAGTTATTCAACGCGTCATTGCAAGGATAATGCGGCAAGCTATATTCTCTTGGAGCGTTGCTGGAATTTTGGGGCTGTCTCGTGGCTCACGGCGTCTATCTATTACTGCGTCCCTGACTACAACATGCCAGCGTGGCGCAGAGTTCTCGCAGCTCTCGCAGCCCAGGGAGAATTGGATCCATCTGAGACACCCAGTCCCAGGCGACCTTTCCTTGCCACGACTGCTTGGCAATTTACGAGCTTGAAGAAACGCCCGACCGTCCTCACAGCGAATGTCCTTGCTGAAAATGCACTTGTTGAGGTCTTGGCCGTCAGGTCACCCCTCTCAGCCCCGGAAAGCACAGGGGAAAGCGCCAATCGAGTAATCAAGGAGGTCGAGCTCCGCAGTTGACGAAGGAAACAAAACAAGAAAGCTTTGCATGCTGGCGTTGCTTAGTATCTTGGAGCGAATTTCCCCAAATGTTTCTCTGCCCTTCTTGGGGCAGAACTTAAGCTGACTCGAATTGTTCTGCCTCCATCGGCGCATCAATATGCATATTAAATTCTTCTCTAGGGTCCGACAGAAACACGGTACCTGTATGGAGTGGTAAGCTCAAAGATATTGTCGAGCCGAGCCCGCAGACAACATACCAATGGCAGCTAGGGTCACAAAACAAGCTGCGGTGATCCATACATGCCTAAACGCAACCACGTAAGTCTGGAGAAGGGCTTCAGTTCCTAACTTGATGACCTCGCCAGTGAGCCCGGGTATGGATTCTAGACCAGTGTCATTGTGGTTACTAAGGGCAGTGATGAACTCTCCCAGATAATCCGGTGAGAGCCCCTTAGGTAGAACTGCTGCTGCAATGTTCTTTCCCGTGTCACCCATAGCTTCTGAGAACAACGCATTGTCTGCTAGTGGTTAATAAAGCAGGCACCATAGCAAGCATTGCCGGAAAGCTTACCAATTGCCAGCGCTATAGTTCCCCCAAGAGATCGGATGCTTATGATCAAACCACTGGCGACTGAAATCAGATCCGGTGGGATGGATAACTGAGCAACACTGACTAGATTCGTCAGAGTCATACCCAGGGCGACCCCCAGGAGAACCGGATATCCCCAAACGACGTTGTTGGACCCTAGACTTGTGGTGGCCATGCCAACGAAGAATGCAACAAAGATGATAAAGGCTGTAAACGTGACCCAGCGGACCCTTCTGCTCACAGCAGAGTATATGCCTGCCAGCACCGAGGAAGCCATACACGTGATGAGGACGATGCTGTATCGAAGTCCGACCAGCAGCGCATCCGTCTCGTACAGGATATTGACTTGAAATGCGAAATAAGTGTTCGCCGAGAAGAAGGCGAGGCCCTCGCAGAAGACGCAGAAGAGAGCGATTGAGAAGTTGCGGTTTCCCGTGAAGAGGCCGTGATGGAACATGCCGTCGTCCTTGAAGAATGTCTCGTACGCTACAAGAGCAGCAGCCAGTACGACGCCAATGGAGAAGGTGGCGGAGACATGGGCATCCGACCACGGATACGGGTTTCTGGACCACGATAGACCTATGGAGAAGAGCACCAGACTGCTCGACAGCAAAAAGTATCCGAGCCAGTCCAACTTGCGAAGCTTTTCCTTGTGCGTGAACTGGTGTTGCGTCTTGCTCTTGGGTGGATTATATCCCAAGCAAGTCAAAAGAGCAGCGGCAGCGAAGCAGGCCATCACCATGTACCAATAGTATCTGAAGCCGTTCGACGTGGGGTTGCTGGCGCGATTGAGGGCGCCGCCGACCAAGAGACCAACAACACTTCCGAAGGAGTTGGATACCATGTCCGCAGCTTGACCGTACCCTCGCCACCTTCGCGGGAGCACCTCGGATGCCACGACGTGAAGGAGGGGTTGGGCGCCGTACGCGAAGCCCATTATCGTGAAGCCGGCAACGAGCATCGCAAACGAGTCGGCACGGGAGATGACGATCGACGCAACAGCCCCGATCAGTGTCAGGATAACGAGGAACCATTTTCGGCCCCAGTAATCAGCGGCCTGGGAAACGATCGGCCCAAGAACGACAGTGAGAATAGTAATGGGTTGTGTAAGCCACGTGGACTGCGACGGGTGCCCGAAGTGCTCGGCGATGATATTGCCTTGCTGAAAAGTTGTCAACTTTAAGATAGTAGTGGAGCAACATGAGAAGTAGAGCTCACGGCGCCGACGCCTACCAAGTTCATCAACTGCACAAAATAGATGAGACCAGCTGCAGCGACAGCCACGAACGTTTTGGAATGCAGGCGAGGGGGTCCGTCCTCATGGTAGTGATCAGAGCCTGGATTAGGGACCTCGCTAGGTATGACGTTCTCGGCACGAATTACTGACGGTTTCTCCTCGAAATCATCGTGCGCTCTGACGCGCTGGGTTTGAAGTGTTGGCATATTAGATCTGACTTGGATGCCTGGGGTTTCCTGGAAAAGGATGGTCATTGTTTATCTCTTCGAGGTTGGAGCGGTCACGAGCCAAGTCGCGTTCTTATGGCTATGAACTCTAGAAGACAAAGATCTCGAAGGCCATTGAGCGTTGGATGCCTGGGGATTTTGAAAATAGTTCGTTCTCTTTAAAGGCGTAGCAATCTACTTTCTCCTATAGGCTGCACTTTAGGCCGTCCCAAGGCATTGATAACTCTCACGCTAGCCTCCACAGCAGACATGTCCTCAACACATCCTACATTCCTTAGAACTAGCTTGCTGTACGTCTGTAATGGTGCGCAGGATCCAGAGGCTAGCCAGTAGCGCATGTGCCGCGATACGTCCGTTCAACCGTACCGGGGCTCACGGGCCCGCAGGACCCGCTGCTATCCGGAGCAGGCGGAGGTGGCGTCTTATACGGAATAAAAGTCTTGGGGACCCTGGAGAGACCCCCACAGCTGCCGTAGCTTTCTGGAGAGTGTGGGGAGCTCTAATACCCTTTCAGATTACGAGTACAATATGTACTCCGTGCATTGGCGTGATGGAGCAACTAAGCTCCAGTCACGGCGCCACTTCCGTGTCGCATGACGAGCGCATCAAGAAGACAGTGCGAGAATCGTAGCATTAGCTCAGATTGTGTGATTTCGCGGTAAGTCGCAACAACTGCGAGACGAGACTCCATCTTCAGGTATCAATTCGAGCACATGCACATTCCAAGGCCGCAGCCAGTCTGCCCGGTTTGACAGGGCTTCAAAAAAGTGGGAAGTGTCCAACCTTTTGTGCAGAAAATAGCTACTGACAACAATCCCGGGCTGGCCGTACCCTGGGGCTTGTCAGATGACCTGGTCTCAACTGTATGGACCAAGTCGAGAAACTTTAATGTGATAACTAGAATGGAGATTTGTCGTCGCTTGGTTAAAACACATCTCAGCTCGATAGCGGCGGCAGTTGACTACTTCTCGCGCTGTTTGCTCCTGTCATGACTTGTATCTCCCGAACAAGACACTGCGTGACGGAGAAGCTCTTGAAACATAGCTCCAAGTTCTGCCAGCAACAATGACATCGAACCTTAGGTGAATTCATGCATAAAATCATCATCGGATACCCGGATATGGCTGTCATAAGGGGGGAATGATGGGCAGCATCACAAAGTTTTCCAAGCCGTCTCCAAAATGGATTGAGTTCCTGCCATCAAAAACTGGTTGTGACCTATTTTTAAGTTAGATTGCATCCCTGTTTAAAATGTCCGGACAGCTTCACGTACCTGTCTTGTTGGTTCGTGTGCTTGAAGAGACCGCAGCCCTGAGTGTCTCCCGAGCTAACCTCAACGATCAACTTACCTCCCACTTCGACGACCACGTTTGTCGGCCACAGTTCCAGCTCTACCGCGTAGATCTTCCCGTCCTCAACCGGCTCGACATCGGTAGACAGATATTCTCGATATGGCAGGTAGGGACGATGTCTGCGGTGCGCCTTGTTGACCTTGCGAAGGCTGACCCGAAGCCATCCCTTGCATACAGGGACGTTGTCGCCGGAGGAGCCGGTATAGAATATCTCGGTGCCATGTGGAGAAATGTGACGCAGCGTAACAAACAAGTCCATGTCCTTGGCATCTGACTTGGTAGCTTCGCACGTCACCGAGACGTTCAGGTGAGCAACAACGTGACCGGTGATCTCAGTCTTGCTGCTAAACGGTGGGGTGACGAACTGTGTGAGCTGAGGATTGTCGATGGATCCAAGAGCTTGGTAAGACAAGGTTTCTGTCCTTGATTCGGACAGTCCATCGACTAGACTGCCATCGCACCTGAGGTAGTACTTGGTGTACTGCGTGCGGGCGATAGGCCACTCTTGTTCCTCTCGCCGACGAAATCGTTTCTCCCCCTCCGGGTTGTTATGACCGACGTCGCCCTCCCGAAGACATATGCTGACGGGAGGCTGTTTGCCAGTCAACCACCCTGCGTTGTCCTCGCCCTTGAGGAAAGCGTCCAGAAAGCTTTTCTGGATCTTAACTTCCTCAGGGTAATAGAAAGGCAGGTCATGGCGCCCAACAATGAAACGGAGATACTTTATCTTTGACCCGGCGTACATGTAGCCAAGAACATTTCCACGAAGATGTAGCGATATACCGCCCCAGTTTGCGACGGACAGGAGAGGAACCTCGATATCCTCTAGGTTGAACTCTCTGGAAGCATAGTAGTCATCATCTCGGTACCTATGACTCTCATTATCCCTATTCTGGTCCTGGCAATTGTGCTGACTTTATACACGTCAGCAAAGCTGGCACAGTATGTCGGGCCACGAGCATCAGAACTTACAGCTCTTCTGGTGAGAGACTGCCTTCGAGCGTGTCCTCACCCCAGTTCGAGGCAGCCCTGCCGGGACGGCCATACTGATTAGTAATAACCTGGCGATTCCACCAGAAGTGGATGAAATTGTTGGAGAAGATACCGCCGTGCCGACACCGATCGCGATAGTAATCAGACATTCCTTCCCAGGGGATTATGGCTGCGAGGCCCTTCGGTCGTCTTGCGGCCACGCGCCACTGGCTGCCTTAAAAAAGAGTCAACTGGACTGTGCTGTGAGATAAAGCTGGCATCACGCATGCCTACCAGCATAGTAGCTGATCCCTAGGAGGCCAACCTTGCCAGAAGACCAAGGCTGCGACGCTGCCCATTCCACCACGTCAAAAAAACATTCGCTGGTGCTACGGGACATAGTGTCGAGAAGACCTGGGGATTGCCCGAGGCCTCGCTCGTCTGCTCGGACGATAGCATAACCCTCTCTCGTCCAGAACACCGGCTCAGGTGTCTCCCACGCTGCGTACTTGGACTTATGCGCTTCTGGGACTTCACTATACGATTTTGGATGAAAGCTTGGCTCGTCAGCCGAACGCATGAAATTGTCAGTCCCTGTAAACTTACTCGCCGTACCAGATATCCTTCCCATACGGCCCGTAGGTGACCAAGACAGGGCAAAGCATTCCAGCGTCGGAATCGATGGGGCGGTATACATTGCAGCGGATAGGTAGACCAGATGCCTTTACCGGAATGCTGACGTTTTTCTCAAATATGAGGCCGTTTTCCTTGTCAATCACGACCTCACGGAGGTCACGAATAATGTTGGGCATGGCTAACGATATGGTGCGCGAGTGACGATAAGTTAAACTGACCTTGCTAGGTTGTTGTGTTTCTGAATTGATATACTGGAGGATCCCTTGTCGTGGTTGGGGTTTCTCAAGACATGCACGGAATGCGGGCGAAGCAAACGGGGAGCCAAACGACGAAATGACGGAAACGCCGGCTGTGCCTCCGAGTGGGCCAAGCCGAAGTCCGGCGGTTGTTCCCCTTGCAATACCGTGACCAATTCAGCGAGACCCCCTTCGTGCCCACTTTTGGTCCGTGTACGAGTTCTACAGATTTGCTTGCCTGCTGGTGTAAGACAGGGCCGTCGTCGTGAGGTACCGGAAACAGGCTCAAGGGGAGTCTACGGCTACATCATTCTAGCAGAGATAACAGATGTTACTAAAATTCCCAACCATAAGCACACATCGTTGGAGATGATTACTGGAAATCAAGATATTAAGTGTATGTTACTAGCTGTTGACAGTAGTCGAGGCCGGTCAAAATGGCGTTCGAAACGCACAGTCCAAAACCCCCATCCGAACCTGTGCTAGTTACCACTCACCCCCGATCTTGTACGTGGTCAAACCTGGGTACCAATGGCCTCCTGTGGATTCCCATGCGCGGACGAGTCCCTGGGATTGCAATCAGTTGCTGGCTAATCTTATAACGCGGATAGAATGTGTTCTCATACTGCTTGTAGGCGTACACCGTTCATCATGACATTGACAAAAATCCACTCGGCCCGGTTTGAGCCATTTGGCCGTTCACTGGGATCCAAGTTCCTGTCTATTGGCCTGTAAGGAGGGATTCGTCTATATTGTGTAGGCCACCCCGGCGGATTTGAGGGAGGCGATTGAGCTGGAAGATCACCCACGCCTCTTTGCTGCGCAGAAGTTTCGGTCGACGAGGAGAAATGTAAGTCATAATCCCTCAGTGTCTTCTGTAGCAAATGGTCTTCTTGCGTGGCTTGCGTCTGACTTTGTGTAGTAGCTATCACGGACATGGTATCGCTGCTTGAGGTTGTTCTCGATGATTTCCTGAGAGTGTTGAAGTGACAAACTTTGACTCGAGCAAGAGGCGAATAACAGCAGGTTCCTCAGAGACGCCAAAAGAGAATTCGCCTGTATTTTCCTCGCCCTCTTCCCCAGACAGCCCAAAAGCGTGGGTTTAGCGACCTTGCTGGAATTTTCCTCGGCATCGACTCCCCCACGTTTTCCGACCCCTCCCCCGCAATATCCGCTGCCCAACAAATCGGTGAGCAACTGGTCCGAGACTGGGAGAGAATAGCACCCAGTAGGTCCGACCCATTAAGATGGCCGTCGTTGGGCCAGGCTAACCGTCTCGCCCAGCCGCATGGTTAATTCCTCCCGCCATACATTGTTAGGAGGCGGGAAAGTCGAACAAGAAAGCACAACATACTACTGACCAGAGTAATGGCACAAGGGAAACAAAATACCGCTGAAGCTGACGTCCTCGAGCGACTGACCGCTGCAGCAATCGATAATCGGGCTCACAACGTGCGATATCGGCAGTACCAGCTGTCCTCTCTGTACACCTTCCTTTGTCAGAATGGCGACGCGGTCTGCAAGCTTATTGCACAGGACTCGGGATATACTCGAGAGGAGACCGAGGTCGAATATTACATGACAATGAGCTCTATCCGCTCTCTCTTTGATCAGCTCGACCTAGACACCGCCCTCGAGCAAGAGTACGCGGTCAGCAAGAATAAAGATAAGACATACGGCAGAGTCCCTATTGGTATCGTTGTCATTCGACCTGGCGCACACTCGAGATTGTTCTCAATCATGTCTCCCCTTGCAGCGGCCATCGCTGCCGGAAACTGCGCCGTGGTGGAGGTGCGCAATGCCATGCCGTGCTTTGTGGCCTCGTTCTCCGCTCTGACAAGTAACAATAGCTGCCACAGAACCTAAGAGCTCTGGATTCCTTCTTGCGTTCAAGCTTGACTGTGCTAGATAATGACGCCTTCGCTCTTCTTGCCTCCAAGATTACCGACGCCGGGTTTTTATCGAAGTGTCTTATTGTCGACCAGACAGCACCAGCGCGAGACCTAGCGCGGACCCTCGCACAGAGCGACCAAGAACTGTGCATTGCAGTCGTCGACAGGACAGCAGATGTGGCGCAGGCTGTTGACGACATCTGTCTGGCGAGATTCGCGTTCGGCGGTCGATCACCATACGCGCCCGACCTAGTGGTTGTCAATGAATGGATTCGAGATGAATTCGTCGCTGCGTGCCTGCAGAGAATGACTCATGAGGTCGCCTCGGGGACTTTCAACAATGAGACTGCGACGCGACAGCAGCAGCAGCCGAATGGATCAGCAAACGGTCAGGAGAGAGTGTTGTTTGATACTAGCCATGTCAGTCTCATCGACGTTAACCGGAAGTGAGTTTCCTCTGTCCCACTCGAGCGACACGACTTACGGACCACCCGCTAGTGCCAAGATATCAAAGACGACCGGGTGCAGGCTGGCTATCACTTCCACCACCGGCCTCATCGACGCCGTGGCGATCGCATCAAAACAGTACGTTGGACCCGTTCTGCGGGCCATTTATAGATGAAAGTCGGGCTAACGACAGGCCCAGCGCACCGCTCTTGGCTGTGTATACCTTCGCGGACATGCTGACCTGCAACTTTCTCGGCCAGCAGATTGATGCCCAAGTTGCAGTTGCAAATGAAATACCGGTGTCTCTTCTCGGTCAGTCGTACTCAAGAGCCTGTCTATTATAACGCCTCTTCTCTGTAGGAAGTCGAAGTGCTGACGTCCCAGACAGTCGGTCCACCCAGACCGCTTACCCCGGTCAGCCCCAACGACCTGGATCTGCGGTATGAACCTGCAATGATGTCGAAGCCAAAACCGGAGCAAGTCCGTCACAGCTTACCCGCTGTGGCAACTCTGATGGCCGGCCTGATCAACAGTAAAGCTTCGAATGCAACAAACGAGAACGTGGTCAGGCAGCTGAGGAAGCAAGCAATCAAGCCACTCAGGCTTATTGGACAGGAGTCAGGCAGCTCAATGGGCTTCTTCGATCAGGGCTTGATCACAGGCTTAGTGGCTTTTGTCTTGCCTTCTCTTGCCGTCGTCGGGTACGGTGTGCTCAAGATTGTTCAGATCGGATGGCGATACTACCAGGCCGCTTAACGTTTCTGACTCGACCTGGGGTACTTTGCGCTCGGAGTTGTTACTGTGATATTGCGTAAGCTGCAATTTCCGGCGTTTTCTCGAGTATTCTTAGGCAACTGTTCAAGACGTATAGCCTGTAAGATTTGGTGCTGATGCAGGATACCTCAGGGAAGGGCAGACACATAATGGCTTGTGTAAGCTCGTCTGTGCAGGAGCCGTAATTGAACAAATTTAACAAACTACCATGAGCTCAAGGCGGGTAGTTTCTCCTCGTCTGCCGGTTATTGTAATGGTGGAGTTGCTGGCCGGCCAGCGAGATTCACTGATGGATTCCGGAAGACGTGGTGTACTCTGATTTCCTAAACACTCGCAGTCTATCTAGGCCCGGAGAGATAGGATAGCCCCCTGACACAATTACCTTGAGTCAGAACTCGCCGTTTGCATCAGTCTGGGTAACACAATGTCCATCGGCATATTGCAGGGGGAATTCCCCGAGGAGTCTACATCCCGAGTCAAATTTATCCCAGCAATTGACGACTCAAACGTGTCGCTAACAGTTGAGATGACAAAGGCTCGCGGTTTGAATCAGAAGAGATGACCTCCGTATCAACTCGGCATAATGAGTGTGGAAGGATCCCAGCACAGTACTTACAGTAGCAAAGGCAGGCTCGGGTACTGCGCCTTGCTTCGTGAGAGACCTGCTTTGGGAACCTGAGGGGTTGCCCAGAGCTAAGGGATATGCCGCCCAAGGTACCGTGGATGGCGTTAGATTCCCGGCGGCCTCGATCTCACGCCATCAACGATTCTACCACTTCCAAAGGTCCTTCGGCTGCCTTCAACAAGGTCAAGGGTGCACTATCATTAACCCGGCCTCGGAAAAGGCTCCTTGGCTTCGGAAAGCATGCCTCGGATATGGGCAAGCACTCTTCCGGATCTGTGTGGACTGTAGCGGTGGAGGGGGGGCGGGGGGAGACACGGGACGGAACAAGTGGACTGAACCTTGCGACTACCGTGGTCTAAGGCTACTCACCATATTCTTCCTTAGGCCGATTTCCCCGGACTTTACTCCAGAAATCTGATAGTACTGCGGAGCTTTGCATATGTAACGGTGACTGAACGCTTGCACCCGCGTGTCATCGAGAAGGACAGAGATATATCCTACCAGCGGTCAGGGACGTAAAAGCCCCCTGAACAGTATTCAGGATCCTACACCATTAAGTTCAGTGTCCGTTACACTGGGATAGTTACGGCATGGAGAACGGGTTTTCAGCCATCAATAATGCTGCGTCGACCGGACGCAAGGTAGATCCTCTGAAAGTCATAATTGCAGGGGCTGGAATTGGAGGCCTTTCAGCCGCGGTCGCCTTGCGGAAGGCCGGCCATGTTGTTGAGGTAAACATTTATATGTCCCCGAGCCTCAAGAAAGGAAGGCTGACCGTTCTTGGAGATTTATGAATCTAGCCGCTTTGCTACTGAACTTGGTGCTGCGATTCACCTGCCGCCGAATGTCAATGCCGTGCTGCACCGCTTTGGCCTGGATCCTAGCTCGTTCGGAGCTAACGATACGGAATGGGTAATAAACCTGTCCTTGTATTAGACTTTCTCCTCATTGACAGTCGAAGTAGGTCAGCGTATTCAGTTCTCAGGGTGAGATAATCAGTCGCAGAAGCATGGCAAAGCTAAAGGAGGAATACCCTCATGTGGGTCATAATACTTGCGCGGGAGGTGAAATTAGCTAACAAAAAGGCGCAGCCCTGGAAGCTCTCACACCGTGTTGACCTGCATGAAGCACTCAAATGGGCAGCTGTTTCACCAAATGGAGGAGGCACCCCAGTGACGTTGAATCTTCAGAGCAAGGTGGTCGCCTGTGATCCATCCGCCCCATCTCTCACACTCGACAATGGTGTCATGGTCAACGGGGATCTCTTGATTGCAGCCGATGGAGTTCATGTGGGTAGCGAGAAATTTCATTCAGGCAGGACACGACAGCTTACTGAAACATGATTTAGTCCACTCTCCGGCGTGCTATCGCCCATGAGGACATACCGGCCTTTCCATCTGGAGCCAGCGCCTTCCGCTTCCTCGTTCCCATAGAGAAGGTGAAAGGGAATTCGGTCACCCGCGCCTTGGTGGAAAAACCTGGAGATATGCAACTCTGGGAGGGCAGCCATAGAAGACTTGTCATCTACCCTTGTCGGTACGGCACCGACGGCCCTTTGTATCCGGGGTAAATTGCTACTGATACATCTGCACTCAATAGGCACAATACTGAACTGAATTTTGTTTGTCTCCATCCAGACCATGATAGCCAGAACAGCATAGAAGGTCCGTTGAAGCAAATACTTAACCGGTCACGGCTGGAGCTAATCATGGTGGTCTAGGTTGGAACAACACTGCCTCGGTAAATGACGTCTCAAGGGTCTTTCAAGAGTTCTACGAGCCGATGAGAACACTCCTGGGCATGGCGGATTCCGAGACCGTCAAAATCTGGCGTCTCTACGACAGAGGGGCGTTGAAGACCTGGGTAAACGGATACGCTGCCCTCCTTGGCGATGCTGCACATCCATTCCTCCCCCATCAGGGGCAGGGAGGAGCTCAGGCAATCGAGGACGGCGCAGCATTGGGCGCGTTGTTCCCACTAGGTACTCGGAAGGAAGAGGTGCCTGAGAGGCTAAACCTCTATATGCAGGCAAGGTATGATCGCGCGACGATGGTTCAGAACTTTTCCAGGCAGATGGCTTTCCGAACCAGTGACGCGGACGACGTGGGTGGATTCAGCATGGATCCCCTGGAATTCTCGAAGATCAATTTTAGGCACGACGCGTATCTCCACGCGGAGGCAATTCTCGCAAACCACAAAGATGTCGTAGGGTAAGCGCCGCTGGCTCTGGCATTAGTGGTAGCTCTTTGCCGCTCTTCTAGCACTTGAAATCAGATGTTCACGGTCTTGTAGTACCGTGCAGTATCATTCTCCTTCCGCATTTCCCAACAGGAGCTAGGGACTGAATGTGTGCGGTGCATGTCACCTATGGACCAGGAGGCGTGCCGATCCACGACGTGGGAGGAATAAGGAATAGCGGTTGATGGATAATCAAGAACAATAGCAATTGTGCTTGGGGTCTTAGACTGTTCTAGCTGACTCCCAGGAGCCTAGCGTGAATTGTGAATTACACATGTTGGTGAGCTCCCAGTCCTCAGCTCCAAGCTCAACTGGTGTGCTGGTGTCCTCTTCGGATCCCACGAGCCCAGCAACAAACATCGCACTCATGAAATGGTCATCTGTGGCGTGTGCTTGGCGGTACAGAGGCAGCTTCATCAGCATTGTCATTGCTTTCCGAAGCGCTGGACCGGTGTGCTTAGTGATAGAATCCTCGAACTCTTGACGGAACTCTAACGCCCAATTCCCTGGGGGCGTCTCCATGGCGAAGTTGTCGGCGTAGCGCAGCAAAGGGGTCCAGACGTTCCTGTAGAGATTGTGGACGGCGCCTCCAGAACCGATGAAGAGGATGTCCTTCTCGCGACGCAGGTGTCGCAGCGCAGCTCCAACTCGCATGTGATAATGTGGATCGAACCTCGCATTCATGCTGATGATCGTCGTCGGCGGACAGCCCCTTGGGAAAGAGCGAATGAGGATCAGGTAGACATCGTGGATCCAATTGAAGCTGGGATTTGCGGTGCAGTTGAACCCTTCTCTGCGCAATATCTCAATGACCCTCTGCGACATCTCAAGGTCGGGATTGAGCTTGTAGTCGACGTATTTGCGCGGGTGCACGCCGCCGATGGGCGCCTTGGCAGGATTGGGATTTGTCGCTACTTGAATCTCATCGTTCACCGCCGCCCAGTGGGCTCCCTGGACGTAATGAGGCCCGATCGGTTATTCAGCTCCTCGGACGAGAAAGTATGAGAGCAGCCTACCATGATAATAACATGTTTGATGCCGTTGGAGAGGGCCTTGTCTCCGCACGTCTTCCAGTAGTCGGCTGATTTCGAATCTTCGCCCAACATGGCCGTGGAGCCGTGGGAGAAGAAGTGGACAGGGGCGAGGCCAGCCATGATCGGGATGCAGGTAGGGACCCCTTCTGCTTAGCTGGGTATAACAAGTATGTGAAGACCCTATGCAACTATTAAGTCCAGGCTGAGTTGATGTGAGATGATATTGCACGAACATGTGTCCTGGGAGGAAGGGTCGCAAACAGCATATGCTTCCGGCCATCAAGAAGCCGATTATTGCTCCCTGAGGTACGTAACGTACATACAAGCCTAGAGACTCGAGCTCGAGCTTAACCTCGAAGAGTTAAACTTGCCCGCATGTACTCCCCACTTCCCCCCTCGCCCCGTGGATTCACTCCCCCGGACTCCCCGCTCAACCCCGTATCCCCCGCGTTTTCCGATGACATTCCAAGTTAGCTCGAGTGGACGAGACTCACCATCGCCCTATGATTGGTCTGCATCGCTACGCTCTTTCGCGGTTTCCGACAAGGCCCCAGAAATCCGGCATTATTCTCCGGTCTGCCGTCGTAATTACAGGAACCTCTTCCGGCGATGAAGAAGCGGACAACCCTTCCCCCACAACCGCTCGTCCCGGACCACTGTAGTCCGATACGGGTGCCGAATCGGGAGCCGCCGAAGAAATCATCATGGCGTCTCCGGCTCGCAGCGCAAGGCACGGCGAAGCCAGCGCGGAGGATAACGCTCCCTCGACAGTGTTGACTCCACATGAGTGCCCGGTCTGTGAGAAACGCTTTGAGCGAGTAGACCATCTGAAGAGGCACGTCGCGTCGCGTAGGTCCTCTGCAAATCTATTATATGTACACTCGTCGAGCTAACATGGGATAGATCTGAACACGCGGGATCACGTATGCCCAAAATGCATGAGACGCTTCAATCGAAGGTGATGCGAGCTATTTCTCACCGAGCTGTCTGACAAGCTTCTATAGCGAGCCCTACGTGCATCTTTCTGGGAGGGCACGCTGACACTTTTCAGGGATCTCCTGTCTCGCCACATGGCGAACCACGACTCCGTGAATGGATCCTCGAGCAACCGCCCGAGAGGACCGGATCGGGCAACCCAGGCATGCGAGGCCTGCGTGCATGCCAAGACCAAGTGTAGCAACCAACGTCCCTGTCGCAGATGTCAGTTGCGCCGCGTCGAGTGCAAGGACGGCACCTCCACCAGGATGTCGAGGACAGCACCGGTTCGAGAATGCTTAACCGGTGAAGTAATAGAAGCGGCAAGCACCATGGCCGATTCTACCCAGGCTATTGATGAGGTGCATGAGCACCCACCCCTTGGGCACGTGTCATTGACCGACGCCTGCAGCACCATGCTGCAGCCTCAGATGTCCCTTGACTTGATACAGAGAGTCTTGAACAACTACCCACCGCACATGAACAGCGGCTCTGGCCAGTTTGTGTCGCCAATTACGTCCGCCAAAGACCCACTCCACAACGAAGTCATGGGCGAATCTCTGGTTCAAGGGATCAACTGGGAGAGCTTCAATCTTCTGCCAGCAGATCTATTCCACATGAGCCAAGACCTAGACTTTCAGTTTGACGACACGCTCCAGAGCTTATGCTCCGATCCAATCCTAACGACCCCAGCGGTGGACAGGCAGAATCTGTCTGACCCAGAAATGTCAAACGTTGTGGATGCTTCCCCGACAGCGTCGACGCGCAGCCTGCCGAAACGGAGGCTGACAGACGTGGTTATCCCTGGCTACGAGGCATATCAGAAGTCGCCGTGGCTGTGGACGCCGGTAAACCAAGACCACGCCTATGCTGAAGGCCAGGAGCTTTCCGTGGACGAGGTTCAGTTGATGCAGTCGCCAGAGGTTGGGCAGGCAACGCCTCAGGCCTCGCTGGTGCCGAGGCTTATGGACGCCATGTCTCGCGATGAAATCTTGTCCCTGGCCGTGAAATTTTCAAAGTCGCATCTTAAGATCCGCTCTTTCCCATCCTTCAAGCTGCTCAATGTGTTAATGCAGGGGTTCTTTGTCAGAGAGCAGGCAAGCATTGACCCCTGGATACATGCGGGCACCTTCGATCCAGACCGCTGCAGGAGCGAGTTGCTTGCCGGGATAGTTGCATACGGCTCGACACTGTTTGCGGCTCCAAAAATCTGGAAGATGGGCCTGGCCCTCCAGGAAGTCGTAAAACTAGCCGTCTGCGACGCTGTGGACGAAGACAACCAGCTGTGCCGCGATCTCCAGGTCAACCAGGCCTTTTTGATTTGGATGGAGATTGGACTCTGGAGTGGATTTAGACGCAAGATGGAGATTGGAGAAGGATTTGCCAACGTCATCACAACTGTTAAGTCTTAATCCTGAATCCCTCTTATCCCGTCTCTGGGTGGCCCTCTCGCGCCCTGTAGACTGACCATCTAGCAGATGCTCCGTCGAGCCGGTGCATTTCGTCAAAGTCATTACGCGCCATCTCCTCCGCCGGATATCACCGAAAATGGAGAGGAACTGAAGCAGAAATGGCTTCGCTGGGTGCAACAGGAGTCTTTTAAGCGGTACGTACGTACGGTCTGGCGCTTTATTTGCATCCATATATTCTGACGCGATGAAGGCTCGTTTTGCATCTATTCATCAATGAAATGCGCGGCTCCATGGCATTCGGACGCAACCCCGTCTTGTCCGTTGCCGAACTCTCATTTACTTTACCTGCTGCTCGGGACTTGTGGGATGCTCGCGGTCCGGAAGAATGGAGAGCTCGCCACCTGGCCAAGTTGCACAAACACAGCTCCTTCACAATCATTGACGGAATGCATGACCCGACCCAGCTCGAGGCCGAGATAGATGGCATTGATATTGGTCTCAGCTCTCTTGCCATTCTGTACGGGTTCTGGAGCAGGGTATGGTCTTTTACAGATTCCAAAACCTTCACCTATCAGCGCAAGGTCACGTCCAACCGGTCGAGTACCGGTTTCTGGGTCGAGGCGCAACGCCAGGAGCTGTACCAGACCATTCACACAGCGTCACTGAAGCTCAGATCTCTACATTGTCTCTCCCCAGAAGGCCATTTGGTCAGCGAGTTCCTGATGATGTCTCTCCACACTCTGTTCGAGGACACACAGAGGCTTGTTGGCCGGTATGGAGAGGAAGAGTTCAAACAGGCACTCCCTCGTCTTCGAGAGTGGACACAAAGCGACGATCAACACTGCGCCGCATGGCACGCCGGGCAAGTCCTGAGAGCTGCCCGGACGTTCTATCCGACACAGTTAAGGGGATTTCACGCCGTGGCAGTCTATCAAGCATGCCTGACACTTTTCATATTCATCGTGCTCTCTAAAATATCTCTGGCTTCTGCACCTGCTAGTCCCGTGCCAGAGAGGAGCATTGTGAGCAATATTTTGCGGAGAGGGACCGACACGTCGGCGGCTGCTCGACCGGGGGGTGTTCTTGCCGCACCCCACGGCCGCAACATTCCCCTGGAGATCCTCCTCGACGGCGAAGAGACAATCGACGTTCGCACCTTTCTGAAGACCGGGCACGGAAGGCCGCGTCTGACAGTTTCCGGCGAGCCCCAGGATCTTGAAGACCCTAGAATTGTCCACACTGTCATGGCGGAAATATTTCAGAGCAACTTCCCTTCAAAGTCTGACCCTCTTCCGCCTCTATTAGAAAATCTAGCTAGCCTGATGAGTGATATTTGTAAGGCTTTCTCTGTCTGAGTGGTTCTTCCGGACTTGGTCATGCAATTACTACATTGAATTTTCACTTGATATCTGGGAGGATATTGACACATTGTCCCGGCGCGTAGCAATAATTAGGCGCCAGAATATCAAAAGCCAAAATGATTTTATGGAGCGCTTCTGAGAGCTTTCTTTTAGCCGACAATTCAGCAATTATTCAATATGTCTTGTCAAGCAACAGTATGAAAATCAGTCCTCTCATCAGGCGAGATAAGTAGTTCAGTCATAGACGCCGTTGGACGAACAGCTTCCCCGCCATGGCCCACGACGTCGTCAGTTAGACTGGCTTCCAAAGTAGCAGTCGGGTGTTCTTTCGCGTGTACGGTGGCATTCGAATGTTCAAAGGATCGACACGAAGTTTTACTGGCCGTGTTCTGTCGCTGTCCCTCTTCCGTTTCCATCCCCACCCGCCACTCATTCCGTAAAGGAAAATATGCCGATCCGCCACTCCGGAAATGTGAGGCATGTCTGCACAATCAGACTGTCGTCGGCACATCCTTTCCAAGTACCACCCCATTCACCACAGGCTCCTGTGAAGCAATCAGGATGCAGAGCAGTCGAGCCCATTGTTCCGTCTCGTTGTCCCAGCTGTGCATGGTCGCCTGTTGGACGACGGCTTCGTTTTCCTTGACCAAGGTCCTGGAGCCGTCGTCCAGCGTGAGAACGATCTCGCCCTTCAGTACAAAAATGTAGTCTAGAGTCGTGGAGCGATGTGAGATCCCTGTTGAGCGAGGGGGGAAATCAACGACGCGGACGATGGTGCCGTTATTGGCTAGTCCTGTGTCCACCAGGCCCATATCTTGTATAGTGTTGATGTCGGGAGGGAGACAGGGGCTAGACCAGAGAAGCTGGATCCAGGGGCCATGCGGTGTCTGTTTTCCATGTATCAAGCCGTCTCGAGCAATGACGGCTTTTGCTTTGTCGTTGTGGGCAGTGACGATGCGCCTTGTGGATGGTAGCGGCTGAGACTCTGATGCCATCTTGACTGAGTCGATGAAGGGAAATAAATGCAGAGAGGTAGCCGCGGCCTTCCAGATCGGACCAAGTTATTCGCAGGTAGGAACCTGTGAATGGTCTTGCTTCGACTTAAGGACTGGGAGGAGGGGGAATTTATAGTGTACGAGAACGGCTCAGTGACATCCGGCCAGTGATCACTTGCCGACCGTCCAGCCGAACGACGGACCGATGCTATTTCGAGTATGCCTGGAGCCTTCATAAACATAGGTACATCTTTTACATGTAGTGAAGAATGTGCGTGAAAGTTGGGACACGTTCATTTCGAGATTTTCACTGAAAAGTACCCATCAGAAAGCTGCGGTAGGCGTTACATTTCTGGCCGAGCTTAGATCTAATTACTGCAGTGATTCCCGTTCCTACTCAGGGCTCTTGACATCCACTTCAATGTCATCTGCCCTCACAATGTCGCCGATCTTGCAATCATACAATCGGGCTATCTCCAAGCCAATGTACTGAGAAAGCCTAGCCTGCTCAATGCCTCCCCCGTGCCTGAGAATTCCTCGGGTGTGCCATAGAGCTTGAACTGGGTTGCCTGAACAAATTAGAGCTGCCGCATTGCACATCTGCGTCTCGGTGCTCGAGAGGATCGTGTCTTCGCTAAGATACCACTCGTACACGAATTTGAGGTTTAGAAGATCTGCGGACAGTTGAGATTTTGTTTCACCCGTGGTCGAATGTACAGGATGCTCACACAAATCCGGCTGGTACTTGAAGTTTCGGTCTCGATGGAACTGCGCCGCTTCCAGGCCCCAGATAGTATCGAAGTACTCGCGGCCCTTTTGCTCTCGGAGTATTGCAGCTTCCTTGGAATGCAGAGATTCACAGCTTTGGGTCTAGGTCAGCCGAAGTGCGAGAATATCCTGTCGGCACTACGTACCGCGGGCCTGTGTGATCAATGCGGTCGTCTGGCAAAATGGAAAACAGTGGTAATAGTGCCTGTAACGATTTAGGAACACCATAGAGGATGCTTGTCTTCAAGATGGCCTCCTTGATTCTGCGTTGTATGGTCTTTTCTTCATCCAGCGTCACTCCTTTTATTGCCAGTTGATAAAGATCCACGACAGCAGGTCCTCCACCCGCAGCTGCCAGGGCTGATGCCTATGTTCTTGCATCAGCTTGTCATCCGAACGCCTAGGAATGAGAGACCGCTCTCACAGCAATGATGTACCACTTGGCTGTGCGGACATCCGAGTTTTTCTCTTCGTCTCGAAATGTCTCTGATAGCGATACCAGAGACATGCTTTCAACCATCAGGAAGCGTGCCGGAACTGTGAAATGAATCGGTAGAAGGAGTATCTTGGTGCTGGTGCATCTATTCCGCGACTGAAATACTACCAGCTTCCGGATTTCAGACTCTCTTACTATCAGCTTCAGCCTGAGCTTTTTGTCAATGCCCTCCATTTCCGTATGTAGACAGCACACCGGCCCGGAAACGGGTCCTGCAGGTGTTCCATGTGGGGGTGGGGAGCAACGGAGGTAGTGAACGGCGTCCTTGTTCTATCCCCTCGCGGTCCGGGTAATATCGTCATTGCCTCGGATCTGAGAAGAGTCCATAAATGTTGGTTCTTTGACAAGTAGTTGGTCAGTAGCTAGAAACATCAAGAGAGAAGCCCGAAAAGATGTCACACTACAAGGTCGGCGATATCGAGGTCGCCTTTACAAAGACCAATCCGAATTTCCACCATTGGTGGACCGATTTTAATCCGTCGACTCGAGTCCTTCCTAGAGGATGGAGACGGGAGCCCGGCCGCCTTGCGTTGAGAGAGGATATGATTTGGGAGAAGGACGTCGCTGTGCCGATGCGAGACGGCGCGAAGCTACGTGCGGACATCTTTAGACCGGCAAAGTTCCAGGACAAGAAGCTACCTGCATTGCTTGCCTGGTCTCCGTACGGGAAGACAGGATCTGGTCAGTCTTCACCATCTTATTGTGTTTCTCTCATAGGGGCGTAAGTTGTGCCAACGCATGTGCCTAGGTCACCATCAGACGACGAGCTTCACCTGGCTGGGAGTTCCCAAGGAGTCATTGAGCGGCCTGGAGAAGTTTGAGGCTCCCGACCCGGCGGAGTGGTGCCCTCGAGGCTACGCCATTGTTCAGCCTGATGCGCGTGGATGCTTCTACTCAGAAGGAGATATCGCAATTTTTGGTACACAGGTATTCTCTTTCGTATTCGCATCCGCAAGACCCGTGAAGATTGCTGTTCTGACGAGCGGTGCCAGGAGGGCCGAGACGGTTATGATACCGTCGAATGGATTGCGCGACAGCAGTGGTCCAACGGCGCCGTGGCGCTCGTGGGAAACTCCTGGCTTGCCATTACCCAGTGGTGAGTTGCTTTCGTGCTGTGGGACGTGATAGCTTCAGCTCTTCCTAAACTTCACACAGGTTCATCGCGGCCGAGCAGCCCCCACATCTGAAGGCGATCGCCCCGTGGGAAGGTGTCGGCGACTTCTACCGCGAAAGCATATGTCGCGGTGGGATCCCTAACTATCGGTTCTGGGATCTGCTCATGCAGGAATTCAACGGGAAAAACAACCGAGAAGACGTTGTTGAGATGATCAAGAAATATCCCCTCATGAATGCATACTGGGAAGACAAAAAGCCGAAGCTGCAGAACATCAAGATCCCAATGTATGTCCTCGCAAGCTACTCGACCATGTTGCATACAGAAGGCTCGATTAGAGGCTGGAAATATGCCAGTTCAGCAGAGAAATGGTAAGTGTTCGCGGCATTGAGCTGGATGGGCGTGCAGACGAGAGATGACCGCCACTGACCTTGCCGAACCCCGGCACAGGTTACGGATTCATCCTACACAAGAATGGTTTGACATTTATCAGCCGGAGTCTAATGATGACTTACAACGCTTCCTTGACTACTACCTTCTGGGATTGGACAATGGATGGGAAACAACGCCCAAGGTTCGACTCTCGCTGCTCCGCTTCAACCGGCCACCCATCTCGTTTCGCAGTGAGGACGACTACCCGCCAAGCCGAACGACGTATCAGGCTCTGTATCTCGAGGGAACGACGGGCAAGCTTCAGAAACAGGTTCCCGACATGGATACCACAACCGCTTATCAGTCAGACTCATGGACAGACGACGGAGCGCACTTTACTTGCAAATTCGAAAAGTACACAGAGTTATGTGGATTCTCGAAGGCCACGCTGTACATGTCTTGCAACGAGCTGGATGACATGGACGTCTACGTCATCTTACGAAAACTCGACAGAAATGGGAACGCACTGCTTAGCTACAACATCCCATTCGCGCACCAGAAACCTGGCACGGAGGCAGAAGACATACCGGACGAAAACGTGTACAAGTATGTAGGCCCCAGCGGTCGTCTCCGAGCGTCTAAGCGCATGGTAGCGGATGAACCTGGTCTTTCGCCTGAGGCAAGGGCGAGGAAAGATCCGACGGAGGTGTGGTACCCGCACTACGAGTCGCACAAGGTGCCACCAGGTGAGGTGGTAGAGCTGGACATTGGCATCTTTCCAGGAGGGATCGTCTTTGAGGAGGGAGAGTCTCTCAGCTTTGAAATCAAGGGTCACGATCCTGTGCTGCCAGAATATCCGGCCCTTTTTCAGAACATGCCTAACCTCAACGTTGGTAAGCACATCGTTCATACCGGACCCAAATTTAAAAGCTTTATTGTGGTGCCACTGATCTCGTACTGAGAACTGGTACGGAAGGAGGAGGGTTTCACGTCTGACGTTCGAGAGCCTGGCACCCGTATGAGATTGTTTAGTCTAAACCCATAACGTTTTAGTTGTCAGTGTCTCGAGAACAGGTTTTTGCAAATCCTACACCCGTCTTAGCTGAAATCTTGCCATTGTCGACGTGATTAAAAAAATTGAACGTTGTCTATGCGTTAGCGAGAACACTGATTACAGTCTTCTCTTGTAATTCTGTTCCTAAGAGTGGTAAAAATGTATCTGATATGTGTGATCTTTAAGTTCAATATCTGTATAGAACGATATGATAATGAAACAAGACCGAGGTTGTATCAGTGGCGATTTCTCTAAAGTCAATGTCAATGGTGATCATGTTGTCGGACATCACATTGGAGCTCGATTGTATCTCATTCCCTAAATCGATGCAAGTCTGCGCTTCCGTGGAGCTGATGCCGCGGCTCTGCTAAATATCGTACCTCTCCAGGCCGCGAAGCTAGCCGGCTACTTTTTCCCCAGCGGAACTATGTTACCCGAAAGTTGACTTCGCATCGCAACCTTATCCAGATTTCTCTAGCCTTAACCTTCAATCCCGGCTAAGGCTGACAAGGGCATTGGAGGATACCTTCACGTGTCTCAGGTCAAATTGACGAGCAAGCTTTCCAGGCTCAGCCGTATAAAGTTTTGATGTCTGAGTAACATACTCCTCAGCAATTCGGTACAGTTGGACTTGCATTTTGCCTATACGGGAATACAGCTGACCGCGTAGCGAGGGTTTTCAAAAGGTTCCGAACGTTAATATGTCGGCATAGTCGGCATCCGGAACAAGGATTCGGCACCAAAGATCTGGAGGGCTTATGACGCATTAAGGGGTAATTTAAGGCGATTCTGGTTTTACGGTGTCAAGTCTCGTACCTCGGGTCTACGATGAAGAGCGTCTGTCTCTGAATGGTTACATATACTTCTGAAATTGCAGGACTCTGTGCTCGATAACTCAAGGCGCAACTGACGTTCGAAATTTCCTAACCAGGTTCGCCTTTCGTACATTTAAACGAATGGTAAGATAACTCTACTTGGATGCTCGCCCCCGAAATGCACTTTATGGACACCCTTATTCCGCTCCTCGATCGGTGCAGGCTTGGCCAACTTGTACTCGGGGATTAAAGGGCTTTGGCCTGATACTTGTACCCTCAAGCTCTCGCCTTCTTCAAACTCAATCCCCATAGCCCATAAGCCGATCTCGAGCTCCACGATGTCTCCTGGGGGAACCTTCTGCACATTATTGTGAGTGTGAAATGGGTACTGGGGGTGAAGGGACAAGGACGGATCGATCTCTCTGTGACTCGCACGCAAGACGCCGAGTGGTCCAAAGTACAGGATCAAGTTGCCAACATCTTCCGCACGAATGTCAGACATCTTATCGCATGGTGCCGCACTCCACGGGATATTCAGATTCATCATCTCCTTGCCGTCACGGTCCAGCTTCCGAATCAGAACGTAGATAACCATGTCATCCAGGTCCTCGCACGACACATAGACCACAACTTTCGGTAACCCGACTAGTCGCGTGACACGGTCAAAGGTGTGCTTGAAACCAGCGAACTCGATCGGCTCACCGGCGGCCGTTTCTGTGTTGTACTGGACAGTGCCGGCGGCGGTCGACAGGCTGGGTGATAGGAGTCCATCCTCAGCAAAGAAGAACTCTCGGTATTGGGTCCGTGGTATGGGATAGTCATCTTCGACAATGGGATAAATGGGGTCTTGATGCCCGAACTTGAGAACGCTCAGACGGACTTTAGGTGTCTTGTCCCAGCCATTTTGTTTCTCATTCTTCAAGTAATAACCGAAGAATCGAGCGAGCTCGTCCCTCGACTCCTTGACCGCCCACAGGTCATACCATTCCTGGTATGGATCCCATCGGAGCCACTTCTCGTCTGTCTGCACCTCCATCCAACCCCGCACCGAACCCATGGTGTGCACAAAAGTGGAATATGACGCGACCAGATATGTCGGAATGCAAATGTTCTTAATGTCGGCACGCTTATCGGCCCAGTAAGGATTCATAGTCTGGCATCTGCGATACATCTCTCGGAAGTCCTCGAGTCCGTGATGACCCCGGATGACTTGCTTGGTGATGAGGTCAAAGAGACCGTTGTCCCAAGCACCGCCACGAACAAATTGCTCACGGTAGAGGTCGCCGCAAGCCTCCCAGGGCGCAATGGCTTTGAGAGAAGGCGGCCTGGTTGCGGCGATGAACCATTGCACGATGCCAAGGTGTGAGTTACCGGCCAAGCCGATGTTTCCATTGCACCAGTTCATCTTAGCCAGAGCCTCAATTACGTCGTGGCCATCCTGTCCTTCTTGCGTGCCCATAATAACGATACTGCCGTCCGAGTCCCCAGCTCCACGAGCGTCGACATTGACAACGGCGAACCCCGCGGGGCAGTACTCGGCTGGATCTGGCCCTTCAAAACGCTCCAACCCACTGAGGCAACCGTCGGGGACGCCCACACCCCAGGGGATCCTCTTCATCATGTTGATGCCGTTATGCTTCTTTCCGAACGGGCTCCAGCAGACAATGCCTGGCACTTTCTCGGAGGACCAAGGGGGTCGATAGATGTCGCAGTACAAGGTACAGCCGTCGCGGACTTTGATGCCGACATCGTGTTGTACCAAGATATCTTCCGAGAGAGCCCGCGATTTAAACCCATTCCAACCCTTGGGCAGGATTTCAGTTCGCGGCTGAAGGCCAACGTATCCATTGTGTCCAATGCTGGGCTTCTCTATAAAAAGGTTGGCGACCTGGAAAGGCCGGTTGTACGGCATTCTGGATGCGCAGGATCAATCAACCCAGCAAGTATATTGGAGGCGGCGGCTGACAGAAGGCCTCAGATCAAAATAGGCGCCCAATAGGTCAGGGTCAGAAGGAAAACACGCCAGATCAATGTGGCAGCTTGAGGGTATTAAGCGAACAGCGATTGAGCACCATAACAACATCTGTCAATGGGTTATCCTTCTGACGCTGCCTAATATCAAGAGCCCACGGTAGCGAATCATAGCTATCCCTACTCGGATTTGGGCATCCCGGGTCATCCTCCGCTTGCCGCATGCGGAGGCACAGAGGTGCGGAGAGGGATGTTGAGGAGGCGGACTTCCGCGGAAGTTGTGGGGGAAAGGTCAGATGCCTCCCGGAAACGCAATACGGGGTCTGGGGAGGCTGGTATTGACCTGAGAGATAGCCTTGGACGGACGAATGGATGAACCTCAAAGCAATCAGGATATAAATGAATTCAAAATGATTGACCTTGGTCGCGCGCCACGGTCTACTCAAAATTATTGCAATTTGCATCAACCTCCGCACCCAACTCACGAAGTCAACGACCATCATCTACTCCACTCGCTACGAATCGCAAGCCGGCTTCTACCTCGCTATGTCGACTACTACCACACTTACTACAGTCAAACCTGCCAAGTTGCACGTCACAAGCCTTGACGGCAGCAGCCTCAAGACTTACAACGATTGGCGTGACGATTTCTACCGTGACGGCTATGTGGTACTCAAGAACGTTATCCCCAGGGATCGCGCCGAAAACTATCGCAGCAAGGCTCTAGACTGGATCACCAGTTTCAACAAGGGTCTTGATATCAATGACCCGTCGACCTGGACTCAAGAGCATCTTCCTCAAAGCTTCAAAACCGGCATGTATCTTAACTACTGTGCCGCGCACGAGAAGTTTGTTTGGGATGCTCGACAGGAGCCGGGTGTCCTGGATGCGTTTCAAAAGATCTGGGATGCGGAGAAGCTCGTCGTTTCCTTCGATACCATCAACATTACTTTCCCAGGCCGTAAGGACGTGGACTGGTCACCATGGCCTCATGTCGACCAGGCTCCCGAGCGTAAGGGGCTGTCATGCGTCCAGGGGATTATCAACCTGTCCCAGGCCGGCCCCGAGGACGGTGGGCTACTCCTGATGAAGGGATCCTCGAAATTCTTCGACGAGTTCTTCGCTCTCAATCCTCCTGACCGAACCCAGGGCATCGGAGCTAAGCACTACGACTTTTACCCGTTCAAGGAGGCCCATGTCGATTGGTACAAACAGCAAGGCTGTGAGCTCGTCAAGGTCTGCGCTGAACCAGGCGACCTGATTCTATGGGACAGCCGCAGCATGCACTACGCCGCCTTCCCAGATCCCGCCAGCAATGTCATTCGCACAATCATCTATGCTTGCTTTACACCCGCATCCTTCATGCTCGAAGAAGACAGGCAGAAGAAGATCGAGATATTCAAGCGCTGGGAGACGACTACCCACTGGCCCCACTGCAACCTGTTTTCGCATGGCAAAGCCAAGGTGAACGGTGTACTTGATCCTGACGAGAGGGATGAGCCTCTGGAGAAGCCCGAGCTCACCCCGAAGCTGCTTCGCCTTGCTGGGGTGGAAACGTATGACTGAGAAACGTCGCTCTTCTTCTTTTTCTCTGTATACCAAAAAAAAGCTGTCCGCAGTCATTCATTGTAAATTTCATTTCTTCCAGAACTTCAACATTCGTTTCCTAAACTCAGCTCGCTTCAAGGCCCTGAGGAAGTCAGTACAACGCGAGCAAAGGCGATCAGCACAGCGCTGCGAATAGTATATATTCCCCATAATGAACGAGGTTGAAGACCACCTCTTTGGTGCACTGTAAATGAAGACTCTCTCTTCTAAGATTATGTTGCGTTTTTCTGGGTGAAGCCATTGCTCCTCGATCCTCCATAATACCAGGATTTGCTAAATAAGCGACATGTTAAGCAGACTTGCAGCAGCTGCTGCGCTGGGCCTGTGATTCACACGTAGTTACACTGATTGCGCATTGCACATTCTCCCAATCAGAACGTGTTCTCTAATCAACGAGGCGATGTTTCGGAAAGGGTGGCAGGCTTCAACGGCAGATGGCCAGGGTCTCCGTCCCCAGTCTTACCGGAATACAACCCCATTCCCCCTCAGTTCCGGCTCCACATCCCCCTTGACCCCGTGGGGAAGACTGCTGTGTTCCCAGAGCCGGCCAGGAGGTGTTTAATGGCAAGTTCATCCCCTTGTGCGGCATTGACTATGCTTGGTTCCGAAAAGGACCATGCTCCGTTGAGCCGATTTCGAAACCAACTGAATGTCGCCATGCTCTGATAGATATCTGGGAGAGCTTACTTCGCACTGACGCCGCGGGTTATTTGAGTCAGCCCGTTTCCAACAACACCCTTCGTCCTCCATTAAACTTCCAAACGAATGTCGATTTCCGCCATCGGAATACTAATCTGAGAAATGGAGATCACAAAAGAAGACCTTCAGACCTCTTCGGTCCAGATCGAGGATGCTATTCCTCGGGAGTCTGGTAAGGAAAAGGTCGTTGGCACAGTCAAACTGATCGAAGATGGCGAACTCGTCCTCATTCCGATTCCCACTGCTGATCCACGCGATCCACTGAACTTACCTGAGTGGAGGAAAGTCCTGGTTGTCATAAACGTTTCCATCTTCGCAGCAACAGCGACTTTGATCGCGTCCTCCTTCGGTGCCATCTTGCCCGTCATCAATAAGGAGTACGACAACGATCCAAGAGTGAATGATCTGGTCACCTTTCCAGCGTTGTTCATCGGTTTGGGAAACCTTCTGTTCGTCCCGGTCGCCCACGCCATCGGTCGTCGCCCGGTCTATCTATTTTCTCTCCTCATGCTCATAGCTTGCTGCGTCGGCTGCGCGTGCAGCAAGAGCCTTTCAGCACACATTGCTGCTCGCGACCTGCTTGGACTTGCCGCAGGACAGGCGGAAGCCCTATGCCCAATCATGATACAGGTGAGGCGTCCTGTCTCTGCATAGGCACATTTGTACTGACAACAACACCCAGGAAATCTATTTCCTTCACGAGCGGGGCAGCAAGATTGCTTGGTTCTGTGCTGCCCAGACACTGGGCACCGCTTGCCTAACCGTTGCTAGCTCATACCTAGCCTCCAGCATTGGCTGGCGCTGGTGGTATGGCGTCTTCGCCATTATTAACGGCGCCTGCCTCCTATTCGCCGTCTTCTTTGTAACTGAGACCAAGTTCTTGCGCACCGCCGCTGCCATAGGTGAGTCAGCCTTCAAGGGCCAGTGTCTGAGTGGCGTTTTAACGACGAAACAGCCGGTGAAGTCGATGCCGATGCACAGCCATCCGAGACGTCGCTCCAGGCCTTGAAGTCCCGCCGCCGCCCTGCTATTGACCATGTGAGTTATCCCGGTCGTACGATGGCTTACGACCTGGCCCTGTTCCACGGAAAGGCCCATTGGCAAGACGCAGTATCTTGCTGGAAACAGATGCTGCAGGTCGCGGTCTTTCCCAACATCTTCTGGCTTGTCCTCTGCAGTGGCGCCTCCCTGGGGGTGTATGTCATCTTTGGGGCGGTTTTCGCAGGTGTGCTTGTGCAACCACCGTACAACTTCGAGTACCAGTGGGTTGGTTTTGTGTTTGCAGGCCAGGTCATCGTCTCGTTCGTGGTCATTCCTGCACAAGGATATCTTAGCGACTACATCGTGAAATTCATGAGCAAGAAAAATGGCGGACATTCGGAGGTGCGTCTATTCTTGGGTGATGCTCTGGCCTGACGGTGTTTAATGTGTTGTATGCTAACTATTCCTACAGCCCGAGTACAGGCTGATAACACTCATTCTTCCCTTCGTGGTGGGCGTCGCGAGCACGGTCATATTCGGCCAGGCCTGCCAGCATCCATATGAGTGGAGCTGGGCGGCAATTGTGATTACTTTCAACGCGGAGTTCTTCACATTTGTCGGTATCGTTGTTGCTTCCTTCACCTATGTGATTGACAGCTACCCTGCGCGATCCGATGCCGGACTGGTCGTTCTCTGTTTCGCAAGAGGCGCTATTTCATTCGGCATGTCCTATGGCTCGCTCGAATTCGTAAGAAAGGTTGGGTACGACGGAGCCTGCAATATCTGTGCAGGAATCATGGGTGCGTTAGGTTTAATCGGCATTCTTGTATATTACTTTGGCAAGGACATTCGCAGACTCACTCAACCGTGGGCTTCTGACGATCAGGACCAACAAGGGGTCGGGTCTGATGGGAGAGGGGATTGAGTTTCGACTCACATAGTCAGGATTCGGTGGGGAAGGGCGGAGACCGGACAGCGGTAATATACGCTGATGCCCTTTGGGTGGGGGACGTTTGTTATCCACTACTGTCAAATGCCCAGAATGGAATAGTTGCGCCGTTCAGAATAGCCTTTGATTTGATACCGCCCCTAACAGATATGGATGGGGTTTCCAAGGGACCTGAAATTGACGGACGAGCTTGAAAACAGAAGCGAGAAAGCCTTTGCATGTTGATGTTGCTCAGTACCCCATGTTAGACCAAATTTCCCGCCCAACTTAGCGCGTAGCTGTTTCTCGGGTTATCTCCCGCTAATGAAGGAGACCTGCCCGGGAGAACTTGTTGCTCTGGCACCTGTCTCTCGCCAGCGACGAGGTCGCCGGCTTCAAACGCCTTCGTGATGTGACAAAGTCTGGTGCCTCGACTCCATTCATCTGAACAATATGTGGCTGCTTATGGTTCGGTTGGCTCAGCTGGCCTGCATCAGGCTGCACGTCTACGAGCTTGACTCGACAGAGCTTCTAGCTAGCTCAGGCTGTTCAGAACTAGGTAGGAGGCGTGGGCCACTGCTTGATCCAGAAGTGGCTTTCTTTTCATGCTTGGCGACGCTTCGACTACCTGAGCCGACATCAGGATATGAGGATAAATGTGTAGATATTTTCAATCGACAACTAAGATCAAAATGAGGTACATCAGTGGCTGGTCCAACATCATATTAGATGCGCAGTAGTTAGAGGTATAATAGCATCTTTTGAGGTGAAGAAAGAGGGTCTGGGGAAAGCAGGGCCGCGTTTGGTGGTGATGGGGAAAACTAGGGTGGCAACGATGAGTTTCACAGCTCTAGCGGAACGACGCCTTTCTAAATCGCTTCGAATCCATTGATAAGTTGGTGTGCCGATCGGAGTGCGTTCAACACGCCGGGGGCCGACCATTAACATATCCCCCGCCGAAGTGGCCGCCTTGCTCTGCAACTCAACGATGATGGGGGCAAACTGATTGGTTCCATCGCATGCATGATACCAGCAGCATCTATGGCTTGAACCTCACACTAAGCCTGCTGGTCGGCCCCCGAGTCGGCAAATCATCAGCGGCCATCTACTGCTACTTTGAGGCACATCGCCGACGACGGCTACTCCTTATATCAGCCCGTACTCTTAAGTCTATCAGAGCGCAGCCAGGTTTTTCCACCTGAATCATAAATTCTGCTGTTTCGGACCTTTGGATTCTCACTTGTTCCCTTCTCTTCACTTCTTTTTCTATCAACTTTCGACCGTCTCTCCCTCTCCTCCTCCTCATCCGTCCACTCTACCTCTGTCCTCCTCTTCTCCTCGATTCGACCAGTTTGGGTCGGGTCATTGTTCCCGAAGCAGCTCTTCAAAAGCTTGATATCTTGCGGCGGGCGCCCAGGAGCAGCGTGCACGGACAAATTGTCTGTACACGCCGCTTCCGGGCGCCCCATAACAAGCATAGGGGAGGCCATAGGGGAGGCGGAGGGCATTGAGGGACGAGTTCCGAATCATGGACGTCTTTTTCGCCGCTTGGGCCGAATCACACTCCAGCAACAAGGCGCTGGGGCTTTCCCCCAGCAGTCCAAAGCAGATCTTGAAGATGCCTTCGGAACTGGTGGCAATCACCATCAGGCAGCAGAGAGCCACCAGGTCTCCGATTGCGCTGACCAGTCGCATGATGCGCCGTGGGAGCTCAGTGACCTATTGCTGGAGTGTAATTCGGCCCAAACTCCGTGAAAATGCTCGTCGATGAGTGTTAGTCATGTCGGTTCCCCGAATTTGTGAGTACTGCCCTGTTCGAATTACCGCAAGGAATCAGGAACTGACGCGTCTGACACCTCAGTCAGAATGCCGGACCTGGATAAGTCGTGAAAAGGTCCGAATCAAACCTAGCGAGAAGAGTCGAAAGACTCCGAACAGCGCTTTAGACGCAACTGCAACAATCACCGCCTGAGCTGCAGCCGACGGAAGCAGTTCGGTCCATCATGGACGCCCAACCGCAATACGACGATGTACCCGCCGTAGAGGGGCTCGATATGGAATTCTTCACCCATACTGCGAGCTACATAGCCTATTCTAGCTACGGACACGTACCCTTCGGCTACAGCGAGGCCGACAGCTTGCCAGATCTAGCAACCTTTGCCCCATGTCCATCAGATTTTAGCACCCAAGCAGAAAAGCATGATGCTTGCTATATATGTGCAAGCGCAAGCCCGAGCTCTAGTGGAGCGAGTATTTCGGACAATATCAATAACGTAGAGCTTAATTTCAGCGCAGATCTGGAGGCCTTTCTAGTACCCGGAATCATGAGCGACGATGTTGGAATCTCGCCAGCATTGCAGCCTCCCGCATCTAGCACCTCGATCGCCAACAATACTTTCTGCTTGTCTCCAAGCTCCCTCTACTCTGCCATGTCGTCACCAGCCGTCAATTATCCCACTGTCAGCATTCCAAACCCGAGAGCTCCGTGTGCCACCCTGGAAAGTCCCCCCAGGCCTCGTCCAGTCCGGTGTTTGGCACCCGCATCCCCATCTCGACAGCTGAATAACGCCAGCACTGAAATAAAACAGAAAAACGCACGAAATATAAAGCCAAGACAACCTCGTCCATGCGATCTGAGGTGCGTCATTCCCCGGCTTTGCTCAGAGTCGAACTAACTAAATCACCGACAGGAGAGAGATGAGAAAAGTCGAAAAGCCAGAGGTCTGCATCGAGTGTGGTAAAGGGTTTGCTTGGCCGAGGGAGCTTGATAGGCACTATCAAGTCCACCACAAAAAGCTCGCGGTGGACATAGGTTTATCGGTCGACCGTATCCCGTGCCTGTACCCAAGTTGCGCCTTGGCCAATAAGACCTTTAGTAGACGGGATCATCTAACCAGACATGAGAAAAGGATGCATGGGCGATGAAGGACGGAGCTCCTATGTTTTCGGATCTCTTTTCGTTTCTTTTATGGTTCTTATTCAGGACATCAATGATAATGTTTGGGGTCTCTTACGAATGGCTTTGTGTTATCTTCAGCGGTATAATCATAACCAATGATGAACGTTTAGGTATTTTTTTGTCCCTTCAATACCTGATCGACTCGACACTCGTGAGGACATGGTTTTCCAGCAGCTCTATTACTCTTTTATCAGAGATGTCCCCATCGCTGAGTTCTGCTGACAACGTTGCTCAATTACCTCTCCGGCAGCACAAATCGCAACCGCAGAGACGAGTATAGCAGATCCCCAAGAAAGAAATTGGGATTGTGGACAACGAAGAGAGAACATGATGCGCGAGGTCTAGCGGCTCCAGAGCGCTGTCTTGATGTACGCGGAACTCCTCTGCCAACAATCTTTTTTCTTCTTTTTTATTAATACACCGGCGGGCGATACGCTCTCGGAACCTATACCTAATTCTCATACAGGAAACCGTACAGGAAAGCTGGACCAACACCTGCATACTACATAATAGCTACGCCGGACCGTCACTAATATTACGTTTACTTCGCTACTAAAACTAGAACTTCACCTTCCAATCCAGTGCCTAGCAGTTACCTAGTGATCGCGTGGCGGCTACTGGCCCGCTATGAACTAGCAGTGTACCGGCAGTGATATCCTTATGGGGATGCGGTCCTCCCGCCCGGTGCCTCCCTTCTTTCACCCGATCCGCCGGCCGGGTGACGTATATCCTTTGTCCGGGAGGCGGTCCTCGGTGCACGACTTCTTTGTATGGCGACTCCGGTTCGCTTCGGGCCCGCCGCTCACTAACGGCAATCGAGTATCCATGCTTAGCGGCCCACGACAGCGATTTTCTATCTTGATTATCCTGTGAGTAGTATTAGGTCGCCACTTCATGCTGGGTGTTTACGTTTCAGTCGTACGTGAGGACTCGAGCGTGTGGGACGGCTGAGGGCAGCATATCCGGGTCTGCGAGCCAGTTGACTTGACGGGACTTTGGGTTGCCCTCCTCGTCGAATGCGATCCATATCCTAATCGAGTTGGTATCCAGGTTAAGAATTGTCACGATGTTGAAGCGAGTTGGGCACTGACGGCTCGAGGAGAGGACAACTAGAATAGAAACTCTACTCGCGTAGCACTTTGTCCACCTTCGTGGATTACCTTCATCCAAAAGCTCCTAACTATGGAGTTCACAGAATTTCAAAAAGAGAGTACCTCTGCTTCGAGTAAGAAGGAATTTCAGACGGTGTCTGTTGATACTAGAGGAACAGTATCGAAAACCATGGCCATGAAAGCTCCCAGTGTAAGGGCACATTAGATGAGAACTATTCTGTGGCTGCATTCGTGTACGACCTAGCAGCAGGCTGCAAGATCTGGATTCTTGTCATCCAGCGGGCCAAACCATCTCATTTTTCTCCATTCTTTAAAAAGAAGACCAATCCATCCCTAGCGAGTCACATATTTAGCCGCCAAAGTCTCCAGAGTTATCCTTCCACCGTACCGGCCTTCGGGTTATAGCTAGACGGGGGAAAATTCACAAGTGGGCTGGCCTTCGAATCTATTGTTGGATCGAGAGGGTAGCCTGAGGCTTCTGAGAAGAGTGGAGGTAAAGCTTACTTTCATGGACAGCGCTGGATCTCGCTTGAGGGTGCTAAGCTTTTGTCGTACCTAAGAAAGCAGACATTTCGTCTCCGTATAGAAAAGTAAGGCATTGCAAAGGCTCTCCCAGAAACCCTCTCTTTGTCCTCCCTTCCAGATCCCAACCGCCACTTCCAAGGCCTACTGGAACAGGTCCTGAAGAAGCCGGGTCAGGAAGGGCTAGGGGATACAAGTAGAAGGCTAGGAACCCGTCAATTAAAGTGGAATTCTAGATCATGTAGTTCAATACACAGAGATCGCAATAGTCCGAGCTAGACAAGGCAACATGTTCTCTCTGGTTGGTAAGGACGACGTTGTCGATCCTTTGTTCAATAGCGAGGCTCCGGCTGATTAGCAGCCGAGACATAGCTTGTTAATTCCGTATCACGACATATTTCCACTTCACTCTCAAATCTCCTTGGGTCGATGTGACATTGCCACAGAATGTCCAGAACACCGTGGACTATGGTACTGTGACAGTATCTTCTTTCAGCCAATCCTATTGTATCTACTCAACATAGCATTTTGGAAGTACGTCCAGGGAATTGATATGGACTTGGCCAAGATAGTGTTTGGTTTTATGCGCTTCTCCTGCTTCCTGATCCGCCATGAGACTGATTTTGGCCGGGTTTCCAGTCCTGAGTTCCGATGATCCCATAGATTCCCGGCAAGCCGACAATTACGGTTGAGAACTTTTGTCGAGTTCATGTCGCAAATCGTAGAACTTCGCAACAGGAGTGCATCACCTTAGTGCACCCACGGCCTCATCCGCCGAAGAAGGCCCAACGCCTTCGCCCTTCCACTTTTCAAGAAGCTCACATCCTTCCACATCCACCGGCAATGGAGCACCTATGTCGGCAGACTCTTTGCACTAGTATTTACTCTATTCGTTATCCTCGGGACTATTCTCAACGGTATGCAGGTCGCGTTAGCGGCTCAAGGCACCCTGGCCTTGGAGCTGCTGCCTGGGTTTGCGTCCGCGGCGTATAACTTCACCGTTTTTGTCTCAATAATCACAAGAGACTTATTTAATTTCATTCTCGCGTTGCTGGTCTTCGTAGAGACAAAGGAATTGCTGCGGTCTGGACCAAAAACGATGCGGTGGTGTGAGACCTTGGACTGTTTTCTCTAACATGGTTCAGATTCCGTTAAAAGACCAGCGTTTATCAGCTACAGTCTTGGACTTAGACCCACGCAGGATGGTAAAAGTAGAGAAATGCAGATTGATTGCCTTAAGTAACAGCTACTGTACAGCAGGAGGATATGACCACTATATATACACGCAGCCTCTCCAGCCCCTGGTACTCCTTGTACCAGTACTTGGCTTGTGAGTCTCTGCACCGATATCTCTATGCTGGCTGTGCCAGCTAGGGCATCCCATGGATATTTTCAGCACAGGAGAACGCGCAGTTGCACTTATCACGCGGGCGATATGGAGCAGTTCCTACTGTGCGCAATCGCTATCCACCTAGAGAGTCCACTCTCAGGTACAGGGGATTATCGGTGAATAGGAGTTTCAAGCTCGTCCTGCAGGCCTTGAAGCATCAACCTTCCACAACGCCAACATTTTTGAGCCCGTCACTATGAAACATATTGGACCGTACCAGCTGCCCTAGGGCGACTCATCACTGCATACATCAGGTTGAACAGACGCCTATTTTCTCCGGGGAGAGACAGCATAATTTGTCATCAGAGGAGTCGAGTCAGTCGCGATGTGTACCTATGCCCGTCTCCGGCCAAATCGCCCTCGCTCTGCGCCTGTGTCTCTGCCACCCTCGAAACTTGTAGCGTTCCTGTTCCCGTTCCCATGCTTGCCCTTCCTACCCTTCCTCCTACCAGCGGTGCCCGTTGTTGTGGCGACGCTCGAAGCTGACGTGCTATCTGCCGAGGTGGCCGCAGAATTGCTAACAGGATCAGCGGCCAAAATCGCCTCGGCCACCTTTTGAGCCTGTTCAGCGCTAGTAGCTGCCGACGCAAGTCCAGATTCTGCCGCCCCAAGGTCCTTTTGATTCTGTTCCACTTGTGCTGCAATGGCGTCCTTTTCTTCCGCAGTGTCGATGTCCTCGGGAACGTTCACAGCAGGTGTGATGTCGGTCTGTTGGACGGCGAAGCAGCCCCCAAAATTTGCAGCGTTCACACAGCGAACAGTACAGACGTTGCCAGTTGAGCCTACGCCGGATTGTTTCAGTCAGAGACACCACATGAAGAAACAAGAGAAGGTTCAAATCACTAACCTCCTATACATGTCAGATTAGAGGGCATGGTTACCGTCAGTGTTAGGTCGCCTGCCCCGAACTGAGAACTATCTTGAGAGGCTGTAAGGGGAGTCTGGCCTGAAATGCCGAGGGCGTTGCTGGTCGGGTCCATGTCGCATTGAAAAGGGCCAGTCCCGTTGGCATTTCGTTGGCTGATGGTCACAGTGACATTGCTACCCTTGGTGACCGTAGTGAGGTTGCCTGTAGCTAAGAGCTCCTCCGTGACCCCCGAGATACTGATATCCCCGTCGAGAAGCGTTCTCCCGCACTCGTTCACGACGTTGGCTAGGATCTCGTCCGGCGAGATGTAATTTGCGTCCAGAACGTTGTTGACATCAACTGTGGTGGACCTATCAGAATATTTGCCTCGATTGTGCTCCCTCACGGATGAGGGACGGAAGGCTCGAACTCCACTTACCCTGCATGCCATAACTGGTTTTCAAGTTGCCTTTCGCACTGATTATAACCCCCTGGGCGTGAACGACCGTTACGACCCTAAGTATAGCCAAAACCACAACGGTCCACGTAAACGAAGGCATCGTGCCCCGTCTTAAAGAATGAGAAGCAAAAAAGCAAGAAGGGTACCGTATCAATACAAGAATGGAATGGACTAACAGCTAAGAAGAAGAATTGAGCTCACCTTGATTGACTGCAAAGATTATATAGGTAAGAATCGTACTGAGCAGGCCAGAGATTCTTCAGCAAGGGTACATGATTTGCCCTAGGATGAAAGTCGATCCCGTCACCTAGCCCGGCGGCGATCTCCAGTCTACCCACATCATCCCAGCGACGATCCCTTGTAACCGCCGCTGTTTTGATCCCGTCTCGAAGTCGACGTGAATCGGATGCTGTCAATTACGTATGCGCTCATGCTGCTTCTATGCGAGATCTTCGGGTTCCCGATTCTGGCTCTAAGTTCGGGCGTTGGTCGAGATACATCCGATAGATCCCGAAAGATGCTGGGGAAGCAGCCCTCATACCGAGACGGGGCATCACCCCTGCAACCCCTTCCTCCCTCAGCCAACGGGAATCACACGATGAGTGAGATAAACGCCCTCTGCAGTGGCTTCGTGGCTCATCGACGTGGGACGAAATATACATCATGCTATGACACTGGACGGCACCTTTCTCACCCCTTACGGGGACCAGTCGGCTCATCTTGCCCTGTAGAAACAAGACGTTACGGCGCATTACGATCTTATACTCCTGTTCTCCACATACCGACGCCCCCACCCGCCCCCGTTCCCTGATCACCCCGGGAACTCAGAATCACTTCTCGGACTCGGTATCTCGGACCTATTGGGAGATGCTCGCAGTATATGGGCGTGTTTTCGCATGTCATGATATCTTGTGCGCAAGAAGAGTCGATGCAGCCCCCTATCAGGCAACGCCCCAATCCAACTGCGCTGAGGCATCAGCTGCCAATGCTGGGTAGGGAGCATCGGCTCGCCTCTACGCCAGATAAGATGAAGCCTTCCCATCGCATACTTCGCCAAAAAGTAACATCTTTGAAGTGAAATGTGATAAGATGGACTAGTTCACCCCTGAACCCACCCGTACATCCGTCCCTGGGCAGGTTCGCGGCTATACGGGCTTGGCCATGTTTCTAAGTAGCGTGATGTTTGTCAACTTCAGGAGACAGGGGTTCTCGGTAGTTGCCGGAGAATACTCCAACAGCCATTTTGACGTGCATTTGCTTTGCCCCTGCTAAGTGGCAATCTAATGTTGGCTCCTTGGTGTTTTACCGTCTCACACAAGAAGGACAAGACAGCGGCAATATAAGGCCATTCTTTGTGTTTTCTTTATAGTGTCGACCCATAGAGCCCCTGGGGGGTGGATACATGCTAAGAGTCGAGATAGGGGATCTTTGTGAGTAGATACTCGGGCTTCCGGTGAGAGCTATTGCAAATGTGATGAAACTTCATCGAACGGTCTGCCCGTAGCATGACGACAACTGAATAGGATCATCGTGAGGGGCCAAACCAGCTCATCGTTTGACAACCTGCTACCCTCATTCTTCCTCACCATTCAGACAGGACGACGCTAGCGGGGCAGTCTCAAGTCTAGAAAAGAACGTAGTAACGATATACACTGTCAAAGATATTTGGGGCGTCGTAGTGCTTGCCAACAACCACCACCAACTATTCATATATTGGATCGCGATCCTGCATCGCTCGGGTGTCCTGTGAGAGCAAGCTACTGTTATTTGTATCATTTTTAGTTCATTCGTTTTCTGCTCTTTCTCTTCTTTCTCTTCCTTCCCTCGTCAGTGCGGTGCACTTTCTTCCTCCATGGCCATCATGCACACTTGGATATCGTCACTGGTGGCACTCTTCGCATCGGCGCAGGCTCACAGCGTCATCATTGACGCTCAGGGAGAAGCAGGCTCGCCATCCTCGGTGGGGTTCCAAGGCAAGCCAAGGCGATCTCGAATAGTTGTAGGAGATCGACAAGCTCACTCTCTCTAGTTGATAGCTCCATTGCACGGAATTGCACCCTCATCAGCCCCTGCCAGCAGGATACTACCATCATTCGAGATGCCGAGATCAACTCCAATGTGACAGGCCAGTGTGGACGTACGGAGCTGGACGGGAATATCGACGTCAGCGCCAACACAGAGAGCGCAATCACAGCCGGTCAAGTGACACAGGTCAAAGCAGCTACCACTTTGACCATCACCGTGCACCAGGTAAACCAGGATGGTAAGCAGCGAAATAGTGTTTGTTTCTTGCTGCGGCCTTGTCAGAGTCCGCACAGCCTCCTCCAGGGACTCCTGTCTTGGCCAAGAAGTTCATCGTGGAGAATTTCAGCTGCAAAAGTGCTAACGACGGCTCTGAGTAGGCGCCGGGCCATACTTTTGTGATTTGTACTCGTCTGATTCCAGTACCGACAGTGAAGACCTCACTGTCACCAACAATGTACCAGGCTCAAACGGCTTGTCACAGGCCAAGGCTTCGGAATTCAATGTCACGGTTCAGATGCCTGCCAGTTTTAACTGTACTGGAGGTGCGTCACCGGCGATTATTCACTATCTGTACATCCCAGCTGACTTGAGGTTGAGGTTCGACTGAAAACGTTTGCATTGTTCGCTGTCGAAATAATGCTCTTGCAGGCCCGTTTGGAGGTACGTGCCTTCACCACTCTGCTTTGCGGGAAGCTTCTGAAAACCCTCAAGTCTGACAATCATCGCAGGCTGCTTCGCCGTCCAGCAAATAGCCGGGTAACAGAGCCAATCATCGAATCGGAAGATGGAACGGTTGGGCGAGGCGTTACAGTATTTCTTAAGGTGGTATCGAATACCGCAACAAGCACTTCTGAGGGCATCGATGCAGTCTCTTGATGGGACAAGTGTGTATATATGTAGTCACAATGGTTTGATGAAAGCAGCTCCCGGCATTATGGGACGGCCATCGTATGCCGGGTCGTATCAACCTTCCATGTCGTGGGTGATTTCCCACGTTCCATCGCCTTACAAGATGCACAGGAATCGACCCAAAAGAGAAGAGTGTGTATCCTCTAGAGAGAAACGCAACCCTGAGCCCTCTGGCGAGGTTCCACTTTTGCTAACAACGACGCCGCAGCTCATATGCCGGCGTAATGCCGCGATAAGTGGTAATATCCTCTAAGCCACACGGCCCGGAGCTCTACGTATGCCGGCCTTCGATTCTAGTCCTCGTTGCATAAGTGCCATCTCTGCCCTCGTCTAAGACTCCTCTCCAGGAACCATAGCGGAGTCCGGCGTGGCTGCACTGGCCTCTTGTAAATTGTCTTCCATCTCCTCGCCTACTCCCGTTCGTATAACTTTCAACTGACCTTAATGACAAGATTTGATTCGGCCGCGGCTCTCGGGCAACTGAGTGCTACTCTGTCACGGCTAACCCAGCGCACAAGTCCCTCACCGCAGGCATCCTCTGGAGGGACACACGCCTAGCTATATAGAACACTTGTCAGCATAAAGCCGCGTAGCTAGAAGTTTCACGAAGTTTTCACGAGATCAAAACAGGCCATCATCCTCTCATTGCAGGGCGAACAGTCGTTAATTGGGTATCTTGAGCAAATAAACTCGAGTACGGTGTCATGGAGTCTCACTCATACTGGGAAAGCAAAGTCGTGTTCTCCTTTGGCTTGCCCCTGGGCCTCTTGTTCGTCGATACAGGCGCGGCCTCTGTCGCGATCCCGCCCTCTACTTCTGTGTCAACCAGCCTGCACTGGGAACACCGCCAGTTCACGAATGGCTTCGCTGTGCTGCCACAGGTCACGCAATGGGTTCCGCATAGGAACCGATCACAACGGGCAACCTTGCACGTGGGGTTCCAGCCGCAGTCCTGGCCGAGATGATTCCCTCCACAGCGGCATCTTCGTAGCTTGCACTGTTTCCCGCTGTGGCCCCTCATGCCGCACATGCAGCACCGCGCGCGGCAGCTCATGGCGTTGCGGTGCTGGAAGGAGCCTGTAGGGCGCGTGTTCCCACATGGTCGGCTGCAGACAACCCGGCACGCGGCGGCGACGTGGAAAGTTGGGAATGGCGTGCATTTGCAGCGGTTCTGACGCGCTACTGAACACTTTGGTGCCTGGTGGGGCTGCTGGTGATGGCCGGCGCCCTTGGTCCTCTCGGCCTCCAGCACGGAGTAGTGATACGGAATCTGGCGTGGCTCGAGAGATGGGCTGGGGGCTCCGCAATGCCCGCAAGGTAAGGCGCATCGCTCGGTGTCGTGGAGGAGGCTACAGCAGTTCGCACAGGGAACGACGTCGCGCCCTATGACAATCTGAAGTACACGACCGGCCTGGGACCGACTTACCTCGCGAGACTCCAGCGCCGCCGCAAGCGAGTCGTAGTCGATGGTTCTACCTGCAGGCGATGGGTATAACTGGAGAAACTCCCGAAAGTCACCCCAGCCAACTTGACGCGAAGGCGGTTCGTAATGAAGGCGACTGTTGCAGCCGCGCCTCGAGACCCTCGGAATCGACGAAGCGGCCACTGAAACGCGCCGCTCGTCAGGTGGGTCAACCGTACAGTTCCAGTCAAACATCTCGGCGACCCGCGTCCGACTCAGACTCCTTCGGCGACTGCGGCGATCCAGGACGGAGACGGTCATGCGGGGAACTGCTAGCTGGAGCCCCAAGGTGTATTTCAGGCTTCCCGGGAGGGCGGCATAAGCGAACAGTCCCGGAGGCGGTTCGCTTGTAGCTCTCCGCCGATACCGCCTCCCTTCTCGGCCAGTTCGCCCATCGCCAACCCAGCGAGAAGTGGACCAAATGCCGTCTCGATCGAGGCCGCGTCCTGCCCTCCCGCTGGCCAAGTCGAATTGATAGAGTTGGGTTTGCACCACCAGCTTTACCCTATCGCGGCAGGACCACGACGGCAGGAGCATGAAGCGAAGTGGGGACCCATCCTCCGGCCAGGCTGACACGGGCCCGTGGCAGAGGCGGATCTTCTTGGATTTTGTCGTCTGTCCCAAGTCAGCTGTGAGTGGATGTCGGAGGGCCGGCAGGAAAGCTCCGCCATCAAAGAGGAGGTTGTCATGGGCGGCTTGGGCGTGCCGGTGGAGGGATTGCAGATGCGCTGAGTCCCCCGTGCGCCACACCTTCCCCTCGTCCCGCTGAAAGGCATGCACAGAAGATTTATACTCAGCAACAGCCCGGGCGCGTGAGCCAGCACGGGCAAGGGAACGGCCTCTGGGAACTGTCAACTCAGGGGATGGCGGCGGCGGCGAACTGCTTGCAGAGTCGACGTCGGGCGATACAGTAGGCACAGTAGGAGAAGTCTGCAGAGGCGGCCTCGCTGTCTGTAACCATAGACGTAGCGAAGCGTCGTCCTTCTCAAGATAGTGTCGTTGGACTAGATCCAGCACTATGTCTCCGATAGTGGCCGGCGCTTCTCGGGGCCCATCGGTCACCTGAAGGCCATGGTAGCGAGCAAGATTTCGAGGTAGCATGGACGGACCAAAGGAAGCATCTAAAGATGAATTTGATGAAAGACGCTCGTTGACGCTCGCGGTGATGAGCATTTTCCGAAGTAGTTGCAGGTCTGAGCCGAGGGTCTTGTCGTGTGACTTTAAATCACTGAAGGTCGGCGGCTGTTCGCCGTGGGAGCTGTAGAGGCGGGGGGAGATGCGGCTTGGGAACATGTACTCTTCCATGATACGCTGCACGAGGACATCACGGGCGCCGAGGCGACAGTGCTCATACCGGCCAAACGGGAGGTCTGGAAGGTCGAGGGGATACTGGCGGACTTCATTGTTCGCTTCAGAAGGCCCAGGGGTTTTTCGTTTCGTGACCTCGGTGTGACTTGTTCTGCTGGCACTCTCCATGATACAGGAATCAAAATATGCAGGGTGTCATCTTGAACAAGCAGTGCTGCTTGTCGCCAGACAAAGTTATTGTTCTCCGTCCTCCGCAGGTGCCTGAAGGTTCATGTTTACTACCGACCTAGGTACCTGGGTTTGTAGCGGTTTCAGCCTCACCCACGATGCTCGAGAGCGGGTCCGGGTAATGTGGGTCTCCGAACACTAACTGTACGTAGGTACGTACCTTCATCAGGCTTGGCTCAACTTGGGGAGATAGGAATGGCCCAGTAGTTACATGGAGCAAACAGCATTTATTTACTGGACAAATACGGTATCACAAGTCGGAGATGTTGGAAAACCAGTGCTGTGTGAGAAACCGCGCCTCGGCTTCAGGAAGAGATTCAGTTGTTGACAGCAACCAAGTACTTGCCCGGACGCCAACCAAGCCAGCAACGACAAAAACGAGGGTATTCTTGTGACAGTTCCTCCATCCATCATGGAATCAAAAGAGCCTGGGAACGCCATCGCAGCCAGAAGCATAACAGCGCGAAGAAATAGGTATACACACCGCAATCCTCCCTGAGGACGGAGCCGCAGCTGCATTCTCACTCATCATCCCACGCGTCGTCATCCACCCCCGTCTCTTGCACTTCCACAGTCGTCCCTAGCGCTTCCCTGCCCTGGCGGATCATGTCGCGCAGCCGCACATTGAAGGCCTCAATTCGTGCGTCGGTATCCCTCTCCGCCGCCAGCTTCCTCGACGCCAGCTGTTTTGCCTCGGCATTAAGCCGCGGACTGGCCTCGATGTCGCCCACGCCGAGCTCCGTGTTCCGCCATGTGGCAGTAGGTGCCGCTGTCGTAGGCGCCGCTGATGCACTCGATGTTGTCCTACGGTGCTTACTAGACGCTGACCCGAAAAGTGAAGGAGCTGCGGTGGCTTGCTGGCTCGGCGGCCGGGGAGACGCCGCACGCGCAAAGGGGTTCGGGCTCGCGGTTGGCGGCTGTTGCGCCGGCATGGTGATGCGGCTCGGTGTGAAGGCAGGCGCTGCAGAAGTGGTTCTGGGACGCGGAGAGCGTGGCGGGGCAAAGCTCGCCGGTTCTCGGGCGTTGAGAGATGGTGACCCGGCATGCGAGATGCGCAGCGATGTCCTCCTCTGTACGATCCCCGGCCGCTCAGAGAGGCGTGGTACGGGCACGCTGATCTTGCGGCCAGATGACGCGGTCGGCATTGTGTATCGGGGCTGCTGACGCGAGCTTGGCCTGCCTGGCGTTCTCGAGAACGCACTTGAGGCTGTGGAGGTCCTCTTTGTGTTGCTAAGCACTTGCGACGGGGGCTCGTCGACCATGACCCAGTTCCTGCGTAGCTCGTCGTTCTCCCTGACCTGCCTCCTCTTAGCGGCCGGTTGAGGTGTCGAATCCGGAGTATTGAAAACACCGAGGTCGTGCATGCTGTAGTCGGCGGCGGGGAACGTGCCAGGTGTGTGAGTTATGCCCACGTTGTCGGCGTCGTTCTGTAGGCTCGGGATGTCGTGCTCGCTACACCAAGGCTTGTTCCCGTACCCTGGCGGTGACGAGGTCGGCGTGCTGTTATTAATAGCGTATCCTTTACCTCCTCCAGCGTAGAAGCCCGTGAATGCACCACCTTTGCAGAACTCCCAGACCTTCCCGACGACTCCTCCGATAGTGTTTAGTGCCAGAGTGCTCCAGCCAGCAGAGCGTGGCGTCTGTGCCGCTCCAGGCGTTCCCGCGATCTGCAAGTTCGCGAACCGTGAGGACGGCGACTCCAGATCCGTGTCGTGGGCTCGCTTTGATCCCAGCGCTCGCCGATAGTCAATATCTGAGTAGACGCTCTCCTCCATCATGTCGCCGCTCTCGGCGCCCGGCTGACCGTTCGGGGTATCGATCTGGCCCGCCAGGATGTAGCGAATGCTGGCTGTATCTAGGGCACTATCCCCGCTCGTATCATGGTTCCCCTCTGCTGAATGCGGCTGGTCACGGTTTCGCTTTCGGCAGGGGAAAGCAGCTGGTGTGGCATGTACGGAGGTGTCTTCGGAATAGAGGCTGCCGATAGATTTGGAGAGATTGTAACTCGACGCCGAGGGAGAGATAGGAGGGCGGAAGATGCCTGCGTTGAGGGCCGATGAGGTCGAGGTCGAGGTCGGAGCCTCGAAGTGGTACGCTCCGGGCATATGGAACTGCGCGGTGAAGGACATCGTCGGCCAGCAACTAGTTGGCGAGTACCAGACAGTTGCAGGTCGGGGTCCAGGCCAGACCAACAACGACGGACGGGGACGGTATCGACAGGTGCGATGGCCGAACGAAAACACGAGGCGAGCAGTCTGACTGAAGACGAGGAACCAACCAGCTGTTTCCGCGGCAAACTGACGGATGAAGGCAAGCTGAAGGCCGGTGCGAGTTAATGGCGGTGGGCAGTCGTGGCTACAGCTCGCTGGCGGCAGCCGTCATCATAGTCTTAGTTGTTCTTGTCGTCGTGGCCGGAGATGCTTGGGGTGAACTGCTCTGGTCTGTCACACGGATGTTGGCAGTCGCTCTGCGTTATTGACCCTGTAGGGTTCCCTTGGTAGCTAAGTCACGCCGCACAGCTCCCCACCTGGACGAGGAAAAGCAGTGCCAACGAATGCTGCCTACAGTTCGACAGCCTGCCAATCAGTCGCAGCGGCGCAAATTCGTGGACAGTGACGTAGAGCAGCACCCAACTTAATCTCTACCGCTTCAAACGGGATGAGCGCCAGGAAATGGGTTCTTCAACAGGGGGGAAAGGACGACATTTGGGTCAGGCGTTATACCGGACGATGTTTTGTCCTCCCTAGACCATAGGATTGAATCATCGAATCTGTTGGGAATCGCGTTGCCACGGCAAAAGTGATGTGGTGGGGGCCAAGATGAAGGCGTAGGTGAGGTACCTAGGTACCCTTGGTCTCTTAGGTAAGGTGGGTCAACATAGGTACCAGGTACCTACATACTGCTAACTTACTGAAGGGTAAACAGGAAAAAACATCGTCAAACGCCGATACCTCAAGCCTCAAGGAGAGATCTTTGAAGGGTCTACGGCCATACTATTTTTTCCCCTTTCAAAATCATCGTCTAACCGTAAACTCAACTGCTCTAAATGTATCAAGCCCCAATCGCCGTACAGTATGAATCGCACAAGACAGAGCAACAAGTATGGCCGCCCAACCCCCAATGAGCGACCTCCAACACTTGATAGACTCGCGTCTATGACATCTACGCGGCGTGCCACGAATAAAGATGGCAGGCGTCTACTTGGAGTAATACTCGTTCTGCGCCTGGGCATGGTCCTCCGGCACGCCGCCGCCAACACCCTCGTCACCATGGACATGGCCCTTTCGGCCCCAGAACTCCTCCCTCTCCCTGAGCACCTCGGCGGCCCAGGCCTTAGTCTCCTCGAGCGCCATCTTCGTGGCCACGTAGGCAAACTCGCCCAGGTCTAAGTTGCGCTCGCCACGGCGCTCGTACTCGACCATCTGCAGCAGGAGCTCCATCTTGTCCACGTCGTGGACGAACAGGCTGTCCACCGTCTGCGAGTCCTCGTACTCCTGCCACACAGCCCGGATATGCCGTGCCGTCTCTGTGCCCGCCCCGCCGTATACGCCGCCGAGGAGCGACCCCGTGATGTAATCCATCGTCGACGCCTCCCTCCGGCTTTTCTCTGGCTTGGGCACCCCGTCCACCGGTGTGATGTCCCCCACCAGCGACTCGGCCATGTCGTGAACCAGGCACATCTGCATGCACTTATGCAGGTCCAGCCGCGGCGCCAGCGATGGCGGCGCCAGCATCGAGATCAGCGCCATGCGGTACATGTGGTCCGCGATCGATTCGCCTCTGTTTGACCGGTAGGGGCAGAAGTCAGCTTGGGTACCGAATCTCAACTCGCTCCCTCTGACCCCATCTCACTATGTGTAAATTGTTCTGGTTGCTCACCGTGCGATGCCAAAGCGGCGCCAGCCCTCTCTCTTGGTGGTCTTGAGCCGCTCAAGCATGTGGAAGTAGGGCACCGGCGATGTAGAGCCCTCGGTGGGCCGGCCTGTTGAAATGGTCTCGAGCACCTTGTCGACCGTCCACTCTCCTGTGACCTTGGGCGTCACCACAATAGAGGGATCTGGCGACGCGGGCTGGATCTCATTGCCCGTGGCGTCCGTCAAGGAGTCCGTCACGGCGCTGGGCGACATTGTGGCACTGTCTTCTCTTTGATCCGCCTCCTTCAACTATTCTCTTCAAAAAGACCCCGAAACGAGGCTTCACGCACGTGTCGGGACTTGCAGATGGCGTCTGGAGAGGAGTCCGGAAAACCGCGGCCTGTATATATGCCGTCGCGCGCCGCGGAGAGTCACCGTCTAACACGTGTATTCTCTTATAGAACAGGAGATCAAGCGAAAAGTCGTGATTAAGTGTAGAAATGCGACTAGAGACAAACATTGACGCATTAAACAAGAGAATCAACAGAGCAGCAAAGCGGGAGAAACTTAACGAGGCAAGGCTGGGCACAAAGCCAGTGGGGCGGACGCTATTGCAGCAGGGTTCCTAACGGATGGGCCTTCCCTGTGTGGTTATCCATTGGTCAGCCTCATTAACGGTGCTGTGAGTGGTCACCCCCCAATCAAAACACCACGCATCGTTTCCTTCCTGTTTGCCAGGCGACGCTGGATGCAATAGCCGGAAGTGCGGCAAGCTTGTTTTCTGTAAGAGAATTCGGATTGTATTGCAGCCGACTGAGATGCAGATGGTCGAACAGGGATGCAGCTCGGTCTCTCCGCAAGCAAGTGGACAAGCTCCTCAGTTTCTATCGACCTCAGACGAAGTTCCAGTGATTGCTTCAACATCCATATACTTCCTTGCAACAGCCATAGCACGGCAAGCTAGATAGTTCCGTTTCCTTGCCGAATATTGACGGAATGACGAATACCATTTGCATGGATGTTGCTGGTCATAGAGGGACAAGACCGATAGATGCAGATGTTCAGCCCACTGTCCATGTCGACTAGATCGTGGTAGATATGGTTGCCTCAGAACACTATATCTAGAGACTTGGCGATATCCGAACGTCACAAGACTCCTGAGATCCTGGGTGTATATCCACTTCGGGCTCAAGCCGAGAAGGACATCGCTCGGACGGCCTCGCACGGCCGGATTTGCGCGTTCTGCTGGTGTCATGATCCCCGGATGTTACCAAATAGCTGGAATATTGCTAGTAGTGGGAGTGGACTGGGGAGCTCGAAGTTCACTTCGCCAGTGGGGAGACCTGGTAGCCAATACACCATGAGAATGAGGCGGCATCGGACCGGCGTAACCGATCCGACACACAGATGCTCTGGCGTACAATGTCTTCAGCCCCAGTACCCATCCTCCCACAGCTCCTTTCGGTATGCTTCGGTCAATCGCTCGTCACGGCCGTATATCTCCTGCCAGCCGACAAAGCCTCTGTCGAGGATATAGACTTCCTGCTCCGACGGCTCTTTGGAGGTCTGTCCCTCTCCATCTTTCGTAGTAGTCGCCCCCTGCAGCGGCTGCTCACCGCCGAGGATGCGCTCGCGCTCTCGCAGGTAGCGGAGAGCAGCCGAGGGGCCACGCTGTTGGGATAGGGCGCAGTGGAAAACGACAGTCTTCTTATTCCTCAGCTTGCGAATGAGGGTGGGCAGCATGGCATCGAGAGTTCGGGATGGGACGTTCATTGAGCCTTTGATATGGCCGCCAATATGATCTGCAATTCAGGCCCATCAGCGAACCATGTCTGGTATCAGCCGTTAGCATGGATTTCCATCGGCCTACCGTCGTCGCGAACGTCAATCACTGCGATGGTCGGGTCGTTAGACTGCTCGGCCAGTAGCAGCTTAGAAAGTTCGGCCGCAGAGAGGCGCCGAAGATTTGAAATGGTCGTCATTGTCACCACGCGTTTCAGTACCATGGACATCTAGGGTCGACGGTGTAGGACAAACGGGTCGATGTTTCGTCGTCGTCGTCAACGTCTGCCAGGACCGGAGTTTTTGATGACTCAGCAACATTTCAGCCACAATTGACTCACGCACCTGTCGAAGGTGCCATGCAGGCTACGATGCAGTCTCGCAACGTTTCTGCTTCGTTTCACGGTACATCTCTCTTAACATCTTGACTCAAATTAGCGGAATTTCGAAATCCACCCTTTTGAATTCATTTACTTGACCGATCTCTCTCGCTGACAGCGCTGGACCTTAGAGGTTCGCCCATGGTGGGTGTTTGACATTGTCCCGCCCGAATCCTTCGAGACTCTGCGGAGTCTCTCCTTGGCCTGGGAGCGATCAGAACCTCAACCGCTGATTGATTGGCTGAATACAGATGCTTCTATATGGAGATTCTGAGTCATGATGTGCCTTCAAGGGTTTTTGGGCCTTGATCCATGAGACGCTCCAAGAAAGTCCCTCTGCGTTGTGACTGGGGCCAGGGACAAGCAGTTCTTCATATGTAGCCTATCATGGCGGTCACACTTCGACCTCATGGACCGAAGATGCCCACCTCCCCTATCTTCTGTCTCCGAGAGGGAAAGCCCACTATGAGCTCGTGGCTCTATTCAAGTCGCGTGTCCAAGCCGTCGTTGCTGAAAAGGTCCACTTCAAGCTCCCGGCGACTGTCAAGACGTATGAAGATGCCTCGGCCTTGGCTGCTGACTTAGACGCCGACTTGGTTACCTGTGTCACCCACGTCAACGTCCACCTGTCCAGCGCCCAACCTGCCCTACGTGTTGGCAAGGCTGCCTTTGTGGAGTGGCCACTGGCCAAGAATCTGCAACGGGTCCTGTCACGAGGGCGAGCCACCGGAGGACAGCATTGTCGGAATGCAAGAGCGAGTGTCGCCGCCGGTGGTCAAGCTCGAGGAATTCCTAGACTCGGGCCGCATTGGAGCCGTTGTCAGCAGCAACATCCGTGCGTTCTAGTGCCTCCTGCCGCGCGGCGCGCTGCCAAAGGGGCTCGCGTACTTCGCGGACAGAAACGTAGCCAGCAGTCCAGCTACGATCGCGAACACTCACATGATAGACTTTGTGCAGCGCTGCTGGGCGACTTCAAGACGGTCCAGAGCAGGCTGCAGATACAGCGCCCGAACTTGGATGTGTGGGACTGGGATAACGATGGCGGGAGAATTTTCAGCACTGTCAATATCAGATGTGCCCAACTTGATCGCGATCCACGGGAATCTAGCCGAGGGGGAACGCAATGTCGTTGACTGCGCAACGCTGGCGGTGAGGTTCCGGAACGGCACTAGTTCAAGGGCGATCCTGCTTTCGTTTGGACAATCAACGACGAGTCCGCAGAGATCAAGCTAACAGGCCCGGCAGGGCCATACCTGAACACTGCTTTGTAATTATGTGGTGCCGCCTAAAATCCAGGTCCACGACTTCGCAACTGACAAGATCACCTCCGTGGCGTGGGACTGGCAAGACTGGCAGAAGGAGCTGTGGGAGATGAGCAGGAGTATTTCCGAGCTGTACGGGAGATACACGACCTGGCAGAGAGTGGCAAGCCGCCCGGATAACTGCCGGAGGAGCGGTCGTGGCCGCGGATTGGCGATGCATTAATGAATCATGAGGCAGAGTGAGCTCGACGAGATGTTCAAGCGGTTCGACACCCAGAGCGAGTGAGCGGAGGGCCACAGCTACATTAACATTTGAAGTGGAAGGATGGGCTAGTGAGGTAAACGGACAGGTATTTTGCTTCTATTGAGAAAATCGATACGACTTTTCCATGTACTGATACTTCGTAGCATCACTTCATCCTGTTGCCGTCGGAGGTGAGGAAATGCGAAGCACCCGCAAGAGGTTCATTAGGTACCTACTGCATAGTAGGTACCAACCTGAGCTAACAAGCCACAGGCAGGCCCCTTGGTCACCGCCACACGCCTGAAAGTAAACAGACACGGGTCAGCACCCACGACGCGCCTCTCACAACTACCTTACCTATCTAGGTACTATAACCACTCCGACCATCGCAATCGCCGACGAAGCAAAGCACCACGGAAACTGAGAACACCCGGCGCCTTTGCGTGTGCTGAATTTTTTCACTCAAGATGGACTCTGGGTGGTCGTGGTCTCCAAGCAACCCTCTTGCGAATGTCGACACAAACAGATGGAATCCCAAGCTCTCCGCGGTTGAAGGGGTAGGTTGGCCGAGTCGCCCATTTATATATAGGTCGAGCTGCCCCTAGGAGAACTGACGCCTAGAGCTCCAGCCGACAGGCGACGCCCCGAGCATTGTCGACTTGACCGGCGACAAGGAGAACGCGCTTCCGACCAAGGGTAATCGCAAACCTGCCGCGACGAAGAAGGCCCGGGCCCTCGGCGGTGAGGCTCCATCAAGAAAGCGCAAATCAGACCCCACCGATCAGGAGAATGAGGATTTATTCCCGACCAATGTCCCAGACATCGACGACGATGACCCTCGCCTATGCATCGTCACAGACACGTGCAGCGCGGTCCGCAAGAAGATCCGCACCTGGATCGACTCCGGAGCCATGAAGGTCGGCGAGTTCCAGAGCGCCATCGGTGTCAGCTCGAAGGGTTACTTGAACTTCATGAACCGGACCAAGACCTACGACGGCGAGGGCTGCGACACCTACTGGAAGGCGTTCGCCTTCTTCAAGAAGCGCGACCTGCAGGGCCTCCCTCTCAAGGCCGGCAGCAAGACCAAGAAGGCGAGGACCGGGGGCGCCGGGGGCCGCGCCGCCAAGTCAGGGGACGCACTGATTCCTGACCTCAGCAACGTCTACCTGCCCGGGGAGGAGGAAGGCACAGCGCCGGTGTATGACACTTGCGATGAGATGCGTAAGAAGATCCGCGCGTTCCTGGCCAAAGACGGCATAACGCAGGCGGCCTTCCTGCGCGCCATCTCCAAGAGCTTCCCGGACAACCGCAAGGTTGCGGCGACGAGTCTGCAGGCCTTCCTGGGCCAGAAAGGCCCTAGGTCTGGCAACACCAGTGGGGTCTTTTACGGGGCCTACGTCTTCTTTGAGAAGTTGCGCATCAAAGAGGGCAGGCCGAAGACGAAATTTGCGCAAGAGATGGAGGAGATATGGAGCGACTTCTTCAGTATGAGTGGCCGGCAAGGCTTTGACGTCGAGAACAACACCAACCGCGCCTTCCTGTGCTCTGCCAACGCCCGGCCTACCATGGACAAGTACGGATGGATCTCGTTTCACTAGAGTGGGAAGACAGCATCTCGCAGCAAACTCCTTTTACTTACATACCGTGCTCATTTGGCGCATGGGTGACGGAAATTTTGTAATGTGTTCATCGATTACAGGCCAGCGCTGTTATTTTCTGTTGCAAATGGCATGATTGAGACTGTTCGCTTCTCTTGCCTCGAGCATCCAGTTCTTTGTTTAATATACAAATGTCCGTCTTTCTCCGAGCATAGGGCAGACCTCCGTCGGGCAGGTGAGCCAGCCTTATCTGTACTTCGCTCGCTTATTTCAGGCCCTTAATTACCTAGATAGTCATGTCGAGCCTCGGCTCGGTACTCGAGGATCTAAGCCAATGCCTTATCGACGAACCGAACCTCTGGCAAGCACTTTAGACGCTTGAGATATAGTGCCCAGCCAGGCCACATCACTGATACGATGTTGCATGTCCTCACCACTTGTAATATCGAGGTTCTTCGAAGCTTGGCAGTTGCAGACCTTCCGTTTCGGGGCAGGAGGCACTTGCATTGCTTGCACCAAGACAGTCGGGATAGGAGTCGAGGCCACGACTGGCGACCCCTAATCCTTAGCTGTGACTCAACGGGCGTTGCTTGCTCCTAAAAGCAGTTGACAAGTAGATATGCTCCGCAAACGCACTCCTCTGCGCAGCCTCCGGCCATCAGATCACGACCTTCAAGCGTGGCCATTGAACCAACGATACGTCTCCTTCCAAGAATGGTCCCGTTCTGGTTGCGAGGCCCCTACGGCCGGATAGCATCGATGCTTCAGCAGGCTGACGAAGCACTGAGCGGTCTCCCAAGCCCCTGGGGGCCAAGTTGAGATACATTGGAATGGTTCGTCTCCAATGTTTTGGGATCGTTCACATCATCGCCCACTCCCAGAGCAACAGGGCCATAGCCTAGACTTGAAAGGTGCGAAGCTTTTTTGTCTTGACCATCTTGGCAGGAGCATCAATTGCTCTGGCACTCCCACGTCGCGGTGTCGAGGTCTCTGAGAAGTTGTGCACCATCGAGCTTGCGCCTGGGGAGACTCGATCGGCAACCGAGGAATAGAAATGGGCCCTCAAGGTTGTGAGTGCTCCACTGGCCCCTTGACCGCACTGTCTACTTCTGACAGGTTGCAGGAGGGCAAGCACTTCACGGACATAACCGACTTCTCGGAGCTCCCTACCTTCTCAACTCTCGAAAAGCACGCGACCGTGACGTTCCCGACTGCCATGACGCAGACGTCCGCGGTCATGGCGCTGCTGCCCAAGCTGAGCAAGTTGACTTTGCAGAGCAACCTGCAGACGTTCAGTGACTTCTAGAATCGCTACTACACCTCGACCTATGGCAGGCAGTCTAGCCAGTGGCTGCAGAGCCAGGTGCAGGCCATTATAACCGAGGGCGGCGCAAAAATTGCCTCGGCCAAGGCGTTCAACCATTCGTTGGGCCAAAGCAGCATCATCGCCACAATTCCCGGGCAGAGCACGAAGACGGTCTGTATCGGGGCGCACCAGGACTCAATCAACGCGAACAACAGGAACGGAAGAGCCCCTAGGGCAGGCAACTGACGCTGTAGGACTCCCCAGACGACGACGGTTCTGGATCAATGATTATCCTGAAGGCGTTCCAGGTGATGCTGACAGATTCTCGAATCGCGGCCGGACAGGCGCCAAATACGGTCGAGTTCCACTGGTACTCTGCCGAGGAAGCCGGTCTGCTCGGTAGCCAGGCAATTTTCCAGCAATATGCCAAGGGGGTGCGGGGCATCAAAGCCATGTTCCAGCAGGACATGACGGGTTACACGGCGGGGACTACAGAGGCTGGCAAGGCCGCCTCGATGGGCGTCATCACCGACTACGTCGACGTGGGGCTGACCGGGTTCATCAAGAAAATCATCACTGTCGTGAGTTCAGAACCCTTTGACCGAAGAGACCATGCAGTCAGGATCACTAAGCAACAGGGGAAGTACTGCTCCATTCTGTACGTCAGCACCAAGTGCGGCTATGCCTGCTCCGACCACGCATCGGCTTCCAATGCTGGATATCCCTCCGCCTTCGTCATCGAGTCTGCGTCCGAGTATACCAGCCCGTACATCCACGGCATGTCAGACATGATGGACACCGTAGACCTTGACCACGTCATTGAGCATGCCAAGATGACTGTTGGCTTCAGCTATGAGCTGGCATTTGCGTCTCTCTGAACGGTTGGCGCGACGGTTCATGAAGGCCGTTCCGGGTAGATAAGACGGCACCGTTCCCACCGTCGTTCATGCAATGGCTTTATCTTGCGTACCTACCTTCCTGGTGATACAAGAGTAGCTGCAGCCCTGCCGTGCGCTCCGACTATACTCCGTTCTCGTAAGCCTCTGCGTATATCTTCCGGCGGGTTTGATGCCATGAATCAAGGTCGATCAAACCGCAGACGCAACACAAGTGAATATCAAATTTCGGACGCAGTCTAGGCCTTTGCGGTGCCATTCAGCCGTACCAACCCCTTTGTAAAAACGACCATGCATGGGCCTTCGAGAAGTCTCGACAGGAGCTGCTCTGAGATCAGCCGCTGCAACCGCCACGCTATTCACCTTCATCAGCCGCCTTAGCGTGCCGCTTTGATGAAGGTGATGAATTCGCCCGGTCATCTTGATCACCGTGTTGGGAAAAGACCGCGCCAGACAAGGTGCTCATGGATGACGACTTATAGTCTTCGCATGCCCCATGTTCATTCACTCTTGTGCAAGCCAGCAGTAATTTGAGAGGGTGATCTCCTCGCACCACAGCCAGGGAGCGGTCAGTCTGCCAAATAGTTCATATTCACGTGTTTCTCATTTGTTTATTACAATCGGTAAGCGTCCTTTAATCATCATCAAAGAAGCTCCCCGTCCGCTTCAGAAGGCTCATGTCGACGCAGCCCATGATCCTTCCGTCCACCCTCCTGAAGACTTCGTCCCAGAACCACCAGGCGGCGCCAACGCCTAGAGACACCACCACCTGCGCCACGGCGATGCCGACGCTCGTCGCCCGTAGACCATCCCACAGCCACACGGCGTTGGGGATTGCAAGGACGAACACGCCCGCGAACAGCGTCTGCCAGGTGGCTAACCCAGCCTCCATGTCGATAGTGTTACGGACCGCAACGGCCATGTTCGATGACGTGAACTGCGTACTGCGGCGGACGAGTGGCCGAACCGTCGCGTTCAGTACGCAGGCGCCGGCGACAGCAAGCCCTAGAATGAAGCTGACGGCAGGGAGGGAGAGGTGCGAGCCCACACCATCGATAGAGAACATCGAGGCGTCGGCGGCGGGCTGGGCCAGCATACAGTCGCTGGTGTAGACGCCAAAGGCAAGCAGGCCCGTGAAGAACAGCGCAGAACCGCCCGCTATAGCCGCGGTGTTCATGCGGGGCACAAACGACCTATTCCATGCCGGGAGCAGTGCCAGCGCCGCCGTGGCGGCGACGGACAGCAGAAATGGGGCGAGGAGGAGGGCGCCAAGTGAGGCGGGCCGCAGCATGAAAGGCATGGGCTCGAAGAGCAGCGCCAGGCTGAAGAAGACGCCCCAGAGGGTGCAGTGCGGGAGGAAAGAGACGAGGAAAAGCAGAAGCGTCGTCGGCGCGATCATCGCCCGAGGCGCCTGTAGGAGGAGTGCGGAGTCTACGGACGGACCGTAGAACGAATACGGAGGCGTGACATCCTTGATATACCGGAGGACCCGCTGCTTGGTGACGGTTCCACGGGGCACCAGAGGCACGTACTTGGACGACCATCCGGTTGCAGGCGTCAGACTTACAGGGACGGCGCTTCGGTCGAAGGACGTCTCTGGCGCGGCGAAGACGAGGAGCAGCACGGCCACGGCTAGGAAGGCGTTGAGGATGACAAACTGGAGACTGAAGCCTTCAGAGTGCTGCGAGACCACCCCGCCGAGTAAGGGGCCACCCCACGTCGCCGCGATGTTGACGATGCGGTATACTGCGACCTTTGTGTAATGCTCATGCTCCTAAAGCCTGGTCAGAACATGCCAGTATCGACAGATAGCATGTTGTGGGCAACTCACAAAAAAGGTGTCATGGATGGACCCTAGCACCAGAGTGTCAAAGGCACCCCAGCCGAGCCCCTGGAATCCCCTCGCGGCCATACACTGACCATAGCTATCTGCCACGCGCATATTCCACATCGAGCCGATGAAGATCGACGCCATCGACGCCAGATACGCGGGCCTCCTACCCCAGAACCTGGCAGCGACCACGCTCACGAGCCCAGTCAGAGCGGAGAGAATCAGCGGCACTCCAGTCAGGGCGACCGCTGCCGTATACGAGATGGAGTAGCCGAGGGCCAGAACGCCATTCACGCTCAGTAGGGCAGTCTTCATCACCCCAATGAGAGTCACACACAGCAGCAGCGTGTAGAAGTTGAGCTCCTTCCTCCATGTCGGCCAGTTCTAACTAGGTAAGTATACTGAGGAGAGACCACGGCCGGGGTATCTGAAGATAACGTACCAGGGGATCATCTGAGTCATCACTGGGTTGCGGAACTAGCTCGACAAGCGCATACTTGCCGGTCCCGTACTTAATCCGCCTCTTACTCTGGGTGGACGAGCTCAGCGAGAAGCGGTTAGTTGAGCTGGTCATGGGCCGAGATAGAGTTGCTAAGACGGGTCGGACGGGTGTATGCGGCTGCTCCGGGGCCGAAGGCACCGGCTTCTTCATGATCGGCGCGGGTGACCTGATCGGAGACTCGGGCGTTTCCTCCTTCTCCTCCACGAGTACAATCATCTTTTCATCCTTCTCACTCGTCGCAGCGGGTGAAGGCGGTACTGGGAATGCCTCTATCATTCTTGCCTGATCGGGGTGACTGAGCTCCAGCACTATCTCCTTGTCCGTGTCGAAGTCGACAACGGGCATCTTGTCGTCGGCCATCGTGATATGCGAACTTTCGTCTCGTATCTCAGATTCTCCCAACGTGTCGTCAGAACTAGCTGATTTCAGTATAAGGAGTGTCGTCGAGACGTCGCTGCCAGCAGACGGTGTCGTTCCACGCACGGGTTGGAGAAAAAGAATGACGGGAATGAGAATGGAGGGAAGAAACCTGACCAGCCAGGGCAACCCCGATGATTAATAGGCCTAATGAAAATAGTTCAAAGATCACGACAGGCCCGGACGCCGACGCGATCAATTAGTCGGTCATGGTGGACGCGACGCGAGTGTGGTGCCAAGTTCCAGCACGTAAGATGCTGCTGGTGCGCTTGGGAGAGACAAAAGGAATGGAATGAAGGGGGTTAAGCAGAGAGTAAGGAATGAAGAACTGGAGAGAAAAAAGGTCACTAGCTCCGTAGACTGCACTCCACCCCTCGCATGTGTAGAGATCCGTCTGCCAGAGAGGCCCGAGAGGCAGGGAAGAGAGGGAGGATACCAGGTCGACGGCATCACAGACATGGATCGTCACCAGCGTCCCACGTCGGTAGCCGAGCGCAACGCCTGCGCTGGGGGCATGACTGCCGGCGCAGATGCATTCATGCAAGCTGCCAGGAAGGTTCACCAGGCGCCCTTGAACGGCAACGGACACTGGCCCCTGCGCCATTAAGGCCCAGTTGCATCTAGATCGGGGCGCACTGGAGACGGCATGCAGCTAACTAAGTTTCTATCTCAGGACCGTCCGAAGCTGTCAAAGGCTGGTTTGGTTGCGCTCAGGCCCGTGCCAAGCGTGTGTCTTGGATGTCCCATTCGGGAGGCAGGGATGGCTGAAACGGCCCTGAGGCGGGGTCGTCGTCTCGATGGACGATCATCAGGTATGTGAACCTGGATGCCGCAGCGATCTTGCGCCGGAAGGGACTCGAGAAGGAAGAGAGCTTTCTCCCGTCTGCATGCCGCTGCGAAAGACCGTCAGAACTTCAAGACCAGAGGAAAGGTACAGACCCACAAAGCATTGCCAAGATTCCGCGCCGTTGCGATTCTTTGCCATCTGGATCACCGTCCCAGCTGGTCTCAGCGGACCTGGTTGGCATGGGCAACCAGACGGCGCCGTGGCTGCATTCCCGCCTTGACTCGAACGCGCGACAAAGAAGCACCATCAATGACTCTGATCCGCGGTCGAAAAACGCTGTCGCTGGCGGTGGTCTGTTACTGAATAGTTATCGCTCTTGCAAGGGATACAAGTCTTCTTGGTATGCATAGTAGTGCCACGAAGAGAGTTGCAGCGTGGCTCCCGCGTCGTTGAAGCGTGTCGAAATAGAAGGGGAGATGCGATTCGTTCGTCAGCACACGTCCCATAGCCCTGCCACCAAGTTTGCATGCTAGACCAAACCCACCTTCTGACAGGTGTTTCTGCGCTTTTGCGGTAGTGGCGGACGCGTTCTCATCGAGGCCGATCACACACCGTCAGTAGGATGTCGCCCATCTTCAAACGACCAAACAGGTGACCTATGCCGTCTCGATTCTGCTTGCGCAGCTATTCGCTCACCACGCCTGCCCACCATATGGCACGATAAAGCGAGGCTGCGGCGCTGAGGTCAAAGGCCAAACTCCAAGTTCTTGAAAATCTATATCCTGTATCACATATACCAATGCGCCTTCCCAGCATCTAAGGGATCCAGAGTGTACGCGCACTCGTCTCTATGTCGTGTGAAACACTGAAACACCCCGTGGAAGAGGCAAAGCAATCCGTCAAACCAGTCTATAGTCGTATCGCATAAGACCGAGCCACCGTTTAGATGTGTCGTGATGGGAGCAGAATCTTCGCCATCCCCAGCTGTGGCGATTCCCATGCCATCATCAGCTAAACCAACCGCGCAGCCGGCACGGCGCTCAGTGCCTGCGCAAGCAATCTCAAGGCGTCAAGGACGCTCTCCTACCCCTTCGCCGGTCGCACAGGACCAGAGCCATTTGGTCTTCGACCAGGGTGTCAGCTAGAAACCACCAACCGCCACTGGTTCCGCAGCCCATTGTCTCTGGAGCCAGTTGTCAGGCTGCGGGCTCGGCCAGTAGAACATCTGGCCCTGGCAGGGGATTTTCGAACCGTGTTCGACAATGTACGCGAGTCCTTTGAAGAGTCAGTAAGCAAGGCGTTCGCATCTCTTATGTCAGTGACTCCTCTCGAGTCTCGAAGACTCGGTTCTCCCTTCCGGTGCCTCTGGAATTTTTTTGCCGACATCTCCCGATCTTTATCTAGATCTGTTGATAATGGGCAGACCGGTATGTGGGTCACCGGCTGCAGCGCCAAGGAGCCAAGCCAGATGCCGACTCGGCATCTGACCATTGCGCGGCTCCAAGCCGAATACCGCAGCTCCGTGTTGATAGATGTGACGATACTACGTCCAACTCGCCGAAGCAGACCGAGTCGTCATCTGCATGGGCTTGCATGCACATGCCTGTAGGCATGGATGTGTATGTGGTTCAGACCGAAGCGATCACGATTGCTTTACCTGAATGAGTGACCTCCTGCGCTTCCGACTTCTCCACCATGAGGAGCAGCTGGCTTGTGCGGACCAGCAGTTCTGCAGCCACCAGTCAGTCATTCATCTGTGTCCATCACGCCACCTTGGACTCATCAATGACAACGGCAACTCGACATCGAGGAGCCCTGAGGGGCAGTCGCGCAACAGCGAGAAGAGAACCGGCCTACCTTGATACTCCAGTGTGTACCTGACAGCCACATCCTCGTCGCTCCCAACGATCACCGGACGCGTCGCATCTACGTTCTCGCGCACGCGGAACCGCAGCCCGACGTTCTTCCGAGTGTCGGCCCATAGGATCGACTCGCCCTCGCCCTCGCCGGACTCTGGCCCTCGTGCTGTGCGCTCTGCCAGCCAATGCCGCCACACCCGGATGAGGCCGTCGCTGACGTTGACATGGCTGAGGAAGAGGCCACGCCTGGGCCCGACCTTCACCAAGTTCGTCACCGTGCACAGCTGGCTGAACAGCTCCCCCTCATCGAGGTTGACGTCCTGCATGACCGCCTCCTCCGCCAGGCCGGTAGACGCGCCGCCGCTCTGCGCCGTGGGGTAGCGCAAGCGGCCGCGGCGGTTCTCCTCCTGCGTGACGGGTCGGAAGCGGCTGTACAGGCTGTTCAGCGCCCGGAGGCTGCGAGCGTGTTCATCCTCGGCCAGCTCGGTGGTGCCGAGCGGGTCGCAGTGCAGGTACGGCGTGCTGATCTTAGCGCTCGGATGGTAGCACTCGAGGATCAGCTCATGTTCCGGCAGCGCGGCGGCATGGATGAGGCGGCTGTGCAGGATCCGCACGATCACGTCGTAGAACCGGCGAGACACGAGGGCTAGGTCGACGAGAGCGACGGTCGAGAGCGGGGAGAGGATGTGGATCAGGATCTGGAACGACGACTCAGTTAGCAACTGATCATAGAAGGGCAGGGGCGTAGGGCCATCATATAGCAGCTTCGTGCCAGCAGAGTGACACCCACCTCGTTAGGGAGATTTTCGAACGTCAAGGGGACGGAGGCCATCTTGTCTAATGCACAAAGAGAGTCCAAAGGCCGAATCAAGGATACAGAAACCAGTATACGCGCAACAGAAGGCCGCCGCGTATCAAGAAGAGTTTGGGTCGGAAAGGGGCTCGCCTGATACGGCGAGGCTGGCGAGCATCCTATATAGCCCTGGCGCCGGACAGGCACAGTCACTGCGAGGTCGGTCTACTATGACTGACGTTCCGGTAAGTCACCGCCTCCCGGGTTGAGCAACGCGCGGCGCCTGAAACTCGGGATCTGGACGACAGAGTACGACGTGGTCCCGGCGCGGTGGGCACTATGCAGGTCCGGGGGCGCACAAATGTCGTGACTAGATTGGATAATGGCTCGATGGTCTGACTTGAGAGGTCCCGGATGGCTAGTGGCCAAGGTGGGCTCATCCGCCCACGCCGAGACGGTGAGTGGGCACAGCGAAGAAAAGGCAACGCAGATCCGCCCAGGCCGGAGTCTGACGGAGCGACGGGGCTGACTGTATCGGCTCCGACTCGTGTATCTCTCCCTGCTTTCGGTAGCTCGTAGCTTCGTACTGGTGGGTGGATGGCCAGCTTGGCTGTTGCGACCGGCTCGTCCAACCTACAACGTGGTGTCGAGGCAGTCAGAGAGTGAACAATTGCACTCGTCGGGCTGCTGAGATAAGATCACCAACCGCGACTCGGCGGGAAGCGAAAGGGAGAGTAGATAAGGCGGCCTGACCGACTGATAAATCCATAACAGAAACATGTCATTTCTATGTGGCTACATGATATAATATTAGCAGATATTGACAAGGGCCCGCTTGTCCTGTGGACATCGTCTGACATCAGCAGCAGAGAAATGACGAGCCTCTCCACTGGACTTGGTTTTGCTTGGCCGAGAGGACGACATGCCATCGGACACGGCGCAGAGGATGCTCGACCATCACGAAATATTCATTTCACTCCCACGGGTTGAGGCCTCTCACCAGCTTTCTCTGGTCCTAAAGACTGCAAGGTGACGATGCCCATGCGCAAGAGGCGGGGACCCTGAGTCGAGTGCCTAGCCGGCCTAGCACAATTACTTATCAGCTAACAGAAGAGCCGGAGGCCTGGGGGGAGGTTGCATCAGCGGTAAGGTACTTCTGCTAAACAACTTGCCCATCACAGCTTCAACCGCCAACAGGTGGTTCGATGTGTGTTGGCAACTCAAACGATAAGATAACTTCTGACACGGAATGCTGATCCTATCAACAGGCATGAAGTCATAAAACATTCTTCGGGTAATGGACCTGTTTTAAGGACCTGAAGGGTTAGCACAGAGAAACTTCCCGACTCTGGAACCCAGAGTTTTGCTTCGGAAAGGCACCTAGGAGATCTTTGCCTGCCAACCATTTGAAGGCGTCCTCTCTCCCGCGTGCCCGGGGTTAAATATGTGAAGAGAGCTGTTCCTATCCCTGTCGCCGAAGCGGTTTATTAAGGTCTTGCTTGTTGGGAGCAAGCATCTTCTTCACCTTCGGGCAAAACAGGCTCACCGGATGCATTTTACTTCCGAATATGCCGAAGCGAATGCCATTCACCAGACTTTTAAAAATGCTTCCGGGACAGCTGATGACAAATGAGCGCAACACGACATGCGATAGGCCACGTCGGTTCATCCAGGTGTCGATTATGCGATGCCATATTAATCAGGAGGAACAAAGAGGAGGTAGCTGCATTACGTGCTTCAAGGACTCCGTGACGAGGCCCACCTGTTCAGGCCGAGCGTCTCGAGAAGCCGTGCTGCATGATCAATCCTTCCGGGGCTGCCTGAAGTTATATAAAGGGGGGGAGCGCCTTCAAGTAGGAAGCGTCATGAAGCCAAAGCAACAACTAGACTCGAGAACAGTCAGGTCCAACTCTCTTTTCACTCGACAAATCTGATCCTTTTCCAACAGTTATAAACTTCCAGTCCACGGTTGATACATATCAGTGACAATGTCCACAATCCAGAAGGTCGCCATTGTAGGGGTGAGTTACACTCCCGTCATTCCGGGTCCCGCCGCGCATATGATTGACCCATCGCTTAGGGTAATGGAGCGCTCGGCGCACCAGTCCTGAAGGCGCTCCTCGCAGCTGGCTTCGAGGTCACTGCGCTCTCGCGCGCTGCCGGCAAAGTGGCCGCGCAGCCACACCTGACAGAGGTCGTGATCGACTTCGCAGACCATGCCGCGCTGGTGTCCGCGCTAAAGGGCCTGGACGCCGTGGTGTCCACAACCGGAAACCAGAGCGGTGATGTGCAGATCGCCCTCGTCAACGCTGCCGTGGAAGCAGGCATCAAGCGGTTCATCCCCTCAGACTTTGGCAGCGACCTCCAGCATCCCGAAATCCGCTCGCTGCCCGTGTTTGCCGAGAAGATCAAGGTCCAGGAGTTGCTGATCCAGAAGTCCAAAGAGACGTCGCTCACCTACACCTTCATTAACAACAACGCCTTCCTGGACTGGGGCCTGGAGCACAAGTTCATCCTGGATCCTGTCGACCGCAAGGCGACGCTCTGGGACGGCGGCGAGCACCTCGTCACCCTCACGAGCTTGGCGACCGTGGGTCAAGGGGTTGTGGGAGTACTGAAGCACCCCGAGGAGACGAAGAATCGGGTGGTGTACATCCAGGAGGTGGCGGTATCGCTGAAGAAGCTCGTAGGCATCGTTCAGGAGGCTGCGCCTGGGCACACGTGGGCGGTGACGGTGGGCGACAGCAAGGAGGCCGCGACGAAGGCGATCGAGGCACTTTCGAACCACGTGTACGAACCTTGGGTGTTCCTCCACCAGATCTTCCGCGCGGCTGCGGGGAAGGGAGGCTGGGCACACTTTGAGAAGAATGACAACAAGCTCCTGGGGGTCAAGGAGCTCGACGACGAAGAGCTGAAGAAGGCCGTCAAGGAGACCCTGCAGAAGATACCTGGTGCCATCTAAGTACGGCTGTGACAGTCCATAGTCAGCAATAGTCACTTGAATGGAAGCCCTCATTGGCAAGCTAGCACTGTAGAGTCTTTGCCCGGAACATTGCAATGGGTGCCGTTCAGGCTATTCAGTCAACCACCCCGCAAGTTGACAACCTCGTCACTCAAGGAGTAGATTGGGGTCTGTTGTGGGGAAGAAACAAGCATATTCACTCCGGAGAAGTCGTGAAGAAATTCCATCAATAACAATTGCAGGCGGACCAAAGCCAAGATGCGGAGGCGGAGTCGTTGGAATCTGGCACCGCTTTCCCCCAGGTTCCTCATAGACCCTAACTGGCCTGACTTCTCCAAATCTCGGCAAATCCTTTCAGCGGCAGTCCCAGAAGGCATGAGAATAGGAAAAGATCGGCTGCCCTTTTTTTTTGACCTGATAGGCGGACCTAAAGGCTCCAGATTCCCGTCGCCAAGCTGCCGGGTCCCCAGGGATGCTATCGACTATGGTCTAGGAGCCGAGGCGCCTGAAGACGGGAATCACGGGATCTATCAGCTTCCCAAGATTTGATCGTAGACGCGATGATTCTATTTAATATCTATGGAGTGAGCTGGTTCCTGTCCGTGACGCTCTCAGTATAATGCGGGCCTCGAAATCGACCGCTGGCTAGTAGCATCATGAGGTTCTTCACCCTAGGGGCCTTCTTTTCGGTCGTCGCCTCAGCCACTGCCAATAAGCTCCCGGCCGGGGTGCCGCGCTCACTCTCCGAGTTCAGAGACAAGCATCCCTACAAGCCCCGCCACGTCTGCACTCGCAAGACGGTGAAGATCCGGGCGTCCAAGGACGGCGCCGACGATGTGTCCGATGAGTTCGTGCAGGGCCTGCTGGAAGCCAACAACGGCGGTACAGTGTACCTCCCAGCCGGAAAGACGTTCATCATCGGCAAGCCGCTGGATCTGACATTCCTGAACGACGTCCATGTCCGTCTGGACGGCGAGATCAAGTTCATCAACGACACGGCGTACTGGCAGGACAATGCATTCCATCACCCGTTCCAGAACAGCATCATGTTCTGGAAGTGGGGCGGTAAGGACATCAAGATCTACGGCACTGGCGCGTTGAACGGCAATGGCCAGCGCTGGTGGAATGAGTTCGCCGGGCTGGAGATCCTCGATCCCGACAACAACTACCTACGGCCGGTCCTCTTCTACGCCGAGAACGCGACGAACCTTGAGGTCGAGGGCATCCACTTGAAAGACTCACCCTGCTGGACGAACTTCATAGTTACCTGTGAGCAGAGCCCTGTCGGTGATGAGACTGCGAGTTTAGACTAACGATCACCGCAAAGCCAAGGGCATCTCCTTCAGGGACGTCATCTGCACGGCGGAGTCGAACAACGCCACCGCGCTGCCTAAGAATACCGACTTCTTCGACTCACTCAACGTCGAGGACGTCGTGGTCGAGCGAGCCTGGGTCAACATTGGCGACGATTGCTTCTCGCCTAAGTCTAATGCCACAAATCTTTACGTGAACACCATGTACTGCAACGGCAAGACACAAGATCTTGCGAAGAGGAAGGTGCGCCCACATCACTGACTGTCCACAGGCACACACGGCCAGTCTATGGGCTCGATCGGACAGTACGCCGGCGAGATGAGCTTCATCCGCGATGTGCACATTGAGAACATGTGGATGCTGGACGGCCAACACAGTGCACGACTTAAGTCCTGGGCCGGGCCGAATGTGGGATACGGCTTCATCGACAACGTCACGTTCAAGTAGGTCCTCCTGAATCTCCGACTGGGAGGACAGGCCAGATGCTGACGTCTTCCCAGAAACTTCTGGAACGCAGACAACGAGTACGCGGCATTCCTAGATTCGTGCTACTTCAATGTGAGCCCTTCCCGCCTCCTGAACCGCCGGCCATGCCGTCTCACGATGGGCCCATAGATCAACGCTTCGACCTGCGCAACGTATCCGTCGCGGGTGAACGTGACGAACGTGCTGTTTGAGAACTTCTCCGGCTACACGTCGGGTAAGTACGGGCGCGCCGTCGCATCACTAACGTGCAGCTCGAACCCGAGCGCCATCTGCGAGAACATTAAGTTCAAGAACTTTACCGTCACGTCGCCGTGCGGCGGGCCGGCCGTCATCATCTGCGATAATATCCAGGGCGGTATTGGGGTGCCGTGCGTCAACTCAACCAGCCTCGAGGCGACTGTCGCGCTCAAAGACACATGCTCGGTGCCGCTGGCGACGCTGCCGGCACGGCCGTGGAAGGAATAGCACGGCAAGCTCATGGGGTTCTGATGGATAGGGCAGGGGAAACGAGGCTGTCATTCTCTGCAGAGATATTGGTGTACAAATCCAGATACATCGTACAAGAAATCCTTTTCGTATCCAGAGATGCTCCTCATATATGCGCGGGGCCAATCTTGGCGTCTTCATCTCAATCGGGTGAGAGCTCATCTTCCCGTGACACATGAAAATGAACAAGTTTCCGGAAGAAGACCACTATGAGTTTGCTATCTGCTGCTTCACAAGACAGCAATGGCGCCAATAAATCCAGCAGCCGCAACGGCGGCGGCAACGAAGCCAGTCTCGCGAGCAGCATCGTTGGCGGCCGCCGAGGAGCTCGAGCCAGACGACGTAGTAGCCGAGCTGCCCGAGCCACCAGCGGTGGTGGTCTGTGAAGAGGAGGAGCTTCCGGTGGTCTTGGCGCTGACAGATGCCAAAGACTCCGTGCTCCTGGAGCTGGCAGAGCCGCAAATGTCACTAATGGTGGCAGTGTCGTACGTAGTGAGTTCGGAGCTGTACTGCGGGCACTCGGACAGGGCGCTCTCAATCTCGGCGCTGTGGGCGCTGTAGAAGCTCAGGACCTCGCTCTCGTAGCTCGAGTAGGCCGGGGCAATGTCGTCCGGGATGGAGTACGAGCAGGGGTCGGTCACCGTGTAAGTCGCCTCGAAGGACGTGAGCTCCGCAGGAGGCGTGGGCAGCGCCGAATAGATGGACGCAAGTGCCGTGATACAAGCCATGTCATCTGTTGGGAGAGCCGTGTCGGTGGGCAGCGCGGTGTCAGTCTGGCGAGCGGCGAGATCGCGTCCGATGGCAAGATGCCCGGGATGGACGGCCAGCTCGGCCGAGACCGACGCAAGCAACGCAGCAGCAGAGAATATCTTGGGGATCATGTTGGCTCGAGTCGTCGAGGCAAGCTTGAGAGGCAGCGGAGGGATGAATCTAACCAGGTCGTAGCGACTGGGACGACTTGTTTAAGGTGGCTCGTAGACTGGGGAGCAAAGGCATGGAAGCAGCTCCTGGGCAGTGCTTGTTATTTAACAACCCTCACAGGCCCGAGGAGGTGAATGCAAGTCCATTCCTGCCGGACCTTGGCCTGAGCACCCCGGCGCCAGCTTGGCAGGCCTCCGACAACATCGCAACAAAGAAGCAACTCCTAACCTGAATTTGGGATGGCTTCACGCTCATGATAGGCCAAAGCTTAGGAAAGGAGTGGCAGAAGACCTCTCAGCCCCGGAAAGTAATTTATCGGGCAAGCCACGCTGAACCTCTCCCCCTGAACAAAGAAACACTCGCTCTCGAGCGAGCTGGCCGCGGACTGTACGGCTGAGTCTGCGCTAGACCATTTTCTGCCGGCTTTAGCGAACAGGACGCCGAACATATTCCTGACAGCAGTAGAAACGAGGAGACGATGCAGATACTTACGCCTAAAACGCCAACAAACACCGGTAGCCATCTGGGCCGTTGCGACCTGCAGAGGTTCCCGCACGCTACAACTATTGTCGAGCATCGAATGACAAGCCGACATGCGGTGCCGTTCACAGGTGGCGCTTTTGTTCCCCTGGCATTGGCTGAAATATCCAATAGTCTAATGCTTGAAGGTGGCTTGGGGCTGAATCCGAAATCCGATCTGGGGTACAGGTCTGCATGGCGTTCTTTTACACGTCCAGATTGGACGCAGAATCTGCCTTGGCTATCATGTAGGCCTGCCTCTCAGTAAGGAGGACGAGTCAGGACAGACTACTTCAGGTCGACTCTGCTTGACGGCGACAATGCTAAAATGCTCGCGGGACGCGACCCAAGTACATTTCAAGGCAGTCGGCCTACCGTTGAGGCAGGTTCTCGCCTTCAAGCACCCTGAGACCCCTTGCATGCGCGACCGGGCACACTAATCCGGCGTAAGGCGCTGACATCTTGACTGTCAAGCGGATACCCCTGAAGTCTTCCATCGGCGCCAGCCAGGCGTTGGCAATGTCTTCATCCGTCTGATCAGAGAGGCGAAAGATCTTCCAACCCGTGAGGATCTCGATGTCGAGATGACGAAGCCCCGGGAAGCTGCTTTTGAACCAGGCCCAGAGCTCGAGATAGTCGGACTGGCCGGTGGCGTTGTAGTGTGGCCCGATAGAATCCATCTTCCAGTGGAAGGACACCCGTCGGATGCTAGCAAGGCGCTGGGGTAAGATGAAGTCAGGAAAGAGCCGCAGGGCAATAGGATCCTGAAAGCGGAACTCGTTTGAGGAGTAGAGGAGCGATACCACTTCGGAGTAGCTGTCAGGCATGTCAGCTGATACGTACGCGGTTCTACATGCAGGGACAATGACCAGCCAGTAGCAGAGCCGAGAGTCACACTCACATCAGCCGGCAGGTGAACATGATGGCGATGTCCATCCGGTGGAAGCGCCTTCGGAAGTCCGACAAGCTACCACGACGGGCGCGCACTGCCATCTCGGGACACAAATCCCGGAGGAGCGATGTGCTGGACGACGAGCAGAGACAGTGCCAAACATTCCAACGATGGGTCAGCGGGTAGTAGCGGCCCTCCACGTGGATGACGCGGTCGCCCAAGATGGCGAGGTAGATGCAGTAACGGATCTCCTCCGGGATGGCGAAGAGGATGCTCCGAGACTGGTCTTCTGTCACCAAGACTTCGCCCGCAGCGGGGACGGCGGTGTCGTTGGACGGGACTAGAGTCAGCGAGCGCTCTCGGACGGCTGGGAGATGCGGCAGCGTGATAATGGCCGTCCCGTACGTCGTAAACTGCGGCTGCTCGATGCCAGCCTGGGCGGCGGGCGGCGGCTCGTGCTTCCGCGGTAGGTTCCGGCTCAGGCGCCACTTCAGGTGAAGAAACCGGAAAGCCATGACTCTCAAGCGTCCCGGAGGGAGGTCACGACGAGACCTTACTGTCTGACCGAGAAAAGTATCGCGCGAGCATCCAGCCGGACTCGCCTGGGCCAGCCTGCACTGGCTTGCAGTCAAGAATCCAGAATTGGAGGCAGCGGACAGTGAGGGCGGAAGGTGATCAAAGTCACCAGACGCGGGTGCAGTGCAGCATCTTAGCAGCCCCTTTACCGGCCTCGCTAGGCCGCTTTCGAGGAGCAGCTCGTGTTATGTGTCCCGAGATCTGGGGGCGGCGGCGCAGACGTCTATGTCCGACGCGAACGTTGCCGTCGACGGGCCGGGCAGGGCAGAAGATGCCTGCCTACAGTAGATGGCCGATATGAACGAATGAGCACCAATGCTTTCTCTCGGCGGTCTGTAAGTCACCGTCCGACAGCTCCGACACTGGCACGCCGGCATCGAGAACCGGCGCTATAGCGTCTGGTCAGGTCAATTGCCTGGTGGGTTTCGGGATCCCGGCGGGGGAAGTACGGCATTGGCGGTTGGAGGACCCCGCAGTTTGGCAGTTGGCAGGCAGCCTCACCGCCCCGGCAGCGATTGTTTACTTCTTGTAAGTTCCATTGTTTCCAACATTAGGTACCACCTAACGTGCCCTACACCGCAGTGCCACGGCACGCATCAAATGCCTAGGTAGCCAGATACACGATGAAACGGCATACAGAGTTCTGAGGTCGCAAAGCCCTGAAACACCGTTTGGGTTGCATCATCTTCCTTTTTAGCTCGGCTATCTCCATCATCACCGCCACCACCACACGACAATGTCACCATGGCTGCAGTCTATTCCAATGCATCGTCGTCGTCGGCAGCAGCCGTCACCCGCACAAGATCCATTCGCGTGCCCGCAAACACGGGCAAGCCGCTCGCTGCGCAGCCGGCCACAGCATCCTCGGCGAGCTCCCAGCTGACGGCCAGCTCGGCGGGCAACATCTCCCTCTTCCTCACCAACCTCCGCCTCCTGGATCTCGACCAACACCCCGACTGGCCGGCCATCACTTCTCTGGCCTTTACCGCCAAGGATTCAACACATGGCCAGAAGAAGCGGATCCAGTGCGTCGAGTGGGCGCTATACCAGCTATTCAGCATATGGGACCCCGAGGAGACGAGAAGCGTATTTGATCCTGCTCTTACCACCACACAGCTCGTCCATGACCGTCTCTGACCCCGATTCTGCAGAAACTCGAACCTTTCTTCCCACCCGCCGATCAGGTGCAATCACTTAACCTCCGCGCCGGCCTCCTACGCGCGCTGGAGCAAGCGAAGAAAAATGCTGTGCTGGGTCGCGATGTTGTGGTCCGCAAGACCATGCTCGACGAGTGCAGAGGCGAGAGACTCGAGGAGCTCTTGGCCGTCTTTTCGTCCGCCGTGCTAAAGAAGGTCGTTGCTGAACAACAACTGAATGATTGGCACTCTCCTGCCATCTCACAGACCCTTGCGCTGGAGCATCGCGGCTATTCGGATGACAGAACAGAGCTGTCTGTCTTGGTCTTAGCGCACAAGGTGTCCCTAGGCAAGCTGCTGCGCGAGAAGACCGCGGCCAGGGCCAAGTTCACGGACTTTTCGGAGTTGCTCGGCATCAAGGAACGCAGTATCGCTAGGCGCCGGGAGCAGCTTAACGCCAAGCACAAGGATCGAGCGTTGCAGTATGGCCCGGACTCGGTCTCCGACGGAATCGAGCTCGATGTGTGGCGGACCATCCGCCACAACTGGTCAGGCAATGAGCGGTGGATGGAGACGCTACTTTATGGCGACGCGACGATGCGTAAGGACGGGCTTCTAACGGCTGCTTTCGACCGCGTGTGGAGACGGGTAGAATCCGGTCGTCTGACCGAGCTAGAAGGCCAACATGGCAGCGGGCTGCTTGAACAGCTGGATGCACGTGTGAAGGCTCAGAGAGAACGTCTAGAGAAGTGGGAGAACTTCCGGCAGCAGATGTTCGGCAGGTCGGCCATCGAAACGACCAAGGAGCGACCGAGACCCCTGGGACGGCAGACTGGCATTGACTTGGGGTTCGGGGCCCATGAGAGTTTGCGCCTCGGGAGGATGAGTCCCAGGAAACTCCCGAGTAGCAAGCCGACGGAGCTACGAGGCGGTTATGCGAGTCTACTCGAAGGGCTGCAAAGCGAGCTAAATAGCATTGAAATTGGCTCGGCTCCCATCTCTTTCAGCAGTATCCGTCAGGCTCATTGCCAGCCTACAGAAGAGCTCAGTCTTGCGCCGCCTAACAATGGTCAGCAGGCGGAAGAGGCCATATCAGAGCTCAGCGAGCTGGAAGAGGAGCTAGCGAGGATGTCACTTGCGTCCATGCCGAGGTCGCGGTCGAAGAAGCCCGATGACACCGGCTCGACAGACGAGCCGTCACGAAAGTCGACGCTCCGACTTCATCAAAGATCATCCACATTGGCTTCTTCCCACCCACTCCTAGAGGAAGACGAAATTGGCAGCTTCTCGGGCCAAGCAGCTCATCGCTCTCTTCGGAAGTCACCCGCCCAGTCTCCTGCCCGCGCGTCTACACCTTCGCCGCGAAGACCTACAGTACATTCGGCAGCAGTATCACCAGCAAGGTCACCGACTTGGCGGCCAACCCAGGAATCCCCTGAACGGCTCATCTCACCCACACAGCAAATGGCAGACCAGATTCTGGCATCCATGGATAACACCTCTCCATCCCCTGTCAAGCAGTCCAAACCACGGCATACGCTATCTCTTGCTGAGCGCACCCGCCTTTCCATGGCTCGTCTCTCCCACGTCGCCGGTCTATCTGACGATGAGCCGGACATCGACACATTATCCCCTAGCCCCATCAAACCCACTCGCTCGTCCCAGTCGCCGGAGAAACTCCTAGCCCACCAAGAAGCCGTGGAGGAACACGAGGATCTAGTAGCGCGCACCCGCCGCTCCATGGCCAACTTCGAGGTCGCACGACAGAAGGCGCAGCTGGAGCGGAGGCGGTCACAGCGCAAGTCAAGGCAGCCGAGCAGGAGGGCCGAGGGGAGCAGCTACTTCCCTCCAGTGAACGAGGGTGATGGCGAGGGCGACACCTCGTTGGTGCTGGCGGAGGAACTGATGGGGAAGGAGGACGAGGCGGCGGTTTTTATGAGTAGGCCAAAGATCAAGACGAGCCCTCTGGCAAGCCCAACTAGGTTGGTTTGGGAGTGAGACCAAGGCTGTGGTATGCCTCCTATTTCGGAAGCTCATCTTCAGCCGAGATAGCCTCCGGATGATAATGAGACTCACATATCTGCGTCATGGAGCAAAATGGATTGGAGGTGAAGGAATGAACCGTTGAGCTGAGAAATTGGTGATAAGTCTCTCGAGAAGATACTCCTGAAACGGACCTGCTATGCTATCTGGACGAAGACCGCGTATCATAGTAAGACTCTATTTTCACCACGAAGGCATCGTTATACAGTACATAGTATACAGCCAAATTTTCCATCGGCAGCCGCGCCGCCATCCGCCCTTTGCACGCAACACGCAGCAGCGGCAGTTATACAAGTCTCAAATCCTGCAAGCCGTCCTACCCTACCACCTTCTCACCACCCCTGCTTGCTCAGCTCCCGCACTCGTTGAACGGTAGCCTTGAAGCCCGTCTTGAACTTCTTCCGCCACCGCTCCCTCTTGAGGCGCTTCCTCTTCAGACCGGGCCGCTCGTGGAACCGCTGCTGCTGCACGGTCCGCGGCAGCTTGTTCCGCGCGCACAGCACATCTAGTAGTTGGAAGGAACGGACGACGTCGACATGCCCGTGCACTTGGATGGTCTTTCCCGTGGATGCGCGTAGCCGCAGCGGCGGCGGTGCGGCCGCCTTAGGCATGTGACTCCGGAGGAACTCGTCCGCCTGCAGCCCAATGTCACGCGCGAGGTCCATGGGGTCGTCGAGGTCCTCGCCGAAGACGGAGGGTGGCTTGCTGGACTGTCCGGGCTTAGTGGGAGATGAAGGCGAGCTCGCCGCCGACGGTTGTGCCCACGAGTCAAATGCTGTCCTTCTGGAGTCGGGCTTCTTGGAGAGGGATGGGAACTGCTTTCTCGCCGGGGTCGTTGCGGGCCGGTCCGCGAGGTGGGATTTTGTCGTGGAGAGGTAGCGAGCACTGCAGGATATTGACGGCGCCCATCTAGGTGCCGGTGAAAGCCATCTCGGTGCTGACTGCCCTAGGAGGGCCTGTGAAGTCGTCACGCCAGATCGGACAACCGCCTGCAAAGCATGGCGGAGCTCCATTGTCTAGGCCTGAAGGTCAGCGACAGGGAGGTGATCCTCGACGGCAGAGGGTGATAATGTCGGGAATTAGTGTGGTATAAAGAACTTACCATCTTGGAAGCAGCATCCGAGCGTTCCCAACTGGCAATCGCTGCTCCTCGATGCTCTCAGCCGTATCCCGAGGCTCCAGTCTTGGTGTTGTGCTGGGCCGAAATGGTACCTACCTAGGTACATAACGTCCAGGGAATTTTCGGCCGGCAGATCTAATATCCGAGTTCCGATAGGTGCCCGTTTTGTTCTGCCGCCTGCGCGCGGCTGGTGAGCCCCACCACCAAAATCGCCAGCCCGGCCTCGTCCATTGACCACGAAACTTCCGCGAAGTCCCCCAACCGAAAGCTCATCTCCATCGACGCGAGATAGGCCAAGTTCCGCCTACGCTGACAATTGTCCCTCGAGATCTCACGCGACCTGTAGTTATCGACCTTCAAGCACAGCTACAGTTCGCCTCGCCGGGTCTATCCGCCCGTAGCCATGGCGTACAACCCTTATGGAGGTAAGTTCCTACGCGCCGAATGTCCTCGATTATCCGTCGTCAGTTGCATCGACCATGTAGACCATGTTGATAACGTCTACCGGTAGTCCCCCCATATGGGCCTCCTCCAGCATTCGCCGCCTTCCCGGGCTCGACAGCCGCCCCTGGCATGGCACCTCCCGGTCTAGGTGAGTTCTCCCCCCACTTCATCCTTTTGATGCCTTCAGAGCTTTCACTAACATGGATCTTTACAGGCCCTCCACCAGGCATGTCCTCTGCCCCCGGACTGGCACCACCTCCTGGTGTCCAAACACCAGCCAGTGCTGCGACACAAGCTAATCGACCAAGTGGACTGCCCGGCTCCTTCCAACCTCCACCAAACCTGCCCAATATAAACTTCAACGCACCCGTCATCCGGCTCGGTGGCGGAGCGAACTCCTTGCCAGCGAAACCGGGCACGCCATCCGTCCCCGGGCGCAGAGACTTAGAGAACCCCGCGTCAGGTGGTGGGAGCCGTCCGGGGTTGGGTTCGGAGCGCGGTTTAGAGCAGACACGGGCAGCTGTACGAGAGAGCATGCAAGCGCTGGTGCCACCTACGACCGAGGAGCGCTTACGCACAATCTTTATACACAAAATACCCGAGAGCATAGCCGGCGACGAAGCGGTCGAAAGGTTTCTGAGCAACGTAGGCAGGCTGCGGCGCTGGGATTCGGCCAAGTCCCACTTATCGGACCACAAGGGTGAGCTCTTTGGTTTTGCCCAATTTGAAGACCCTGACTCGCTGGCTACGGCGGTGGAGCTGCTCAAGAACGTTCACCTACCTGCAAAGAAGCAGGAGCCCGCCGATGGCCCCGTCAAAGGAGAGGAGGAAGGGAGCGACCCGTACGAAGACATCGAAAAAATCCAGCTGCAAGTCGCCGTCGACGAAAGCACTTTGAAGTATCTCGAGTCATATCAAGAAAGCAAAGATGATGAGGATGGTGATAAGGCTAGAGTCGAGTCCGCGCGTGCGAATTTGGAGCAAGCAATCCGCGACCTCTTTTTCCCGAAACCCGCGCGGACTGGCCATGACGGAGACGGCGACGTAGCGATGGGTGATGGCACCGGCGGAGGCGAGAACGTTGAAGTGATCAACATTCCGCTAGCGCAAGAAGACGAGCTGGCAGACATCCCCGCCGAGATGCGTGAAGTTGTCGCCGCAGAGATTGCAGCCTTCAGAGAGAGGAGCAACCGCCGAGACCTCGAGCGACTGAAGCGAGAGGAGGAGTTTGAGGAAATGGAGCGTCAGCGGAACGGAGCCGCCAGGGTGACTCGTCTCGATTCGCCCCCACCCAACAGTGCGAACATGACACCGCTGGGACCCAGAGGCATGCCGAATGCTCCCTCGGGGCCCCGGGGACAGAACGCTACCAGTCGGGGCGTGGCGTTCGTCAACGGTGGAACTGTCAATGGCGATGTAGGAATCAATAGGGAGGAAGATGACACGGATGCCAGCGATGAGGAGCTGCACCGGCGGTCGCTGACGAAGCAGAAGGCCGAAGAGGACAAGCAGTATCTAGAGGCCGAGCGAAAGTGGGTGAACCGTGAACGGCAGCGGGCAGCGGCACTTGAGCGAGAGAGGGATCGCGACAAGGCGGAAGTCGACAACGCAAGCCGGCGGAAAGAGGAGCAGCTTGAGCGAGAGAAGAAATGGGACGACGAGAAGGAGACGAGCCGCAAGAACAACCTGTACTACCGCGACCACGCGGCCTGGGCTCGCAAGCGGGCGCAGGAGCGTGCCGACGAAGAGGCGAGGGACGAAGGCGACCGCCGAGCAGAACATGCGGAGCGCCGACGACAAGAGGCGGAGATGGAGCAGGCGCGAGACATGGCCGACTCGTTCCTCAACCAGCAAGCGCGCGAGATGGAACAGAGACAGCCGGCATCCGCAGCGCCAGTCGCTCCGCAGCGCTTTACCATCTCGTTCGGCGCCGCCGCGCAGAAGGCCCAAGCGCGTGCTGCACCGCAGCGGCGGACGGTGGCTGATGTCGAGGGCCTGCTGGACGACGAGGAGCAGGAGCAGACCACCAAACGCCAGCTGGTCCCCATCAAGTTCGAGCCGACGGTGGACAGCAAGGCCATGTCAGAGGAAGACATTGCCAAGGCAGTTCGGGCGTTAGCACAAGAGATTCCAGCAGACAGGGAAGGGCTTTGGGCCTGGGAGGTGCAGTGGGACTATATGGACGAGTCCATCATCGAGGAAAAGCTCCGGCCATTCGTGGAGAAGAAGGTGGTCGAGTACCTGGGCGTCCAGGACCAGTTCCTGGTAGAGGTCGTCGAGGAGCACCTCCGCAAGCACACCAAGCCGGGGAAGATCGTCGAGGAGCTTGTGGAGGCGCTAGAAGACGACGCCGAGGATTTGGTCAAGAAGCTGTGGCGAATGGTCATCTTCTTCACCGAGAGCGAGAAGAGAGGTCTGCCCGCGTAGCTCAAAGCAAAGGATGGCCGCGCCGCGCAGATGTAGGTAGTCGGGCTGGCGCACTTTGGCTCTGCTTCGCCGATTGGGAGCTTTTCGGGTAGGAATGGATCCGTGATAGGGCTGGGGGCGTCTGCTCCTCTCCAGGAATACGAGACTATAGGAGGGGAAATCTTGATGGAAATGTGCAGGGGACTGAGGAGTACGGAAGGAAACGAGTCGAGACCTGCGTGAACTGATGCCCATTTGGCTCTGGCTACACTGGCGTGCCTACACATGCATGTTGTATCAATAGGTGTTGGGAAGTAGTGTACATCCACATCCATCTTGGTGAAATGCACCGGGACTGAAACCCTGCCTTTCCCCAATGGCCGCTTGGTCGCGTCTCCTGTGTACAATTCGTCCCGTCTTGCTTCCTCCACCTTGTCCTGCCGCCCAGGTGCGGAGAAGTGCCGACCGTCGAGCCGAGGTCTGGCCATGGAGCACGCACCGACCGCAAGGAATTGGAGATATTATAACAAATACTTGATCACTCATTCGGAGTCGGCAGACTACTTACCTTCACCGACTCCTCGCCGCGTCCGAAGTGCTGTTTCTGCGTCCAACTAGCGCATCATCCTTGTGCTTAAGCCGTCATCCGCACTCGATCGCCCGGCGTGAGCCTCCTTGTCGGCGAAGTACACTTCAGGTCCCTGCAATCAGTGCCCAAGCCATCGCTTCCTCCTAGAGAGTCGCGCAAATCTCCCGCGCCGGTCCTCAACTGGAATCACAGCCTCGCTACCAACAGCGAGCCCCCATGTCGTTACCCAAGACTCTCACTTCCCGACCGCCGTCAGTGGCCGACGTCATCGTCTCCTTTCCGACCCCTCACGTTCTTCTCATCACCCTCAACCGCCCAGCCCAGCTCAACGCCATCCCATCCTCCCAGCACGCGGCCCTGGAGGCCCTGTACAGCTGGTATGATGCCGAGCCTTCTTTGCGCTGCGCTGTACTCACCGGGGCGGGCCGAGCCTTCTGTGCGGGCGCCGACCTGAAGGAGTGGGACCACCGAAACAGCACCACCTCCGGCCGGGAGGAGCGGGGCTCAGAGCCTCGCCCCGGTGGCCCTGCTGCACTCGGCGATGGGCGCATGGTCGGGGGCTTCGGCGGACTGAGCAATCGCGCCGGTAAGAAGCCGGTCATCGCAGCTATTAACGGACTGTGCCTCGGCGGCGGCATGGAGATGGCCATCAACTGCGACCTGGTCGTCGCCGCGGCAAACGCCCTGCTCGGCCTCCCGGAGGTGACCCGCGGGGTTATCGCCCTCGCTGGTGCACTGCCCCGGCTCGTCCGCACCGTAGGCCGGCAGCGCGCGGCGGAGATGGCTCTGGTCGGCGGCATGCACTCGGCGGAACAGATGCAGGAGTGGGGCCTCGTGAACCGGGTGGTGGACGGTGCGGACGCAGCCGTGAGGGAGGCCATGAGACTGGCGGAAGCCATCGCTGCGAACTCGCCAGACGCCGTGATTGTCAGCCGCGAGGGCCTGAGGCTGGGGTGGGAGGGCATCGGGCCTGAACTGGCCACGGAGCTGGTCGAGAGGGGGCTGTACGGGCGCATCGATGCGGCGCCGAACATGCGCGAGGGGGTCAGGAGCTTTGTGGAGAAGAGGAAGCCGGTTTGGACGGACAGCAAGCTTTGACGGGAGCCGCGATGATGTACCTCGTCTTTCAAGAGCATGTTGCCTCTTCTCGTATACTATCTAGTATGTTGAAAATTCGTGACTCCTGTCTGGATATAGGCTGTGGGATATAGGCTGTGGTTATGGTCAAGGATGGGATATGCCTACTCAATACTGGACAGCACAATCTCCACCATATCAGCTCCAGAGAAAAGCTGTCAACCTACATACGCATGAGCGCCAGTCTGTCTTGTTGACCGCCTCTGAGTTCATCAGTCAGAAACCGTGCAGGGACTTTTGCCTGAAGCCATCGGTTGGAGAACTTTTCACACCCATGCTGGTTCTAGGATACCACGCAGTACATGCATTCTCAGTTCCATACCGTATAGAGGGAGTTTGACGTCTCTCCTTACACTTATAACACGTCAATCGATGTACATATCATTTCATGTGCACTCCCTATAATATAGAGAAATCTGATGTAGCAGGTATGCGTATGTATACATTCTATCAATGCCTCAGACTAGATTTGGATTTCTTATTTGTACACGTCTTCCAAACTCTCGCCACGCTTCCTCAAGGTACATGACAATATCTACATCAGTCTTACTCTTGAGAAGAAGTCTCTTCTCTTCACAATTCATGCCCCCTAAATCCAACGTCTACATCCATTGTCTACATCCATTAAAGGTTAGGACTGTACTTGACTGCATATATGTGTAAATCTTCCGCCTTTAGCCATACATATGTCAGTCTGTGTGAACCTCGTCTTAACAATATCGACACATCTCTGCTCTCAATCTAAATGGTGATTCTTCGTAGTGTATGCTTTATGATAGCTCTGTCAAGATCCTTCCTCCTTCCATTCCAAATATAGGGTAATTTATTTTTCTTGTTCATTTATACACGTGCAGTACATATAGATCTAACTTGCTTTCAGACTTTATTTCGAATACATACATATATATTCACATCCACCCTACTCCAGCCGTGCTTCCTCGCAGCCCGTATATACCCAATTCAGCTCCCGGAACGTCAAAGATCCTCTCGTATCCTATCGTATTTCATTCGGTCAGCGACCGAGCCGCCACAATGCCCACCAGAATAACTGCTTGGGCTGTTCGAAGGACTTTCGTCAATATCGCGGCAATGGTATACCAGCCATCAACAACCGAAATGCCGCTGGGGGAGGCTAATTATGAAGGAGTCCCGGTTCGACATCATCAACATGGCTCTGGGTCTCGTGGCCGAATAATTCCGATGACGAACGTTGATAAGGGGAGTGTGGAATGACTGTAATCCTCAGAAGGGAACTCTAAGTTGCAAGGACTAGGCACGGGTATTCATTCCTTCGCCTCTGCTCATTCTTCCTGCATCATTCGACAACTGCTTCGGCACGTCAAGGAATCAGCCGGGCCACGAAGGTTTGACGCTGAGTTTATAAGTTAGGGTCTGAGAAAGGTTTCAGCAGTGGTAAGAGATTCGACAGTTCTCCATTCAAAACATCCGGTTGCTAAATCCAGCGTCCGTGAGGTCCCCGTCCTCCGCGAATCGCATTATCATTTATTGCACGAGGCGTGGCTCACACTCAACTGAAGGACCAATACAAGTACAAGCCAGATACTAGTTGAAACATATCATGAGATGATGGTTATTAGACGGTGATGCAGAAAACAAAGTGCCTTCTCCTAATCCTTTCATACGGAGCAGTCAACAATAAGAGAAGCGGACATGTGTTGCCGAATCAGCCACACGACAACGGTCAGGATACGGCCAACTCCGTCGTAACCCCCGTCAGTAGACAGGCGCGAGCATAGTAGGGTCTATGTTACAAGTGATGAAAAAGGTTTGCGAGACGCTCAGGCCTGGCGGGTGGGCCTGCAACGCGAGCAAACACCCGTCCTGAGCCAGGTAACCCAGAGGTCGGGCTCTCGGGGACGGGGCACTCTGCGGTCGATGTGGAAGTTCACTGACCTGGCCTCGACACGACCGGATCTGGGACGGAAGTACTCCAGATGGCACTGGAACCAGATATGGTCGCCGGCATCCTTACTGCAGGTGGTGAACTGGGTGCCGACACCGTTGCCGCAGCTGTGGCACTCGACGAGTTTGTAGATGCACATTCCGACTTGTTCTTCTCCTGTGAGTTAGTATAGTGTTGGTCGAGGCTCTAGCGGGTGATCATCAATGGATTTAGCCCGCGCATTGTCGTCGGCGTGGGCTAAACCTGCTCTTAATTGGACGTCGGGCTACACCTTGTCCTCGCCGAGGTATGAAGAATGAGGGACAATGTCTTTGATGGCACGTCCCTGTCCGCTGCCTTTCAACCCTGCTGCTGTCCTCGGCTTTGAATATCTCCATTGTTCTGTTGACACTCATGAATCCACATATGCTCTGTTCATGATCTCATCCGCAGTATACCTCTACCTACATGGCCGGTCTGGAGCGGGCATTGCATCAGATTTTTCTATAGCTCTCCACCTGGTGCGACCAAATATAGTCAGGAGCATGGCGGTCGGAGTAAGATAGATGCCACTTGCACAAAGAACAGAGACCGGACCAGGTACGGAACGGGACAGGGGACTCGCACGGGGTTCGGCCACGGGATCTGCCACGTGAACAAGGCAGGTAGAAGGAATTCTGCGGAGTGGGAACCGGGCAGGCCGGGCAGGCCGGCAGTCAACGCTCGCCTGCCCACGTGGGAGTTGCCGACCCAAACACTTGTTTACGGCAATTGATCTCGTGCAGGGCAGCAGAACGACCAAGCCACAGGGTGACAGAGCTGTTACTGCTGCTGCTGCTGCTGCTGCTGCTGGCGACGAGGGAACCGGGGCTTGAGCTGGAACCCCCAATCTTGAGGCTCGCACGGAGGAACTGGGACGTGGGATGACTGCTCAGGCGCCGCCGAGTTGCAATTCAGCCGGTGTGGCGGCTCGAGGCGGCCAAGCGTGGCTACAGACGGGAGGGAGGTTGCTAATTTAGGACTAACGGGCCTTTATTGCGGCCCTTCTGCAGAAACGAAACGGGCCTTTTCGTCGCCGGGCGTCGTTCCACCGTCGTGACGCTGTTTGCACACTCCTGGCCCTGCGAGCCCCCCACCACGCATATTTGCCGGGGTGGCTGACAGATGTCTTGCCATCTCGTCGCTTGTGCAGGAAGGGAGAGAAAGGTGATCGCAGCTTGTCGCCCGAAGAGGCCATTTGCCTTCAAGGAATGTCCAGCCAGGTAGACATGTAATATTAGTCCGCGGCGTCGACTAATGTGTCAGCAACTGATGATAGCGCCTCCGCCGTCCGAGAGAACGAGAGACGGAGGCGTTACGACAGAATCTAGCGGAGATCTCGTCGATAAACGGCTAAAAGGCGGCACACGTGTATCCAGTACAGGCGCCGCAGACGCAGAATATCACGGCTTACGAGGCACACCATCTGCCCCTCGAGCCAGTTGTCTGCAGCCTGGAGGTGGCCTTGGCGTTTCTCTGATTTCTTCTAGTGTGCAGCTTGGAGACTTCGAAAGAATTGCAGAACAGCTCGGTGCAAAGCAGCCCGAAGTTCGACCCAGTGTATCCGACTTGCGCATCCCAGGAAGCGGTGGGAGAGCTGCGAGCAATGCAGACCGACACAAAGGCCAAAGACACGGAGGGGAGGCCGGTGCCTGTGGCGCTCGCAACCGTCCGCTGGCGCCATTTCTGTCTCCCTCTTACCGCCGGCAAATTCCACTCTCCGGCCACTTGTCCGTTTGGGAGGCCTGGCTCGTCGGGGATTTGACCTGCCACGGCACCGCCTGGTGTCAGGAAGTTTTCTCACTTATGCGTCGACTAGCTGCAGAGCCTGCAAGCGATCCTCAGAGGAGCTCACAGCCCTGATTCTCGACGTTGGGCAGAGTCCTGTCGGGCGGCGGCAGGCGGAGAGACTAGGGCTTTGCTGGAAGAAAACAATCCAGCTTTCCCGTCTTAACGCGAGAGCCAGTCTGCCTAGCATTCCTGGACGAAACTCTGGTTGCCAAATGTTAGTGCTGGATGGCATTCTGATGAGAGGCGGCGGTCGATCCAGTGTGCGGTGGGTCAGGGGCGGACGGGACTCCCGTTTCTGGCCCTGGCCGTGGCGTGATCTTTGTGATGCCACCGATCGATGCTGGGCTCCGCCATGGCCCCCTGGGTGCAACCCGGATCCCTCGAAACCTTCTCCGGCCCAGCAGCCGGGCTCGCCAGATCTCCACTGCAGTAGTAGCGCGTTGCTGCAGTACGCCGAGAGCTTCGAATGACGAACCACAGCTTCCTGAGGCTCGGCCAGCCCAATATCATGACTATGATGTATTCTGGCCCGCCCTGCCTCCGTATCATTCGTTTTCACACCACCAGCGTCCGTATGCAGCATTGCTATCTGCTAAGCCTTACGTGCCACCGTCGCAGACCGACTCGCTCAACCAAGTCACTCTGCCATGTAATCCAGCTGGGCGAGGACTTGCGGACCTCGCCAGATCAGCGCACTTTTTGATGAGGCCCCGATAAGCGGTTTTTCTCTCTCGCCTGAGCTAGCCCCCCCTTTCCCCTGTGCTGTGCGATGCTCCGTGGCCCGCGATGGGCTGGCCATGCCTCCGCCGGCAGGAATAAATAAGATGGCTCCCCTCTCGGCCGTCCTTCGAGCGAGGACGGGAGACAGAGGAAGCCATTCAAAGTCCAACAAGCGTCTCGGTGCTACCACCCGACATCGACATCGACATCGACGTCCACGTCCACGTCCACACCGTCCGAGAGGGCATCTAGACCGATAGACAGAAGCAGCACCGCATATTTGCGCAGCTGTGCCCCCCTTAATTCCTTCCTGATGACGTCCACACCAAACATGGCGTTGGCCAACAATGTCAACTCAAAGTTCACGGTTGGCGATTACCTCGCCCAGAGACTCGCCGAGATCGGCATCCGGCACCACTTTGTCGTGCCCGGCGACTACAACCTGATCCTGCTCGACAAGCTGCAGGCGAATCCCAGCCTGAAGGAGGTCGGCTGCGCAAACGAGCTCAATTGCTCGCTCGCAGCCGAGGGCTACGCCCGAGCTAACGGTGCGTCCGTGTGCGTAGTCACTTTCAGCGTCGGCGCTCTTTCCGCCTTCAATGGCACGGGCAGCGCCTACGCTGAGAACTTGCCCCTGATCCTGGTGTCCGGCTCGCCCAACACCAACGATGCCAGCGAGTTCCACTGCCTGCATCACACGCTCGGCTCGGCCGACTACAGCTATCAGTACGAGATGGCCAAGAAGATCACCTGCTGCGCCGTCGCCATCCCCCGCGCCCAGGAGGCGCCCCGCCTGATCGACCGCGCTATCCGCGCCGCCCTCCTGTCTCGGAAACCCTGCTATATCGAGATCCCCACTAACTTGGCTGGAGCGCCCTGCGTGCGCCCCGGCCCAATCAGCGCCGTCACCGACCATGTGGTCAGCGACAAGGCGGCGCTGCAGGCAGCTGCCGACTGTGCGGCCGAGTATCTGGACGGCAAGCTGAAGCCGATGATCCTGGTCGGGCCCAAGCTCAAGCGGTGTTTTGCGGAGAAGGAGCTGGTGGCGCTGGCCGAGGCGATGGGCTGCGCCGTGGCCGTGCAGCCGGCGGCCAAGGGCATGTTCCCCGAGGACCACAAGCAGTACGTGGGCATCTTCTGGGGCCAGGTGTCGACCGACGCGGCCGACGCGGTGGTGCACTGGGCGGACGCCATCATCTGCGCCGGCACCGTCTTCAACGACTACAGCACCGTCGGCTGGACCGCGATGCCCAACATCCCGCTCATGGTGGCCGAGATGGACCACGTCACCTTCCCGGGTGCGCACTTCAGCCGCGTGCGGCTGTCCGAGTTCCTCTCGCACCTCGCGAGCGAGGTCAACTTCAACGACTCGACGATGGTCGAGTACAACCGCCTGCGGCCGGACCCGACGGTGGTGCACACGGCCGACAAGGAGGACAACCTGACGCGCAAGGAGATCGCGCGGCAGGTGCAGAACATGATCACGGCGGACACGACCATGTTCGTCGAGACGGGCGACTCGTGGTTCAACGGCATCCAGCTCAAGCTGCCGCCGGGCGCGCGCTTCGAGATCGAGATGCAGTGGGGTCACATCGGCTGGTCGATCCCGGCGGCGTTCGGGTACGCGATGCGGTATCCGGAGCGGCGGACGATCGTCATGGTCGGCGACGGCTCGTTCCAGGTGACGGCGCAGGAGGTGTCGCAGATGGTGCGCTTCGGGCTGCCCATCATCATTGTGCTGATCAACAACCGCGGCTACACGATCGAAGTGGAGATCCACGACGGCAGCTACAACAAGATCAAGAACTGGAACTACGCGCTGCTGATCCAGGCCTTCAACTCGACCGACGGCAAGGCCAACGGGTTCCTGGCCAACACGGCCGGCGAGCTGCAGGAGGCCATCCAGGAGGCCATCGACCACCGCGAGGGTCCGACGCTCATCGAGTGCACCATCGACCAGGACGACTGCAGTAAGGAGCTCATCACATGGGGCCATTACGTCGCTGCGGCTAATGCGAGGCCGCCTACTCACCGGCCGGAATGATAGGAGACTGGCGCGAGCAGTGGGAGCGCGTCTTGTCGCTTGTCTTCGCGGGTCAAGGTCAGCCGAGCCGCCCTCTTACCGATGTGTCCAGGAGTGGTCAGTAACAGTGTCTTGCGCAGTTCGGGAGTGACAACGAGGGGGTTTCAAAAGAAGAAAAGGAACGGTGCTGGTCGCTTTGTATTATCTCTCCCCTTTTTTCTGCTTCTATGGTCCATTGCTCGGCGGGTGTTATCTGCTTCAAGTCACGCCGGGAGGGCCCGGTGGTTAGACCTAATGAAGATTGACGAAGATTTTCTTTTTCTCATTCTTCTCTTGGATCTCTTCCTGATAGAATAGGGGGCATGGCGAACGGTTTGTTAGATAGGTGACGGAATCTGATCATTCTTCGTGTCGTGGTGTCCAACCCACCCTAGTCTCACGCCTGCTGGTGATCAATCTCACTCCCGTCCCATATGCAAGATCTAGATCAAGATGGCAAGCTGCTTCCCGTACAATCTGGCGCGAAATGATACGTCACGTCAGTCTGACCCGCCGCCGCCGCCGTCATCGTCGCTATCGGTTTGGACGTCCGCACGCTTTTCGCCACGCTACCCACGGGCCACGAGAGGGTGAAGCTTCTCCAGTTACAATGGGATAATGGGATACGGCATCGTGATAGTCGGCGAAGTCAGCCAGCCGTTAGACAAGGAGTCCGCGACTCGTCGAGCAGCGGATATCATCCGGTCGAGGGACAGCAAGCGGTGATGACGTGCTACGAGTTTGGGGACATGGTGGGTGTCTCCGGAGTCGAGCGGGTTGGTGTTGATGCTGTAGATGGCAGGGCTGGTTGAAGGGATGTTGGTGGTGTTATCTCTGGTGTTCGCCCACCTTGGTGATTATCCTACACTATAGGGGTGGTGATAGATACCCAGACTACCTAAGGTGCCCTATCCAAGTCGTTCCTCCCATCCCCGGGTATGTTTTCGCCCGTTAAGACCCGGTATCGTTCCGTTCCGATACGTCACGCCTGAAATCCAGACTTAATATCCATAAAGTTACCGGGAACCCATACACCCAGACTGATATCACGTTTCCAGTCACGTTCCTCCATCCACAGGACAAGCCCACCAGTCCTGCTAAGAGTAACGCGACGTCGAAAAAACAGCACACAAGCAGCCCTGCCAACAAAGTCCAAGCAGGCAGGCCGAGTTTTCAAGCTCAGGAGATGCAGTGGCAGACCTTGTTGCAGGTGCCCGGGTCGGTGACGGAGTGGAACACGCCCTTGGCGTCGCAGTAGCGCTGGCCGTTCTTGTTGTAGATGCAGGCGTCGTCAAGCGCGGAACTGTCGCACTTCATGGTCCAAACGGCGGCTGTTGAGCTGTCGTCCGTGCCGTTGCTAGAGTCCGCGGTGCTGATGCTGGAGTCGCTCGGGGCGTCGACGGGCGCGCCGAGGACGGAGAGCGGGACGAGCAGCAATATGATGAGGAGGCTGAGTGTCTGCATTGCTCGGTCAGCGAGAGGGTCATGATGTGGCTACTGCGGTAACCATAAGGGTAAAGAATATGACTGTAAGACGTCTCTTCAACATACCTTCATGATAGCAATACCCTTGAGTTGTACGATGTAGGACACTAAAATGGTGAAGACTACCGGGAGTAGAGGTCAGGAAGAAGTGAGGATCGACCTTATCTATCCTCTTTCTATATAGACCAGCCCAGCAACGACGGTGAGGAGCTGTGGTTGCAGTCTGTCATGTGGTGCCGTAGAAATGAGGTACAGTAGGAACGGCCGTTCGACTCCCAGGAGATATAACTGACTCCCTGCTCTGGTAGCCCGGATTTTGAGCCCGTCAGTGACCGTGCGCCTGCGTGCTCTAGCGTACCCAAATTGCACCTGGTTTGGTGTTTCTGGTGCACATGTCGATGGACGAGGGGAATGGAGAGCCAACTCATATTGTGAGGTCCGGCCTTCCCTTCGAGGTCCGCAAAGCGGTTCCTGGAAATACCCCTGAGGCTTGAAAGAGGGGTGATCGTCTCTGCCGAGGACCAGGGGGCAGAAAGTCCGCTGGTCAAGATCAGGAAGGAGGGGGTTGCATTGGGCTGGAGGCTGTGGAACTTGCGAGGATGACGGAGACGGTGGAGGTCCATCAATCTACGGATCCAGACGTTTTTCAGGCGGCACTCTATCCACGAACCCCGGCCACGCTCCACTCATCGCCAAAGCATCCGTACGGACTGAGCCGGTCAGCACCGGCCTCCTGCCTGATGAGCTTGATTAGCAAGAGTCGCCAAGGCGGAGGATTCGATATGTGGGCGTCAGTTTAGTCAAGTTGGCATCAGAATGGGCTCTCGGCAGACAGAGGTCGTGTCGTGGCGGTCCGAAGTCCTTCATGCGGGACAACATGCTGGGGCTCAGGGGTAACTGCAGGACACGAGGCACCGGAATGAAAGGTATTGGTGCTTTGCGGCCCCGAAGCCATTGAGCGAGGTGCGACTGTGGTGTGCGGGCAATAAACTGGAATTAGCTGGTGGCAAGCCGCCTGTCCAGCACTTGCACAGAGGCATGGGATGGCAAGTGCCGCGCAGCATGCAGTGGGCATGACCAAGCCGACAAGAATGGGCAACCAGGAAGAGGACGCTGTCCTTCCGAGTTTCTTGGCGGTCCTGTTCGAGACATGCTTCTTATAGCTCTTTAAGCATAGAACATGCATAGAAGGCGGAATGGAGTACGGAACCGCAGAGACACCGAAGTATACGTGGGCAATACTCTGCGCAAATATATTGCCCGTCACTGTGAACCACCCGGACATCTGCTTTGGTTAAGGTCTGAAGCAGACCCCAAAAATACCATCCCAGAGACAGAGACAGAGAAACTGGGCTTGGCTTCTCTCCTGAACTGGACAAGGCGCAGGTCGCGACCACAGCGGAGAGATACGCGCAGACCAACCATATTGCGGCTAGCAACACGGAGAATCTCCTCTACTATGTAAACCATCCATCGACGTCCAATATCCCACTTGAGGCCGGATAGAGAGTCAGTGAGGGGAAGCATGGACTCAGAGCCGGCGAGACCGGGTGACCGGGGTGCCTTAGATTAACTGCAATTTAGCCAGAGCGAGCCGGCACACATGAACCGTCCACTGTACCGTTACCCGCGCCCGCGGGCATTTCCACCGCACTGCGCGTCGTCTCGGCTAGCTGTGAGCCGCATTCGTTCGTAGCCAATTCAGTTGACCTGATAGATCCTGACCGGACGTAAAGCAAGTACCTGAGATCAAACCCTTTGAAGCGACGGGAGGCAGCAGAGTAGGCGAAGGTTACGAGGCTGTTGCCCACTGTTGCCCACACTGTGTGTCCACGGAGACACAGAGGGCGACGATCACTGACCGGGGGCTGCAAAGCCATATCGGAGCGATGGTGTGTCTGCCATTCTCCACGTGCTCAGAACCTCACATTCGCGTGCGGGCGTTCCAGGAAGGCAACATCCTCTGCAGTGTTGAGACTGATGTGCACTTTGGAAGGAAGTTGCTCGGGATAGGGAGTAATTGGCGGCAATTCGCGTGCGTTGGGGGTGAAGTAAGAGAGGGTCAAGAAGTGAGCGAGCCGTAAGGAGCTGAATCGGGCTGTATCACTCTAGATATAAGAGCGGTGATGTGTGACTTTTGATTCAAGGCATGCTGGAATCATGAGCACCATCATGGGCACCTCCTTCTCGGCCTCGCGACCTCACAACGCATGGACAGAAGTAATCATCAGGGCTGGTGGATCTTCGAAATACAGAGTCAAGGCGTTGGGTCGATTTGCTCTCGGCATACTTTGCAGCAGGTTTGCGGGCTCTTTCCCAGCCCGAGGTCAAGTCATCCTGGTGCTCGCAGAAGAAGACCACCATATATATGGCACTCGCACAGAACTTGGAGACACACTGCCTGCGGTTGTGGTAAGGAAGCCACAGGTTACGAAGGGCAGTTCAACATCCCATAGAAGTCTTCGTGTGTCGGCCGCGTTGTCGAGCAACTCGTAGTGCGGTACAGCTAGAGTTGTCCAGGTCAGCGAGACAGTCCAGCCAACCGATTAGCATATTAAGACCGGCCTGCTGTCGACGAACATCACCGACAAAAAGAAAGAGCAGTGATCCCATCCGTCCACACGCAAAAGAATAAGCGAACGACCCTGCCAGGACTCGAACCTGGAATCTTTGCCACCGGAAAGCAACGCGTTAGCCATTACGCTACAGAGCCTGAAATGTCTCAACTAGTGAAGAAACATCTCGCCTGGGTGTGCGCCAGCCCGGAGTCGAACCGGGGGCTCATCGATGGCAACGATGAATTTTACCGCTAAACCACTGGCGCTTTTGTTGAAGAACCGGTCCGCTATCTTATTTTATTAGACTGGGGAAACTTCTGTGGCGGACTAACTAGGTACCCATAGGCCCAGCCCTGATTTAGAAGCATGAGGTGCCGCAGCTCTTAACCGAAGAGAAAGCACCCTCTGCAGGAAACGGAAACGCGTAATAAGATTGTCACCAAGGCACCCATCCTTCGATACCTGAATTGAATTTCGCGAACAAGAGCGAGGGCATAGCAGGCTGCGGAAGTGGTACTCGGTATTGTTATCTCCTCAAGTCTTCATATCTCACGCTCATTCAGCCATCATGAACATTCCGACTTTTACATCCTTCAGCTACGATGCACTACTGCAGGGGGGCAGGATCAGTCGAACTCAGCCATGAGCTTGTTGTTGAGCACCCCCTCGGGAAAATCCTCCTCTCCGAGCGCCGTCGTGTGCGCCCACGGCTTGAGCCCGTTCTCCTCGCGGATCGTCGCCGCGAAGCAGCCGCTCCATCCGCCCCTGGGGAACGCCGCGCACACATCTTCCCTGGTCGCGGCGTGCACGATCTCCGGGCAGCCGCCCATGTTGTCGTGGATGGTTGCTAGCTGCACAAGCTGGCCCAGGAAGGTGATCTTGCCCGTGGTGCCGAGGTCCTGGTGGCGAATGATGGCCTCGGCGACGGCCTCGGCCTGCGGCCTTGGGGCGCCCAGCTGTGTGCCGACGAGGTCCAGGGCTAGGAGGCCGCCGTAGAACTCGAAGGACAGAAGCGTAGCGCGGAGGTTGTCGTGGGTGGTTCCGATGTCATGAAGGAGGCACGCAAGCGCCAGTGTCGATGGAGACAGGGCGGAACCGGGGAACTGCTGGAGAAGGATGGCAGAGGCTGCGTTACGTATCAGTTAAGTGAGCAAGTATTTTGGTTAGGATGGCGCGCACCGAAATAGTAGACCCTCATGGAGTGGTTGTAGGTTTGAGGGGCGAGCTTCCCCTTGGCGAATTCCCGGACCTTCGCGACCACTGGGTCGTCAGACGGGAAGCTGATGTCCCTCGCCAAGAGAGGACCGGGCTTGTAAATGTAGGGCCTGCCGGACAATAAGGTTTTTGGATCGCGAACCACGGCGTTCCAGCCATGGAGGGCGAGGAGGTCGGGAGATGATGACATGGTGAGTCGAAAGAAGGCAGATGCAGAGAGTCAGGGTCTCAGTTGAGCTCAGATAAGAATAGCAGTATGTACTATAGAGTTGTGATAGAAATTCCTCCTTTGTGGAAGCGACGGTCTGCTCGACTTTCGTAAGTTACCTATATAGCGTTCGACAACACCTGCACTTAGATCTGCGATGCTCAAAGACCGGCGTGAGTGGACGCGAATCCCGCATTACGTGTCTGTGAATGGAATATTCCCCTGGAAATGACATGCCAGCTTGAAAGGGCGTGTAACATAGTCAAAGGATTGAAGCTGGCATTACTAATGCCCCCGAGGTGTCATACGCCGCTCGTGATGATGGCCGGTTCGCAGACTTCCGCAGCGCGTTCTCATGGTACCTGAAGCGCTGCCAATCAGCCCGGACCTAAGCCAGCCTTCATGGACAGCAGCGTATCGTTCAGTCAAGGGTTGTAAAGTAAACGCCTAACACCGCGGAAATGGGTGTCCTGCATGCCTGAAGCGACTTCGTGGGGAAGACCTTGCACCAAAAGGCGTTGCTGACATGCCAGGCAGAGAGGACTACGCTGAAAGAAAGGCCGATCAGGGTTGGTAAAATTTAGTATAAAGGCATACTAGGCTAGTAACGTTATAAGTATTGGGCAATACTCTACTAGAATACTAGGTACCTAGGTGGTTTTACCAACCCTGAGGCCGATGCCGCGAGCTAACCGGTGTTTGCTTCCAGTCCCCGATAGACCGAGTCATCAGCGAAAGGGACACGCGAGCTTAGCGGTCTTGAAGAGGCTTGAAGACGTCATGAAAACACAATGTTTTACATTTCTTTCTCGGGTCCTCCCACCTGTCGGTTGTTCCCCAAGAGGATTCCTGATCGCCGGCATGCTATGATATCTATTTCCATACTCATGCATTGATGTAGCAAACGAAGCATACCACCCCCTCGTAATGCGATGATGCTAAACAAAACCCCTGTCATCCCGTTCCTCAGTTGCCGGACGCCGGACCCTCTTTGCTCACACAAAGCGCAGGCTGCCGCGCTCCGTCGTGATGACAATGCTGTCGACTGCTTGTCGCAGTCTCCTGGTTTGTCGGTATATCTCCTCCGTAGCCGCGAGCGCGTGGGGTGGCGTCCTTGATGTTCTCTCGCGCTCGTATAGCTCCGACATGGCCTCGTCCGCCCGGCCGAGCAGGTCGACGACCCAGGCACCCAGGCCAGTCTCCCCCTTGCCTGCAGATGTGAGGCCGCGCCGCTCAACCTCCCGCATCCACCCTTCGATAACCGTGTCGATCCATCTCACTACAGTGCGTCTCCTCCGTCCTGTAAAAGGTGCTTCTTGCGCGTCGAAGATGCGCTCCAGTACTCGTGTCACCATTGCATGCGAGACTCCCAAGCCCAAGAACAACAACACGGGCCAGGCCGGATCCGCCAATATGGTCTCGTCCTGCTGGTTCGCGACAGCATACTCGCATACCATCGTCAGTAAGGTATCAATGGGGAAGATCAGGCTGTCGAGAGAGGTACGATGTGCAATGGTCTGGATCTGCAGGGACACCGACTCGTAAGGCTGCGGTGGCTCGGCGTCCGGGATCTCGATTCCATCGGGAACCACGCGCCCTGCGCGATGCTCTTCCCAAGCCGCACGCCGCTCGACAATGTCGTCATGTGTGTCCTTGATGAGATGAGCCCACGTCTCGGCGATAACACGTGGATTGTGGTAGTCGGCAGCATGGTAGATCAGCAGGCAGAGATCGTAGTAGCCCGCTTGATCAGCATAGTTGTTGAAGAGCTGCGCAAGAATACGTTAGCTTCCTGTTCGCTGCCGACATACCCAGAACGGCTTGCAAGGACTTTCACTCACCTCAGTTAGACCCTGGATGGGGCCGTCAAGAGCTCTCTCAACCTCTGCCTTCCGCTCGTCTGGGATGCGACCGTCGGCCTTGAGTCTCTCCAGCAGATCGTCCTGAATATGCGCTATCTCCAGCAGCTCCGTCACTTCATGGTTTAGCATCTGCTGCTGCTGCCGGCTCACACCGGTTGTAGAGACGCTGGCGTTGCCCTTTGCCCGGCTGAGAAGCGTGATACGATCCTTTATCCCTATGGCAAAATCCGACTTCGCCAAGTCGGCCTGCACTTGGGCAGCCTCGAAGAACCTGTTTCGATGGGTATAGAAGCGGCAGAGCAAGTCGGCATGACGGGCATCCGTCGCAGCGAGCCGCTGCAGGAAGTTGATGACATGAGGGGACTCGATCGCGAGGATGCGCTCTGTCCAATTTTGGTCGATGTACCACTCATAGAGATCGACGTGGAAGACCTCATCATCGGAATCGTTCACCACAGAGTAGGCTTCTGCCCTCTTGGTGGCCGTCAGTGTCATCTTGCCATCGATCATCTCCGGTTCGAGGGCGGAGATGGCGTCGAGGTTCTGCATCGTCTCATGGATGAGGTCATAGCAGCGCTTGCGAGCGTCGAAGGCGCCCTTGCGCGGATCGTTTGCCGGCCTGCCCTCGTTTATCCACGAAAGTGCCGAGTTACCCCGGTCTCTCTCGCGCGCTACCGTCAGGCAGAGTTGGATGGCACCCGCATAGTACTTCATGGCGTTGTACTGCTCAACAGCGCTTCTGAGGTTAGCAAAAGACAGACTGCCAGCTACTCGCTCGAACAGCCGCAGGCTCTCGCTCAACAACTGTCGGACGATGTTCGGGTTCGCCATCGGCTCTGATGCCTTCTTCAGCTGTTCCTGCGCCTTGAATATCACCACGTCCTCGGGGCTGCAGAAGCTCCCGCAGCGCCGACGGAGCGCGTCTGCAACCGTCTCCACATTCGAGCCACTCTCAATGTTGCGGTTGACGATGGCCTTGACGAGGAGTTTGGCGAGATCCTTACCCGACTGCTGGGAGAAGAGCTTCTCGTAGGTCAGCTGCTTGAGCTCTTGCTGAGAAGTGGGATCCAGGCGCAAGTAGATGTCCGAGACGCGCTCGTCAAAGAGCATCAGAACGAACGAGATGCCCTCTGATATGCCGTCCATCAATTTCTGCAAAGCATGAAGAGCTTGGTGCTCTGCCTGCAGGGCTATTTCTTCCTGGCGGCTCGCAACACGCTGGAGGTCGGAGGGGCCAGACAGACCGCGAATGGTGCCCTTGTTAGCTTCAAGGAAGTTCTTGAGCCTTTGGAGGTTATCCTGGACGGTGTTGAGCTTGCTGGTCGGCAAGGAGGAGCCGATCACGATGCCACCCGTGGGATCGACGCCCTGGACGATAACCTTCGACTTCCACAAGGACCGTATCAGGCGCGTCAGATACAGAGCAAGAGCGTCATGCCGAGAAGAGAGCTTAACATCAGCGGCGTCTTGTGTTCCGTCCGTTTCTGCAAGGGTCGGCTGGCCGCCAAAGTCGACGAAGACGGCCTTTGCGCGGTCTTCGATGTTCTGGTCGTTAACCCGTCCCGTAGTGGTTCGACTGTCGCTTCCTTGACCGCAAGCAACTGCCAAGGCAGCAGATACCGTCTCCACCCGGCCATACAACGATATGAACTTCCGAGTCTCCCTCTCTAAGCCCTCGTCGCCCGCAGCACCCCGTATAGCGGCAGCGAAGATGTCAACCAGTCGTCTCCGACGGATGATATGTACCCCGGTGCTAGTCATGACCGCAAATTCGCTAGGCGGATCGTCGAACTGTACGGCCAGCTCGTTACCAAAACCCAGCGGTTGTGCTGCGGCAGCGAAGGGTTTCGATAACAAACTGATAGAAGTGGCTCTACTCCTCCCATCAAGCTCGATCCAGTTCGCGTGCTCGTAAAACTTCAGGGCGGACGCCGGGGTTGTAGCCTTGATGCGCCCAGTCTCGGGGGCGGAAACAAAGAGAAAATCAGCCTGAGCGTCCAGGGAAGACTTGGACACAATGTCGAAGAAGTATCCCGGGGCGAAACGCCGGCCAAAGGAGCTTGCCTGGAGGGCTCTCGACTGCAGGTCGAGGGAGTCATTAGCTCCTATCTGAGAGGACCGGCGGTCAGGCTGCTCTCGGGGCGGAAATTTGATGAACTGGACTTGCATGCTCTGAGGCGCCACGTTGGAAGATGACCCCAGCATGTAGGACGCAGAGCTCGTCGCACTGAGATAGATACGGCAACCCGTATCCGTGAGCGCCATGAGATGGAGCTTAGATGCCTCGCGGGCGGAGATGGGGCTGATGGAGACAATGGTCATGCGGTCCGTGAGCAAGGGAGACGAACTGATCATATGCGTGATGTCCCGCAGGCAGGCCATCTTGTCCTTCTCAATAACCTTTGTGAGCTTGTCCGGCGACTCCATGTAATAGGTTCGGATCGTGGATCGGCTTGACAAGGTATAGAGGAGGTTGCGCGTGTCATCGATGACTATGTCTACCAGATGCTCATGCTGCTTGTGCGTCCAGGGCACGATTGCACTGGGCAAGACGGGGACGACTGATGACCAGCCGGGATGGGTGTGGTTGATCTTGCCGCACCGGCTGGAGAACCACTTCTCTTCCTGCTGGTAGTAAAGCTCGTAGACGTCGGTATCGTTTGAGCCGCCAAAGAAGATACGCCCATTGGCAGATGCGGTGATGATGCTGACATCGGCGCCACTCTTGTGAAGCGACATCTTGGTCTGGTATAGGGATATTGTCTTCGTACCCGTGGGAGTGGGCGTCGCTGAGACCCCCAGCAAGATGAGCTCTTGCACTGTCGCCACGACCAGCATGTGGGTGATGGACTTGACAAAAACGCCAGTCTTTGGCGGTACCAGAGCCACACCGGTGATAGCGTGAGGCGTGTCCTCGAAGCCAACCAACTCCGGGTTCGGCAGCGTGTAGTCCCAGAGGAAAACGCCGCTGTCGATGACGACCCACGCATGATTTATCTCCGGGAAGAGCCCCATATCGGTGTGTAAATTACCGCTATTAAATATGTCCATTACCGCATCGGGGATCGTATACATGTGGACCTTGTGGAACGGTGCCCAGGAGGAGTCGAAGAACTGCAGGTCATAGTCGGACGATGCGCCAGCTGAGACCGAATCTGTCAGCATGGGGGTAGAAGGGTAGGCGTAAGGGGCATGAAAACTCACGCCTGCAGTATGAATCAATGTCGGGGAAGCTCTCATCTAGCTGTAAGACCTGGTTGACTGATCGCGCAGCTCTCAGGATCGGAGGCAGAGGCGCTGCATTCTCGGAAGACGACTGCGACTGTTGCTGTAGAAGTTGCTGCTGCTGTCGCTGCTGCTGGCTCGCAGGCACAAGACCTCCGCCTGATATGACGGACGTAGAGGCCGGCGCAAAGGCTCCCTGACCCGTTGACGAGCTTGGAGTCGTGCCGAAGGTACCAAATCTGGGACCTGGCGGCGGGGCATCGCTGAAGAGCTGCCGTCGGACGGGGTCATTTTTAGGAGCTGGAGTCTGTAGAAAAGCGCCCGGGACCTGGCGCATGGGGGTTTGAGTAGCCATCTTGTCGGTGACGCTCCCTCGCGTCTGACGTTGGCTCTGGGAAACCGAGCTGCAGCCAAGCTCCAGGAGCGCTGACACGGTGAATGGGAACTGCCAGATCGATGCTTGTCTCTCTCTATCTCTCTCGGCCGGCACTAATCCAGTCGCACACGCGCGGCCAAGAGCTGATGGGGGTGGCTCGTCGCTCTCGTCAGAGCATGAACGGCTTGGGAGGGAAGAATGCGGGTGACGAGGTCGAGCTAGAGGAGGTGGCGGTCGGCAGTGGACGGTCTCTTAGGGAAAGCAGGAGAGAAGATGGGCCTCCCACAAAGCTTGACCATCAGAGCAAGCGAGGAAGAGGAGGCTGGATGAGGTGGAATGAAATTTTGGTGGAGAACGCGAACCTGTCGCGCATGTGCAAAATGCACTAACCCGAATCAAGCCACAAGGCTGAACTCCCTTCAGAATCCCGTCACCTGTGCCTGAGCTGAGACTTACGCAGTATAAGAGGACAAAGGCAAGGTACCTAGGTGCTTTAATGTGCATCTTATGATGTCCGTGCAATGTATTCACAGCTTTTATTGTTTGTCACCTATATGTCCTTCATGTGCTTCAGAGTGACACATTTTCATTTATTCCTGTTCTACTGTCAGGCTGCATCGCTTCCTCTAGGCCCACGTAAGGTGCGCTGCCAGACATCTTCCTGTGACAAATATCTCCGTACACCAATCCTTCAGCTACCTTTCACCCTCATGTCTCCTCGGGTCTCTTCGATGCTCAATCGCGACGTCATTTGTCTCTGTGGCATTGCCCTGTCTATCCTTGAATAGAGGTGGCATTCCTGTAGCCAAAGGACAGGCCATCCACCGGCAATAACAGTCGATGTGCTCAAGCCTTCTTGGCCTCCCGAGCCGCCTTCCTCAGGGCGCGGGTCCGGATGTCGATGTGCATCTTCAAGTTAAACCAGATACCGATGGCATGACCCAGACCAATAGTTTTCTCAACCCACCATTGCATCAGCGCGTGCGTCCACCACGGCGTGTACGTGTAAGCCAGCTCCTGCGTGCCTGTGAGGCCGATCTTCCCCAGAGCGGCGCGGACGAACGGCCTGGGCGTCGGAATCATCAGGCTTGGGCGGCGGACCTTGCTCATCGCGGTGGTGACGAGGTAGCTCAGCACCAGATAGACGTCGACGTTGCTGGGTTTGAGTTCCGCGGCCAAGCCGCTGCTCCAGTACTGCAAGAAGGCTTTGCTGCCGCTGTAGGTAGCCAGGTAAGGCGTGGGCATCCAGCCGCCGAACGAGCCCATGGTCAGGATAAGGCCGCGCTTGCGCTGAGCCATGCCTGGGGCGACCACCTGCGTCGTCTTGAGGGTGCCGAGGCAGTTGATGGTGACGATGTTCTGCAGCTCCTTCTTGTCGGTCAAGAGGAACGGCACGGGGATGCTGTGGCTCTGGCCAACGTTGTTGATGAGGATGCCGACATCGAGGCCGTCAATCAGCTGCGCTAGCCGCTCATAGTCGGCATCGTTGTCTTGCGAGAAGTCCATCGCCAACACCTTGGTCTGCAGGCCGGAGCCGGCGTGTTTGTTCTCGAGGTCCTTAGCGAGGGTCTCGAGCTTGGCCTGCGTGCGGGAGACGAGGATGAGGTTGAAACCCTTAGCGGCAAGCTGCGTCGCGAACTCCTTGCCGAGGCCATCGGACGCTCCAGTGACAACAGCCCAGGTGCCCTTCTTGCCGTACTTGCGCAGCTGTAGCGATTGGTAGTCACGTCAGCGACGCTGAGCTTCTGATGGGGAGGGATCATTTCACCACGATGACGCACATTGGTGCCGCTGAGGACGAAGAGGTTGAGGAGGAGGTGCACATAGCTCAGGACGCGGCTGGAGAGGTAGAGGGCACCGACGCCGGCGAACGCCCACTGCACCGGCTGGGGGATCGAGGCGACAAGCTGCTTGACGGACTCCATGTCGACTGATGAAGACCGGCTCAGATATCGATGATTCCCGGTCTGCTTGTCTGCTCTAGAAGAAAAATATGGCCTTGGGGGAAAAGTGCGAAATGCCAGAATTGAAGTGCGAGACGCGGGACGGCGGAGCTACCAAGCTACCTAGGGCGGGCCGTGTCTCTGACATAAGATTCAATTGCCGGGTACCTTACTACGTAAGGTAGGTAGCCAGCTGGCTCCATAGCGAGCCACATCCCTGCCTCCACCTCGCCCTGGTGGTGTGCTGCCCCTGATGGCCTTTCGCTGAAGCTCCTCCTTGCATCACGACACCTTATCCGACTCTTACGGCCAACCAGGAGCTTCTGCTGACTCCCTTTTCGACGATGGATCAGGCATTGGCGATCCTTCCCTCTGCGGAGAAGGGCTATCTCCCTTACTACCTCCTCCTCGTGAGCTCTCAAACCTCTCTCGCTTTCCCTCAAACGTCCCCCCAGGGCTTGCAGCGAAGCCGCACAGAAAGCTAACGAGCTCTCAATCCAGGTCGGCGTCGTCGCAGTCGGCAACTCCCTGCAAAACCTCTTCACCCTGCACTACACCCGCCGCATCTACAACGGGCAGTTTGTGCCGAACCCATCGCTCACCCGGTCCGGTAGTAGCGGTGCCGGTGCCCCGAACCCAGACGACAGCGTCGCCAAGCTTGTGCCCGCGTCTCCCACTGGCAAGGACGTCGAGAAGGCCCGCGACCAGGTGACGCCCCTGGCGGCGCGGCTGTTTGGCACCTGGACACTCATCACCGGGATCCTACGTGTGTACGCCGCCTACCGCGTGGACGACCCGGTGCTGTACCAGCTAGGGCTCATCACGCACCTCCTGGCCGCCGCGCACTTCAGCAGTGAGCTGCTCGTGTTCAAGACGCTCCGGCTTACCGGTCCTCAAATCTTCCCCCTCGTGGCCGGCTTTGGGGGCTCCATTTGGATGGCACTGCAGTATCACGCCTACGTGAGGGGGTGATGCAATAGCAGGGCGAAGGTCGTCTTCGCCAGACACTTCTGCTGGTCTGGCCAGATGGCGCTTAGCCTGGGCCTCCATGTAGCGGAGGCCTGCCGTATCTATGTTTATAATAGTAATTAATCCAGCGACCAGCTCGGTTATTCTAACTTATTTTCTGGGTAACCATTTTCCTTGTCTACTACTTCTCCGTTACGCCGACCTCTCTATATCCCTTTTAATTGTTCAAGGCATTCCGGTACAGTTCCCCTCCCAGACCCCTCAGCCTCGCCGCCGCCTGCTCTGGTGTGATGTCCCTCTGCGGCTCCGCCATCAGCTCGTAGCCCACGAGGAATTTGCGAACGGTGGCTGATCGTAGAAGGGGCGGGTAGAAGTGCATGTGGAAGTAGCTGCTCTCGAGCTCATCTTCGGTACTATCAAGTGGCGCCTGGTGGATACCGGAGCCTGGACAGATGAGGGCCATATTAGCATCCAGGGTGTCGGGAGGGCCTGCAGAGAGAGCACTTACTGTAAGGGAAGCTGCACTCGAACAGATTATCATATCGCCTTGTGACCTCCTGGATAGCCTCCGCAAAAGCGAGCCTTTCCCTCTCCGTCAGGTCTACAAGGGCACGGACGTGGCGCTTAGGGATGATGAGCACTTCGAACGGCCACACCGCCCACCAGGGGCAGACGACCAGGAACGCGTCGTTTTGCCACACAATCCGCTCGCTCTTCTCGAGCTCCAGCTTCACGTAGTCCGCCAGCAGGTGGCGGCCGCCGTGCGCCTTGCGGTACTTGGCCATCTGCACCAGCTCCTTGCCGGGCTCCTCGGGTAGCGTGGAGGTCGTCCAGACCTGGCAATGCGGGTGGGGGTTCGAGCAGCCCATGGCAGCGCCCTTGTTCTCGAAGACTTGCATGTATCGCAGCTGGCGGACCGGTGGCGTTGGGAGCGGCTCCCGGGCGGGCTGCTGCAGGAGAGGCAGTGCGGCGGCGGCGGCAGCCAGAGGGCTGGCGGGGTTCAGGTGGCTGGCGTAGAGCCGTGTCCATGCCTCGATGACGGGGAGGATCTCGGCGGGGCTCATGTCGGCGAGGGTGACATGATGCTTGGCCGAGAAGGTCAGCACGTAGCAGCGGCCCGTGACGGGGTCGACGCGCAAGAGCTCCGATTCGAGGTCTGTTTTCTGCGGTGAGTTTGCTGTCTCCGTTCTGCGGGCGGGTCCTGCTGGTGCTCTACACACTGTTTTCTGCTGCGACATCCGGCTTGTAGTCTGCCTGCTCCTCCTTCACCGCGCTGTAGTCGTTGATGAAGACAAAGGTATGGGAGTAGTCGGGGTTGGTGTCGCCCTGCGCCCGCTTGTTTCTCGGGCACAGGTAGCACTGCGCATTGTCAGGGTATGCTAGACAGGAGACTCAGGGCAGGAAAGTAGCCCACCTTGGGGTCATACTCGGGCAGCTTGTTGGCCTGAGGAGCCTCTTGCTGGCCCCTTGTGCAAGTCTCAGTAGACGGTTCAAGTAGAGCAGCATGGATTTCACGGTAGAAAACTTACTGCCATGGCCTCTTAGTCCGATGAGGCGAGACGAGCAGCCAGGATGCCGTCAGAGGGTTGTATCTACGGTGGGATATATCGTCGAGGATCTTGTCAGGCATCTTGGAGGGGTTGTGAATGGATGTTGGCGGGGTATTTGGAAGTAGGAGACCTGTGGTTCACAGCTGGAGGAGCAGAAGAGTAACTGAGCAACTGACAAAGCAACGGAGACAATCTCCAGCATGTAATTACTACCTGTACGGTTATAACTGCTTCTGGAGGACCGCACAGAGGAATTTCTGCACGTAAAAGCCGTCAGAGGAGGGCCGATTAGCTCGTGTCCTCCTCATTTGGCTGGTGCCCCCAGTTGTCACCGGATCTCTTGCTGGTGCCGCAACGGAACCGCCGACTTCTGGGGTATTCGGCCCAATTCGCGCCGGGTGTGGGCTTCCCAGCTCTGAAGCTCACCTGATGAGGGAATTGACAGACTGTATCTGCCTAGCAGAGATGGGAGACTAGGACTGTCAGTTGAGTTAGCATAGTACCTCTCTCTCTTTAGCGACCCCGGGGAACCTGGAGCCGTCGGGCGTCACGGCACCTGGCGGGACGGATTTTTCAAGAGGCGGGGCCGGTGAAGTTACGTCATGGTTCCGACCAGAACTGCCAGCTCTGTGGCGCTTGCGTGGCTAAGCATGTCCATTTCAGTCACGTGAATGTGGCTTCCCCCCTTTCCGCTCGACAGTCGCAGGATGCGTTTGTCCACCAATCATCAGTCACAACTCCAACGCTCGGAAGCCTGCGCTGCTTCCTGGTGCCACCGCAACGGAGGACCAAAGTCACACTCAACGTCAAGCGCGCCGACGCATCGCCTTTCCATCAAAAAGCCAGGCCATCATCATCGGAAAATCATCACAGTGACGATCAGTGCATCATACAGCGACCGTCCGCTCTCATTTGACACCCTTATATGGCCCTTTCATACTGTTCTACTCCCCGAGGTGCACGTTGATAGTCGCCAAGGGCTCCTCCCTACGGTACCCGCTACCGACCAACGACCGACCTTTCCCCGCCGCCCTCCGCCTGCGCCTTCAGCCATGGGGGTTATAAGAAAAAAGACAGCCGCTCGAGGTGGTGAGGGAGGTGTCAAGTATGTCTGCGATGTCTGTTCGGCAGACATCACGTCAACGGTAAGTCGGTCCTCCCATGCTGTCTTGTCCCGCGAGTCCCGGCTCGGTGGAGCGACGCGCGTGGCCGTGGTGGGCTCGCATCACCATACGTATCACGAGACGTGTGGTCACCGCCCTCCCTCGTGAAAACTGTGGGCCCGTCTATGGTGCTCTCTAAATGAGCATGCCCCTGCATCTGCTAACTGAGCCTCCTCCGAACAGGTCCGCATCCGCTGTGCTCATAGCGCATGCAACGAGTATGACCTCTGTGTGCAGTGCTTCGCCAGCGGCCAGTCGAGCAACGCGCACCAACCAGCAACCCATCCGTACCGGGTTATCGAACAGAATTCCTTCCCCATATTCGACAGAGAATGGGGCGCCGACGAGGAGCTCCTCCTCTTAGAGGGCGCTGAAATATATGGCCTCGGCTCGTGGGCTGACATTGCGGATCACATCGGCGGTTACCGGCACAAGGATGAGGTCCGAGACCACTACCTGGATGTCTACGTCAATTCTTCCCGCTTTCCTCTTCCCGAACGATGCAGTCCCCAGGATATGGAGCTCGCCAACGAGATCTCGAGGGAGGAGTTCCAGGCACGAAAAAAGCGGAGGATCGAGGAACGCAGAGAAGCCGCTAAGAATGCGCCGCAACTCCAGCCGAAGACGAAGCCCACCGCCAGTGTGCCCGCCTGCCACGAAATCCAGGGTTACATGCCCGGCCGCCTGGAGTTTGAGACGGAATATGCCAACGAGGCCGAGGAAGCCGTGCAGCTTATGCAGTTCGACCCCGGAGATGGCATCAATCCCCGCACAGGCGAGCTCGAACCTGAAATGGAGCTGAAACTGACGGTCATGGAGATCTACAACTGCAGGCTGACGCAGCGTGTGGAGCGGAAGAAGGTCATCTTCGAGCACAACCTACTCGACTACCGGGAAAATAGCAAGCTGGAGAAGAAGCGGACCAAGGAGGAGCGCGATCTGCTCAACAAGGCCAAGCCCTTTGCGCGCATGATGAATCACAACGATTTCGAGGACTTCTGTCAGGGGCTTCTTGACGAGCTGAACCTCCGGCAGGCCATTTCCCAGTTGCAAGATTGGCGCAACATGGGCATCGGCGATCTGCGCAGCGGTGAGAAGTACGAGCAGGAGAAGGCACAGCGAGTACAGAAGCAGATACCCATGGGGTCCATGGACAGAGAGCGGCTGGCATCCGCTCAACGGGCTAAGCAGCCAGTCGCCCCGGAGCCGCCGAGCGGAGCAGCACTACTCCTTGCCCCTGAGCTGCCAATAAGGGCGGCCCCAGCTGGCGGAGTTGCGAATGGCGAGTCGAAGGTGAACGGCGTAGCTAATGGCACGACCGTTAACGGAGCGATGGTTAACGGAGCGTCGGTCAACGGCAGCAGCGTTGTCGTCGCCTCAGCCAACGGTGTCACTGCTTCTGCCACTACCAAGCAGAAATACATCCCTCAGCCCATACAGGGGGTGCAGCCGATGAGTTGGAGTCAAGAAAACGCGCCGGATCTGCACCTGCTCACACCCGAGGAGGCGAAGTTGTGCGAGGTCCTCAGGCTCCAGCCGAAGCCGTACCTCATGATCAAGGAGCAGCTGCTCAAGGAGGCGATCAAGGGGAACGGCACCCTTAAGAAGAAGCAGGCCAAGGAGATATGCAGGCTGGATTCGCAGAAGGGCGGGCGGATATTTGAGTTTTTCATCAATGCCGGCTGGGTTGGCAAGGCATGACCGACATTTTTACGGGAGGGTGCCTGGTGATGTTGGATTACATGCGCATGGCGTTACGGGAGTCTAAGGGCAGAGGGCAATTCCTCCCTAGGCGTTCGGGGACCCGCGCTGCGGTCGAGGATACCTGTGCTGTTTGTGGTGAGATTCAGAGGGACTTTGAAGTCCACCCTGTAGAACTTGCTCATCATGCATTATGACGGACAGCTCGCAATATGACGCGTGCGTTCCGTTGAGGACGTATCAAGTCCCAATATCGTCAGTCCAAGATGTCTTGTTATGATCCTTTCAAAGATATGCGAGTTTCGGGAGTGCGAAGCAACGGTTATGGTAGCAACAAAGATCCGGTTGCACAAGCTGCACACAGCACTCGATGCCAACGTCGGGGTCGTCGTCCTGCGGGACATGACCGAGCGGGAATAAGGGGCTAAGGGGGGGAAGCGTCTCAAGAGGGGCTGAAACGGAACAACTGCAGCGGACGGCGAGAGAGCACAGGTGATGCGCCCCCAAAGGCGGTCCGGCGGCGGCGGCAATTGGTGTGGAGGATGACATGCAGGTTGGGACCTCTTGCAACGAGCGCTGAGTGGTGGGACCGAGACTTCTCAGCCTGCCACATTCGTTCCAGCCCTCCTCGTATCGAGCGCCATGATTGCTCGGCTTGCCTTAGGGCTGAGAGGGGACGGTGTGAGAGAAACTCGCTCAAGCAGTCGGTGTCCTGAGGTGAGAAGCAGATAAGAGGCAGGCAGAGTGGCGATCATGGTACTGGTTGGCCTCGTTCGAGCCATGAGTACGGAATACTTAGCACCTGCTTGGTTGGGACGACACCATACTGCCCTCGTTGGTCGCAGGACGGGAGACGGACAACCTATCAGAAAGTGGCGCAGGGTGACGATCTGTTCCCTGGCGCCCCCAACCCCCCGGGGCAGCAGTTGACATCATCCGTCAGGGCCACAGAGTTGGCGATGCGACACAGCAAAGACCAGTTTCTGTGTGACGACAACAAGAGTGGCCACTCAATGAGGAACGTCGCGGACTGCCAATGACGCTGGATTGCGGCCAGGCCAAAGAGGCAAGAGACGAAACATCAAAGTGGTGATGGAATCGCAAGTTTTGCTGCAGCACAGCCTCCCTGGTAGCGGCGGCCCAGTTGCGTACGTGTGCATCTGCATCGGCTGCAGCTCCAGGATACGCATTCCATTCCACAGATAGCAACAAAAATAACGTTAGGCCTCCGGCCCTCGGGGGCGGTCTAGAACCCGCGAGCAAGAGGGCCGGGGGGGAGGGGCGAAGAAGAAACACCGGTCTCTGGTTCTGCCAGCCGTTGTGCTGTTAGCGGCGGCCCGCACTTTGCCCCCCGTTCTGCTAACAGGCGACGGAGAGGGGTGCCGCTAAGGTCGAGCTGGCTTTTCAGCCCACGTTGCTGGCCGACCCACCGCACCCGTCATTGTACCTACGGTACTGTACTGTAGTGTATGGTACATACCCACCTACCTTAGGTACCTTAGGTACCTACTCTAACGTAGTACGTACCTTACCTGGAAACCACAGTAGCACAGCAACCCCCGAATACTGGCAGACTGGCACCCTTCCATGGCATTTCTGTTCTCCCACCGCAACCTCGAGACATCCCTACGTCCTGAGCTCCAAGTGTGCTCCTCCTTCGCACTGCTGTGCTGCATCCGTACATTGCACAGACTTCACACACAAAACTACTAGTCAGCGTTATCGCTGCATGTTTCCAGATCGGCTTGGTTGGCGCTGTGTGCTGCTATTTTCTGCAGAGTGCCCAGTGATCGCCTGGGAGTCGCAACGCAAGACGTCTCACGACGGCGCCTCAGCCACCACCCTCTTACCACTTCCGCCAGTCGCCCGCCGAGCCACAGACGAATCCGGTGAGACATCTTCTGCTGTCTGACCGCTCTCAAGGCAGTCCCCGGTTCCAGTCCTGTCCCAAGACCTGTTCCGTCACAAATCTCCGAAGCAATTGGCCCCTGGCCCGGGACCCCAGATCGATAATCCCACTCGATTAATGTCCCACAGCAGCCCGTCCCCCGTTCAACGCCTGTAGGACACACCCGGCGTCCCACGCTTCTCCCTCTCTCGGAACGCCGTACCTCACGACCGAGCAGTCTGGTTCCCCGCCTGTCCATGCCGCTCGCATATGCCAGAGCTGTTCCACAGGTCCAGAAGCTGCCAGCACCGAACAAAGGGAAACACATGAACGCATAAGCAACCCGTCTGACGACACCCAGCGCTACAACGCCGAAGCTTCCACCCGGACGTCCCGTGAGCAGACGGACAACACCAGCATTTTGGGCATAGCAAAACGACCAGCAAAGGAGGTGCTTACGAGAGTTCGAGCTCTAGGATTGTCCGGGGCTTCGCCCCATCACCACCGCCATTGCTGTCGTCGCCGCCGCTGGCACCCTGAGCGTAAACCACAGCAACAGCATCGGCAGCCATGGAGCACGCTACACAGATGCTGTCTGCGACAGCCCACGAGCTGTATGCCCGCGCGAACACCACGTCCACCGACCCCGACACGCAGAGCCGGCCGTCCGTCTACAAGGCAATCGGCATTTCGCTAGCGGTAGGCTCCGGCGCTTTTATTGGAACGTCGTTTGTGCTCAAGAAGGTTGGGCTGCTCAAGGCGAACGAGAAGTACAATGAGGTCGCCGGTGAGGGCTATGGCTACCTGAAGAACGCATACTGGTGGAGCGGCATGACTCTGATGATCCTGGGCGAGATCCTCAATTTCGTCGCCTACGCCTTCACCGACGCCATCCTCGTCACCCCCCTGGGCGCCCTGTCCGTTGTCATCACCACCGTGTTCTCCGCCATCTTTCTCAAAGAGCGTCTGAGCATGGTCGGCAAGGTTGCCTGCTTCCTCTGCATTGTCGGCTCTGTTGTCATCGTCATGAACGCCCCGCAGGAATCCTCGGTAGCCACGATCCAGGAGATGCAGCATTTTGTCATCGCCCCTGGCTTCCTGAGCTATGCGGGCGTTATTATTCTCGGGTCGGTCGTGACTGCATTCTACTTTGGGCCCAGATATGGCAAAAAGAACATGCTGGTCTACTTGTCCATCTGCAGTTGGGTCGGAGGGCTGAGCGTCGTGGCCACACAGGGGCTGGGCGCCGCGATAGTGGCACAAGTAGGGGGGACCGCTCAGTTCAACCAATGGTTTCTCTACGTCTTGCTTGTTTTCGTCATCGGGACTTTACTGACCGAGATCATCTTCCTGAATGTGAGTCCCGAACGGGTGGCCTACTTGGCGGAAAGTTCGCTAACGAAGGCACAACGAACAGAAAGCACTTAATCTCTTCAATGCCGCCATGGTCACCCCCACCTATTACGTCTACTTTACTAGTACGACGATTATCACATCAGCCGTCCTGTTCCGGGGCTTCAAGGGAACAGCAACGTCAATCGTCACGGTAGTCATGGGATTCCTAGTCATCTGCTCCGGCGTCGTCCTCCTGCAGCTGTCCAAGTCTGCGAAAGACGTGCCAGACGCTGCCGTCTTCGCTGGAGACTTGGACCAGATCCACACGATTGCTGAACAAGAGCAGCCCGAAACGGAGCCCAAGGCTGATGCGATCCGCGGCGCCGCTGCCCTCGTGCGGCGCTTCTCCGTAGCCCGGCAGAAGATGGAAATTGATGAGCTGAAGCGCCTGCACGAGGAAAAGGAACGCGAGAGACTGGAACCGGTAAGCGAGGACGGCTCACAATTTGAGTGGGATGGTCTGCGGCGGAGAAAGACCATCCTGGGTAGCACGAGATCGCGAGCCATGACCTCGCCAAATCCCTTCACACACACCCCACCGCGCACGGCAGCGACGCCGCACCCGCCCCTGGGCATGTCGCACTTCCCGACCGAGGAAGAACTCGCCGAGCACGATCGTGTGACCACGCCAGGTGCACTATCGAGCATTGTCGGCACGATCCGCAACCGGACGCGCAGCGTATTGCTGCCGGGCCACCCGGACTACCAACCTAGCCAGGAGCCGTCCACCAAAGTGCAGAGTCCCATGCACCCCGTGCAGCTAACAGAGATCGCTGTGCCAAGCCAGCATGCGGACGAGGACGGGACTTACTATAGCCAGGGTGCAGGAGGGTATGGATTGCCGACCAGCAAGACTGAGTACGAGGGCTCCGGGGCTAGTATCCCCGTCTCCAGCGGGCGCCGAGTACAGTTTGGCGGCGAGAGTAGGCAGGTGTCGCAGGGCAGCACGGTGAGCGGGAGTAGCGGCGGGCTGGCACCGCCGACGCCGCCACCGCACTCAGCGCGGCGACAGTTCTCGTTCCAGAACGTGTTCCGCCGGAATCAGCAGCACAACCAGCAGCAGCAGCAACAGGACGGGGCGAGCGACGACCACCACCGACCAATCTCGCGGCCGGGAATACTATCGAGCCGAGGATACTCGAATCCGCAGGTAAAGGGAGCGACGGAGGAGGAGCGCTTGGGTTTGGTAAAGGGCGACTCTAGGAGCCTGCCGGCGCTCCCCACGTACGAGGATGGCTACGAGGATGAGGATGAGGACCCGTACGTGGACGACAAGCAGTCGCGGTACGGTAGGGGAATCACGACGTCGCCGCCCCGGAGGGGCAGCGATGAGAAGGGCGGCGTGAGCACCGTGGTGCACGAGTACGACGACGGGAATGACCAGCACCGGTGGCGGAGTGATAGTGGCTCCAGCCACGGCGCATCTCCGCCACGGCCACCTCCTGCTCCCGGCGGGAGGAGAGGGCCGCCGCCCGGAAATGGAGACGGGGCTTTCATCTAGGACGCGGCGCAAAGCTGGACCAGTCTGTGGGGAAGATGTGATGACCGTTGACGACGCTCTTTCTTTGCATTGTGCTTTTGTATTTCAGGCAAGCCTCACGCAGTTGTTTTGTGTAACAATACCCTGTTTGCGACGGGAAGCGCAGAGCAAGTGGCGGTACATCTGGGCCTGGTGCTATACACTCTACACTACAAGGTGCATCTCGCTCCGGCTGTGTGACATCGCCGGCCATGGAGCGAAGTCTCGGCTGGAGCGCTGTATTATAGACTGTGGAAATATGGGCAGAGGGCTGAAAAGGGACATGCATTGTTGGGGGTCGATGGCAGTGGTCCTTTGGATAACTAAAGGGGGCGGCAGCATGCGGTTCGGCGAGGCTCAATAGACACAGAAGCAACAGAAATGACAGCATGTTCATTGTTCAAATCATCGATACTTGAAGGGCTTGTTTGCCCTCCCCCTACACTGTCCCGTCCAGTCTTCTGCTCACCGTGTCCCGGTGCCGTTGATGTGCCCGTGTATCCGTCGGGGGCCGGTCTCGGGCGAGAAGAGGTCCTACTGCCAAAAAGGATAATTTCTAGAAGCTTCGCGGTTGACAAATGGAGCCGATCAACTTGGGGCCGATGAATCGATCGACTGTTTGGAGTGCGTTAGCGGTTCGTGTCGTGCTTAATTTGACTCTCTGTGCAGCTGCTGGGAATGGCAGTGATTATTTCCACCCTCTCTGCCGCGTATTTCGCTTGAGTAGCAAGCAAAAAGGAGGTCTCGCGTCTTCTTTTTACTCAAGTTCCGCCGTACCCCATTCTGTGCCTTGCCGACGACAAGACACTCCACGATAAGCCCCACCACCATCGGCACCCCCGCCAGGATCCCTACCCGCATACGGAGTACATCGGGGTGTTTGACTGTTCACGGCAGTGAATTGCGATTCCTCATCACTATTGCAGCCTCGTTCTGAGTCTCGTTCTACCCAAGTTCGGGCGGAGTCAGACAAGTTCCTTTCGCAAAGCACGCCTGCTCCAGCGCGGCCGCATCTCGGGCTCGAGTGAGCTGCACCGCACACAACCGCCAAGCTCCCAGCTTATCTATCAGCACCACAGCCCGTGAAAGACAGCAGCAGGCGTTAGCTGTCCTTTGGGTACTGTTGCGTCTTTCTCGTCGCAGACTGCCGAGCTGGGCAACGTCCGGCCGGACTGGACAGCTGCTGCAGTGCACCTTGAGGTCTGCCTTGCGCAACTGCAGCCGCAAGCCGTCGCTTGTGGAGCTGCAGCTCGGCAGACGGGCAAGCTTGGGCTGATATCCGAACAGCCCTGCCCTACCTGCTCTGTATCCGCCGTGCTCGCACGTCGTCTCGGCGCTCTACCCCACTCCCGAAAGCCTCTGCGCCGTCACGATGTCTAGTAAAGCATTGCTGCTCAAAGAGGAGGGCAACCGGCACTTCCAGGCGGGCGACTATACCGGTGCTGAAGGACTCTACTCCAAAGCGTAGGCTAGCCCGCAAATCTATCCCCGCCTGATTTCCCATAGATTGCTAGGGGCCTCCAACTGATGCTTTGCTTTGCAGGATCATCGCCGACCCCAGAAACCCCACCCTCTACACGAACCGGGCGATGGCCCGGTTGCGGCTCAACCTCTGGGACTCGGCCATATCCGACTGCCAGGCATGCCTCGAGCTGTCAGCAGACAACATGAAGGCCTACTACTACCTGTCGCAGGCGCACCTGGCCCTGAAAGACTACGACGACGCCCTCAGCAGCGCCCGGCGGGCCTACGAGCTGTGCGCCGCCGCCAACGACAAGTCGCTGGCCGCCATCACGGCGCAGGTGCTGCGCTGCAAGAAGGAGCGCTGGGACGACGCGGAGCGGCGCCGGGCGCGCGAGGGCGCGGAGCTCGAGGCCGAGCTGGCCGTCATGATGGAGCGCGAGCGCGACGAGGCCGCCGCCGCCTGCGAGGACGACTCCGACAAGGCGGAGGTCGAGGCCGAGTGGGCGCGCAGGATCGCGCAGATGCGGGAGGTGTTCGAGCGGGCGAGGGCGCAGGAGGACAGGAAGAGGGAGGTGCCGGACTGGGCGATCGACGACATCAGCTTCAGCGTCATGGTCGACCCTGTCATAGTAAGTGTTTCTCATCCCCCCTTTCCTCTAGTGTACCTGGTACTGGGAGCCCTAACAAGTTGTCCCTTCTGCAGACCAAAACTGGCAAGTCATACGAGCGGGCCTCCATAATGGAGCACCTCCGGCGGCATCCCACGGACCCCCTGACGAGAGAGCCGTTATATCCCTCGGACCTACGGCCCAACCTGGGCTTGAAGCAGGCATGCGAGGAGTTCCTCGACAGCAACGGCTGGGCGGTGGACTGGTGATGTGTAAATTGTGGGCAGCATCTTCATCCCCTTGGGCGATCGGGCCGTGAGCTCTTCTGGTTTTACTGGCATTTTGCAGCATGGCGTTTCTGGCAGAGACGGAGACATGTTCTCAAAATCACCATGATGGGCGGGGGCCTGTCGACGGGTCAGATGTGTAGGAATATGCTGTCCATGACGGCGATGACTGATGATGATGATGAACGAGGTGCCCAAGAAAGGGGCTCCCAGTCGACAAATGGCGAGGTTTTGGATCTTGTCCATGTTGCGACACATATAGATGTGAGAGAAAAGAAATCCATTTTGTGCAATGGCTCATGGCCCTTATAGTCGCCTACTGGACGTGACGGCGTGGAGCAGTCTTTGCAAAAAGGATGGCTTCACTAATGAGTCCTTCTCGCGTAGAGGAAAGAGGCTGAACCGCCAGTTACACTATGCTGCAACCCCGTTCTCAACCATGACTCCCGTCTTCCCAAGAATCCTTCTCATCCTTCCAATGACACCCTCGTGTCTGAGCTGGTGGGCTGCTGCGACCGGCACAGCGCGGGGCCGCGACGCGTCCTCAGCAGCGGCCTCCTTGATGACTGCGGCCTCCGCCTTTGCCTCCTCACTGGTGGCCGTCGACGTGTTGATCCGGCTTTCCTCCGCACACAGTCCCTCATGCTCCCGTCCGCGGGCAGGGACAGCGCCAGCGTCTTCGTCTCTCCCCGCCTCACGCTCCCTGCGCGTACAGCAGCGTCTCGGCTCGGCCGGAGCTGCCTGTGTTCCGCGTGGCTCAACCCCCCTGCCCGTCTCCTGCAGCACGGCGCGCACCACGGCCTCGAACAGCTCCTCCACGTTCTCGCCTGTTTTGGCGCTCGTCTCAAAGTAGGGAACGTGCAGGAGGAGCTTCCGTACCAACATCTCCCCCTCCGCCCTTGAGACCTGCCTCTTTGCTGCTCCGGGCCCTGCAGTCGAGCCCGTGCCGTTGGAGCCTACGTGCGTGCAATCCTCTTCCTTGTGCGCTGTGGAGGGGGCCCCATCCTCGGCGGAAGGGCTGCCCGTCTGCAGCCACCTCTCGATCGCGCCCACCTTGTCAGCCCTGGGCAACTGGGAATCCCCGAGCGGCCTGCGCCTAGCACGGCCGTGCCGGTCTCGACGGGCGTCAAGGGCGTTGTCTGCTGAGAGCACCGAGCGCCGCGCCAGCTCGCTCTCGGCAGCCGCGCGATACCCCTGGTCGCTCCTCGCGCCGGGCGAGATGGGACCCAGGCTGAGCTCGTCGTAGAACCGGCTCTCGCGGTACAGGGGGTGTACGAGGCTGCGCTCCTCGACGTCCGCCTCTTGGATCACCGCGGCCTTCTCCTCCTCCAAGTGGCATCCTCCCGGCTCCGCGCTGACGCTCTCGGTGTCGAAATCCGACTTGTTGCCCACCAGCGCCACGACCGTCTCTCCGGCGCCGCGTGACCACTCGCCACCGCTGCCGCCGCCCAGGCCGCCGAAGATGCTCCGCCTCCCCACCCAACTGGCTCCGTAGCCCGAGCCTCCTGCTCCTCCTCTCCCTTCCTCGCCCGTGCGTCGCCTGCGATGGTGGTGGCTGTGGTGCTGCCGGATGGGGATCTCGGCGTGGAGGTCGACGATACTCTCGAAGGTGCCGCGGCGGCCGACGTCGTACACCAGCACCACGGCGTCGTACTCGCCCTTGCTGAGGACCTGGGCGCGCGCCCGGGGCAGCTGTAGCGCCGGGTAGTTGATCAGCTCGACGAGGTAGGTGTCGCACTCGCGGAGGCAGTCGGCGCAGGGCGAGTAGGGCGCCTCGTCCGGGACGGGCCTGGTAGACACTGTGGCGGCGGTTGTTGCTAGCTGCGAGCGTGGATCGTGGGGTAAGGAGTTGTCGTGGTGCTGCCTCTGGGTCTCTGGGTTGTGGTTATCATGCGACACGACGCGTTCTGAGGCTGGGTTTGAGAAGGTAGATAGCCCTGAAGGTGATCTAGGACGGGGGTGCGTGATTATCGGGACGGATCCTAGGTTGGACAGGCCGTGAGAGGTGTTCAGGGGCCGAGTGAGAGCGGCAGGAGGAGGGACTGCGTGTCCACTGGTGGAGAGCGTGAAATAACGCCTGCTGCTGACAGTCAAGGCCGGGTCGTATGGTGGCGGGTATGTTGTCGTTGTGAACTTGAAATAGGTCATCAGCTTCAGTGATTCTCGGATGTAATGAGAAAGGGAGGATCATTCAGGCCGCAACCCACCCTCGACTCGAGGCAATTCTTACCCACACCGGCTTCACCCAGAATGAGGATTCTGATTGTCCGGTCTCGGCTGCTTCTGCCCATGGTTTTATCTTAATGTTGGGCTTCTGATACTCTCACAGAGCTGTCCTCTTCCTAGGTCGGCTCTTCTCGAAAACCACCATTCGTTACTCCACTGGCAGAAAGGTATGGCTAGAGGTCAGGCAAGATGGGTGCAGCAATCGTATCAGTACAGGCTCGATATCTCTCTTGGAAATATGCGAGGCTTAATGGGCACGGTATATGCATTGAACAGAGGCCTGGCGCAAGGACAGCCCGATCACTTGATCAGTCTGTCGACGGCCTGTCACTGAGCCACGAGGTGTTCATTGATCGAATGATCGTCTCAGCATCAACCCTATCCATCAGCGGGAGAAGCGACTTCCTCTACATGCGGCAGATCTGCCGTCTTCCGTTTCGCCATGGTTTGACGCAGAGTCGCAGCGTGAGTCCCGAGCCGGCAGGCTAAATAGGTCGTCGTGCTTATAGGAAACGTCTCAGCAGATATCAGGACATATTGAGGGCCGTTGCAGTGTTGTGGATAAAGTGACCGGGATATAAGATACGAAGAAAGAGTATTGAGCATAAATAGAAGCTCATATAAGACCCATGCGGACTGTCACGGTGTAGTTCATTGGCGTCTTTCCGTTCTGTGCACTTGGGATACCCTACCGTACGATATCGTGTTGACAGACAGAACTTGACAGCTTGCGACACTGGCTTCCTGTGTGACGGGATTCTGCCGAGCAATGCCTGAGGGAGCACTGCTCAGCGAAAGTCACAGACGGAAGCCGCATTTATCGGCCTTTGGGGCAGCTAATACATAGAATAACTACACTGTAGTGTTTCTTGAAAAAGAATAAAAATACCATGAAGAGAAGGAAAGTGAGCAGATGCAAAACAAGAAAAAGGGGTTAAAAAAAGAAAAGAAAAGAAGAGAGACGTGAACACGGGTTCACTTGAACTCAGAACCAAAAGAAAAACCACTTGGTCTTTATGGCCCAGCCCTCAACGGCTACTGCGCCCCCGAGCCTTCCGGCTGGGCCCTTCGGAGGGCCCCCGGGTACTTCTTTGCGGCTGATCCTTCTCCCCAGCATGCGTCATGAGAGCAAGTACGGTAGAGCAGCCGGTAGAGCAGCCATGTCTGAGGCTCATGGATGAAAGCTGGATGCGTTCTAGAAGGTCTACGAATGGCTGACGCGGTTGTTGCTGCGTTACCACCTCCCCAACTACCTCACATGTTGGGACTTTTCACTCTTAATTATGCAGACTGCCCGGGGCCTCAGGCAAATGTGTTGATGGCAGGGCTACCACCTCCCTCTCGACCTGCTGGTCTGCTCCTGGGCTTAGCAATGTCATCTGAAATAGGAGGCATCCACTTCAGCTCCCTCACGTCCGTTCTCTCTCTGGCCTGCGGAGGACTGTAAGCGTCAGCGAGTGTAAAGGCACTTCAAGGCCGGACGCAGACATAGACAACATAAACGCTGGCAATAAGCAATCTAGGGAGCAGAGCAGACACGGTGTACCGATCAAGAAATGGTCCGAAACAGCTACGTTTCATTCAGCAGGCTATCTTTGCTCTCCTTCTTCATCCGTGAGAACTCCTGGCGATACGGCCGCTCTGCAGCGTCGGCCTGCCCTACCGACTCCACCGTCGTTGTCGCCGCCTTGGAGAACCTGAGAGGGTCGACCGCCCACCGCACGAAGGGGTCTGAGTAGCGCTTCTTGCCAGCCACCGGAGGCAGCCGCGGCGACGGCGACATGTCGCACAGCTCCGCGTCCTCGTCCTGGGTGCTGTATCGTCGATCCTCGCGAGTGACGTTGACCTCGCGAGTGACGAAGATGCGCCCGAGGCTGCTCTGGACGACTGGCCAGAACACAGGCAGGGATGCGCAGATGAGGGCGAGGTCGACCTCGAGTGCAGCGAGCACGATGGGCACACTGCCATACCAGCTCGGGTCCAGGGTCGGGTACGTTCCGGCCTTAGACTGCACGATGCTGACGAGGCGCCATATGGACAGCATGTTTACGCTGTAACAAGTGTCAGTGAAGTCTTTGGAGACGATATGGCAAGCAGGAAGACCTCACACAGCGCCAAGGAAGATCAAACCGAACAGACCAATGCGAGACTTCGATGACAGGCCCGGACGAAAGTACAGCGGGATTGGGATCGCGAAGACTGTGAGATCGAGGAGCACGTTGGTTGAGACTTGACTGATATAGGTGCCCGCGAAAACATTGGCATCGTGGGAGCCGAACCCCCATCTTGCCTTCGCTTCAATGGACCAGTTCCAGTACGCCTCGACGGGGTAGCACGGCACCCAGGCGATGAAGGAAAAAGCAACGCCCCACAGGGCCGTGATAGCGATGGCCACCATCGTGATGTATCGCAGCCTGGTACCGTCTTCGAATATCCGGAGGTACTGGAACAGGAGGGCCAGCTTGATGAGCGCTGTCGACATTGGGTAGGCACCATTGGGGATATAGAACGCCTGGTGAACGAGTCAGGGATGAAAGGTCGAGGAATAGAAGATGTGAGAGAAGAGCAACCTTGATGAAGTCCTGCACCTCGTCAAGAGAGAGGGTGAGAAAGTGCTTCCCAAGACCATGGTCCAGCGCTTCACTTCGTCAGTCGAAGGGTTAACAATGCGAGAGGGAGATACGAACCCAAGCAAGTGCCAATAGACAAGACAAGCGTGGTCACCTAAACAGGCGGCGTCAGAAGCTTTGGATACGATGGTAAGGGAGTGAACGCACGCACCATAACCAGAACGACGAAGAAGTCATCCCATCCGGGACAACGGAGAGTGAACACTCTGGTGTAGAGTCGGACGGCGGCGCAGGACCACGACAGCAACTATACAAAACAAGCGATTTAGTCACCAGGCATTGCAAACTTCTCGCGGGATATAGCTGCTCACAAGAAACGTTATCACAACCCCTAGAACAGCCTCCCTCTTATTCAAGACCGGTACAGGGTCGTGGAGGTTGTCGACCTTGCCGACTAGATCGAAGACTGACGCCCCCATCGCCCGGTCGGTGTTAACGATGCCGCTCGCTAAGGGGTAAAGAGTGAACTCGAGGCAACAGTGCCATCTGCAGACAATGAAGTCGAGCGAGAGCGGTTCTCTTCAAGGGTCTGAAGACTTCAGTCGCTGGACGGAGTACTGCCTCTCAGCTGCACCTAAAGAAGGGAGAAGAGAGAGGACGGAGTCCCCGCTCCCCCACGGTAACATATCTGCTCAGGATCCCATCGACAGAAGGCAGATAACCGGGAATACCTTCCTTCTGACGGGAGTAAGGATCGGCAGAGGCATGCAGAGTCCGGGGGTGTTTACTGCGCGCTAGACAGCCTTTAGCGACGAGGCCATGCCTTTCCGGGCGGCTCTCATGGTGCGTGGAGGTTGCATCCTCACTGGGTGTGAAACGAGGGCCCTTGCAGGCATCCTGGGCCCTGCAGATGAGTTCGTTTCGGCTGCTCTAAGGCTGATAGTCCAGCCCGCCGGCCGGGGATAGCAGGCTTATTCCTGACTTTTCAGCTCCCGACACTCGGCTTGCAGGGCGCACGGGCTCACCTCCATCTTGTCTCTTCAGGCCTAGTGCGCCTGAAGGATCCCGAAACCATGCAGCCGGGAACAACAAGCTGGAGGTGGACAGCAGCCACAGCGGCAACTCCGAGATTCAATCGGCGCTGACACGACATTGCAGTCCCAACAATTCAGCTCGATGAGAGCAACCCAAGGCGGCAGGTGGCTTATTGTCTTACGTTGTCCCCTGAAAGGCGTCATCATGCGCAATGGCACCACACACACATATACACGAACGGTGGTGAACGCCTCCGCGGCAATGTTCGGGTGCTAAAGTCGCTCGCCAGGCTCTTGAAGCTGAGACGACAACGCTCGGATTTCGGCAGAGCTCGGTTATGCTGCCAATAGTTGCGGTGCCTGGAGAAAACGGAACAGCTTCCGCGGATGATGCATTGGCGCCCACTCTGTGACTGCAACAAGACGAAGGAGATGATGTCTATAACCGAGTTCTGATCTTTTGATACGAGTAGAAGGTAAGGCAGGAAGGGAACAGCCATGACACCCAGGACGATCTACACTACACGGCGGCCGTCCAGTTCTCCTTGATAACGTCAACGATGACGCCGTGGTCCTCGTGCTGCTTCAGTCCGCTCACCACCACCACGGCCACCACCCCCTCCACGCCCCTGACCCGTATCGGCACCGCGCCCCCATGTATGGCGTAGCGCCCCGCCTGCTCCGGCCCCAGCCCGTACTTGGCCGCGAAGGCCTGCTCGTCCCCGTCGAACTTGCAGTGCAGCAGCCACGTGCTGCACCCGAACCGCAGCACGCTTGCCCGCTTGCGCGCCACCCACAGCTCGTTGTCCGGCGCCGTGCCGGTGCCGGTGACGCACTGGAAGAGCACCTGCGGGCCGTTGGCGAGGGCGATGGAGATCAGCACCGGCGCTGTCTGGCCCAGGGGCAGCAGCCGGGCGTGGAGCAAGTGCCCGAGGTGCCAGGCGTCCTCGACCGTGAAGGAGTCAAAGGTGAAGGAGTTGCCGTCGGCCTTGACCGCCTCGACCTGTGTTCCCGTCAGTACCTATTTTTACAGGTAGATACTCCTACGCGTGCCACCCGAGATGGCCGGGCTAGTGGGGCCGTCTCACATCACTCGGAGGGTTCGGGATCGGCCGGAAAGCGCCCGCAGACGCCGGTACACTGCCGGAGTCCTTAGATCGGCGGGTGAGCACTGTGGGAGACATGGCCGTGGTATGTTCGGGAAGACGTTTCGTTTGATGCCGAGCCCGGTAGACGGCGGCCCCGGCGTAGCCTCTATCCTTTTATATACTGAGCGGAGGCACCGCGAGACCCCGCGAGGCCCCGCAATCGGGCCGGTTCCACCGACGTGACCGGGAGAACCATCATCCACTCCACGATTGCATAATGTTACGTGTTTAGGCCCTGGGCGATATGAGATGTGGCCGCATCTTTGCTGGACCGTGGCAGGTCAAGCCGAGAGATGACGGGACCGGACTCGCTCAGATAAGAAACGGGTTTCTGTCATTGGGTATAATATAATAGTAGGCAAGTTAGAAATACATGATTTATCATCGCTCATTACAGCATGCGGTATATCGCCCGCTCGTTATGGTACGGCGCGGCATCCAGATCCACCACCATCCGTCCCTTCTCATCCAGCCACGCGCCACCGTCGGATATCGAGACCACCTTGCTCGTGTGAGCCACTTCCTGCCGGCTGACCCGGGCGTCGTCCCGGGGTATCCACAGCTGCGGCGCCGGCATCCACATCTCTGGCGGCCAGTAGCACTGCCGCAGGTCGCGGTCTTCCGGCTCCCCCGGCGCGGGCTCACCCTGGTCGACCATCCGGCGCAGGAACCGGAAGTCTTCAAAGATCTCCGGGTGCAGCCAGCGCATGATGAAGTTGGGCTTCTTGTTCGGGTCAGGCGTCGTCCACTTGTTCCACTTGGCGAGGAGACGCGGCACCCCCGAGTCCTCCGCCTCGGCTTTGACTTCTGCCATGAGCGCTGCTTTCGTCCAGTCGCTGATGGAGGACATGAAGCCGCGTCCTCCTTCGATACCCCGACTGGTAGTCATTGTGTCCATGTCCTCCTCTTCCCCGAATGCTTCTTCAGGGTCGTAGTAGTCAGCGGCAGCACCCCCGGGGTTAGATTCGGCGGTCGCTGGTCCGTCACTGCCGAGCACGTCGTGCGGCTCTTGCTCCCCTTCGATGTCCTCGACCTCCTTGTTCTCCAGGGCTAATGTCCTGGGCAGATTGTAGAGTAGGGGGCTGACAGCATCGTTGAGCGAGATGTGCACGAGCCCCGTGAATACCAGGAACATGACCATGAGGATAAGAGGCGCGAAGGCAAATTGCAACGCGAAGAGGCCGATAAGACAGATCTCTGCCAGATATAGACCCGTCAATAGGTGCATCAAGGCCCGTGGATAGAAAAGCCCTTTTGCATCCAATGTTTGGGTGTCGTAGACGTAAATGAGGTTGTATCTGTACATCACGTATGTGAAGCACATGCCGAGGCCAGAGAAGACCAGCACGAGGGGAGCTATGCAAGAGTAGCTGATGGCTGTGTGATAAAACCCAGTCAGCGACCGCCTCTTCCGAGAAAGACGAAAGATCACACCAGAGCTTACCTATGACGCCGAGGTTGGTGAAGACCGGGTAGACGCTGCCCCAATGGACTATGGGGAGCTTGTGCCAGCGCTTGAACCTCGTCCTTGGATTGTCAGCCACCTTGCCAATGATCTGATGCCTGAACAGCTGTAAGAGCTGCAGGAAGCCGCCGGCACCGGCCGCAAGGCACTGCACGAGAATGTAAGAGAGGTAGAAGTTCGAGGCCTTGGGCAGGTTCTGGGACAGCAGGTCTTTTGCAGACAGTGGATCCTTCAGGATGTCTGTGAAGGCGGCGGATGCTGCCGATGTGAGCGTCGTGACCAAGAAGACCTGTACCACCTGGAAGACGAAGTAGGCGCTCTGCGTGAAGAGCTCGATCATGGCAAGGGAGGGCACCCCGGCAAACCGGGCGCAAGCTGTAATCGGTCTAGTCAGTGTACTGGTAGTCGCGATCTTTGATATCGGACACTCACCTCGCACCAGGACCGGCACGATAGCCATCAGCAGAGATAACGCCAAGGCCGGAAGAAGACCCTGTATGACGCCCGTGATGATCGACGGCAACTCCTCAATCCACCCAAGAAATGGTATCTTTTCGCTCAGATACTTCAAGTTGGATATCATCCCCACCAGAGCCGACGGAATCGACCAAAAGATGACTCCTGCGGCGATGGCTCCCATGACAAGGAAGCGCCGTATTATGCGCTCCCACCACTTCATCCGCAGCGCACTCCATACAATCTCGCCTGGCCTGATCCCGATGAATCGTGGCGACATGTGCAGTGGCTGGTGGTGGGCGAGCGTCTGGAAGGCCGCCTGCGCGTCGGCCTGTGAGTCGAACTCGACGAAGACGGCGCTCATCGAGATGCCGTGTCCTGCGCGGTGACGGCGGCGCAGCTTCGCTATCTGCGCGTTGAGGATTTTGAGCCGCGAGCGCGTCCATTTGATGGTGTCGACACTGCGTCCGAGATTTGCTAGCGGTCGATGGGTAGGACGTGACTCCTGAGGGATGTAGAGTGCTGCGACAGAGCCGTTGACGTCGGGAAGAGATGGGTTGAGCCCGTACGGGTGAGTGTACTCGGGATCAACGTGCTTCTCGGCACTCTTTTCATCGCTCGACCCTCGGTGGACTGCTGTGCTGGGGCTCAGTTCCGAGGAGGACAGAGACCGTGAGGAGACCCGGAAGTCGTCGCCTGCATTATGGCCGACCGATGATTTGCGCCCAGGGTGAAACGTCGATGCATCAGTGATGGCCGGAGACACGGGCTCGGATCCGCCCTCGTGCAGAGCGCCCTGCGGTTGGGACTTCAGCTGCTTGCTCCTCGAGGCATTGGCCATCTTGATAAGCTCAATCTCCGCTTTCTCCAGCCTCTGTGCCGTCTCCTCTCGCTCCTTGACCAACTCCCTCAGCACCTTGGTATTCTTCGGTATCCAGACATTCCTCACGGAATCGCCGAAGAGCTTTTTGATCCGGCGCTCATCCAAGTAGCGCGGGGGCACGCAAGTGAACAGAACCGTCCTGGACGACAGACGGTGAGCAAGCTTAGGCGACAAGAGGTACGCTTGGCGTAGATTGATGTAGTAGATACATTCTCGGGATATCATAAACAGGATGAACCCTGAACAGCAGTTAGCAAAACGTCGGGGGAAGGGCAAGTCATCAAGTGACATCAACCGTACCGAAGAAGCACCACGACACCACGACATGCGCATAGAACTTCGTCCCGTTTGCGACATTGCCAATGGTCAGGAGGTCAAGCTGCTCCAGCTGCCTGCCGCCAGTGCCATGGATGGGAAGGAGGATGGGCCAGGCAAAGCACACGCCGGCGAGGCAGATGATACAAAGAACCCGGAGGAAGCGGAGAAAGAAGAAACCATCCAGTGAGCAGTGGTTAAGAATGTGTGTCTCAGGGGTGTGGTAAAATGTCTTTACCCAGCCAAACCAGCCACTCGGCAGCGGCGCGATCTGATCGCTGCTCTAGAGTTAGCTGGATCTCAGTCAAGCTGAGCCATTCAGGTGGCCCTGGCGGTCAGGGCGGTCAGTGGCTTCTTACGCTGGAGCCTCGATGCCGGATACGGCCTTCGGGGAGTAGACTCTAGGGCATCGGGGCCGAAGAGCGATGAAGATGAGAAGGCAGATGGCCGAATAGATGAGGACGGGCACGAAGGTGCTGCCCAGCGACGCCAGCGACGAGGAGTTGGTCCCAACATGAGACAGAGTTCCTCCAGTCGAATTGTCGCGGCCGGAGCCCACTCTGGGATCATCGGACTGGTTCTGCAGCACAGCCAGCATTAGCACGATGAGCACAACTCGCTCGAGCCCGCCGCATCGCCAGTCTCGCGCTCCGTCCCGGCCGCTCGGCCGGCGGCGGGGGGCTCACGCGGCGTTGACCGAGACGCCTGATGCACCCGGGACTCACTCACCACTGGAATCAAGTCGCTCCGCGGCAACAGCCCCAGCTGTTCCACGCTCCAGGCCATTGTTCATGATCATGAGTTCAGGAACTCGGGACGACGGAAGGCATCGTCGATGGGAGTGGTTCGAGTCGAAGGCAGGGTGCGGCTTAGTTACAGTAGTAGCTGCATATTTCAGCTCGGGTAGCCCTCTGGGGGTGCCGGCCACCGATTTTCGTCGACGCCACGGCGACTTGTCAGGCGTCAAATCGGGAATGGTGTCGCACTACGGCCGTCAATATTGGATTGGCAATCATCAAGATCATCTCCAGTGGTGTTTGATCCGCAGCCTCTCACTGGTCCCTGGAATCGCCTGCGACAGGGGCCGTCAAGATGATGGATTTCCGAGTGGGGACGAGTTTTTCACGAGCGATCCCTGTGATCTGCAGATCGGACCCTGGATCCGGCATCGGCTGGTCCGAATGGGGGTCTTTGCAGGGTCTGGATCCCCTCTGGAAAAAGCAACCCTGCAGCCCTCGGTGGTCAGTCACTGTCACTGATTCAGTATCAGTGGCCATCCAGCATTCGATGATAAAGCGTCTCTGCCGCAGCTCCGAGCCGAGCTGTTCGGAACCATCCCAGCAGCAAACGGCCTGGCAGACAGGCAGTGAAAGCAGATCGACCCGAATAATGATGGGGGCAAGCCACATCGTTGTGCCCTGACCGCGTCCCAGCCCGTCGCACCGGCTAGGGCAGGGTGACACGGCCACTACTGTGCGGAGGAGACACGTTCAGCGTTGCTAGCAGGGGCTGATCTGCGGGTCATCGCCGACCACGACATACCAGTCTTCCCGCCCAGCCGCCCTTTCCTTGCGTCGTCAGCCCCATCAGGAGGGTTCCGCCGGAGGCTGCTCCGGCTCCAAAGCCGGTCCGCGCTGGCGAAGAAGACGCGGTAATATGGTTGGTGCTCTTGTCATCGTTGGGGTGTTGCTACGTTAGTGCTATGGGTCCATGTTCATCGGCAGTGCGCAGCAAGCGAGCATCTCCGTGGCCATGACTCTTGATCGTCTTCTACTGGTCCAGCTTACGAGCCTGTAATAGGAGGCACAACCCAGCAGCCTCGGTCAACCAGGGATTTGGCTTATCAAGAAGAGCCGCCACAACATAGTTCTGGCAACCCAGAGCGGATTTGAAGTCTTCCTCGACCTGTTAGGATGACCTGTGGTGTTTCTAATGGGTAGATTCTCCAATTCCGTGGTCGTTGCTGACGTCCATTTTTAGTGGTGTCTCGAAGACTGAAGGGCATTTCTCATTCCACGGAGTTGAAGTACAGCGGTGGATCAGCACCCTGAACACTCTGTACGTGTCGGCGTGTCTATCGATACAATACCGGTCTCTCAGAAGTAACGGGAGAGAAATCACACGGAACCTCCAAGAACCCAAGCTTTCTCGAGAAGTAGTGATACATCCAGTCGTCTGAAGGGAAAACCGGCGCGCTGCAGTGGAAGACCTGAAAGCCCTGCCAAGGAAACTGGTGTAGGGGTCCCAGGACCACATTTCGGTCCGTTTCAAATATCTCCGGATGGAGGCCTCGATATCCTCACAGACCAACTCATGCAAGTGCACTTGCCCGGGGTAAACCGTCTCAAGAAACTCCACACATACCCCAGAGCTTGCACAGAGCCCGACAGCCTCCTTCTCTCCCGGACACGAAACTTGGCTCTCAAAGCCCAGTAGTCGGCATCGACCACTCGCGCGGTTGTCCAGTCTACAATGAAGAATTACCGGCGCCTCGTCGGGCTGTTGTTCGGCTCGAGGAATTCATAGGGGCCCTCCATTTAGGCTGTTCCCTTATCAAAGGGTGCTCTTTCCCAGAACTTTGACTTTCTCATAATTATGTGACTAGGCCCCTTAGTACAGGAAAAGCCTCGCTCTCAGCTCCGCAGGGATTGCCTTGTTTCTCGAGGACAGATCGTTAGAGGGCCTCAAGCGACATTCTGCATTCGCGCCCGAAGACGATGAGACAGGATTACGCAGGAGTGCCGAATATGTGGCGAATTCGTGGGCCTTCTGAAACTGCTGGAAAGAAATCATCGGAGTTGCGCCGAGCACCTCCTTAACGACGGCGATGGCCCAAGCCTGGTTGTCTGCCGTACAACGGACCGTCCAGCTTTCCCACTTACTCTTACCCGTTCCCCTTCTCATTCGGCGTCTCAATCCAGTCTCACTGGAGTCGACGAAGTACTAGCACACGGCTCCGAGCAAAGCGATCTCGACGGAGATAATTCGAAATGCATGCACCGGGAAATATTTCTGAGTTCACAACCCCCGAGACATCGCCATAGCTGACCCTGGAACTCACGTCCCTCTGGAAGGAATTCTGAAGAGCATAGGGGTCAAGATCGACCACTGATATTTCATCAGCGGCGCCTCTTGCGGTTGAATGTTCTCACCGCAGCCATGGACGGGCGATGTTCTTTAATGTTGGATAAGAGACAAAGCAGACGCGATGCAGGTTACATATTTCTAGATAAAAGCGAGCGAAATCGTAGGTATTGTGATAACTAGCAGTAAGCCGACGTAGGCAAATCAGACATGTCAGCCACTGACTCATCCGAGATGTCGCTGTCCGTCCCCTATTCGGCCGGTTTCTGTGCTATCGTCCAGTACATTTCGAATCCCAGTTCGGTAATCCCCTGGTCAATCTCCGCGTTCAACGCGTCGACCAGGCGCGAGGCGTCCTCGTGAGTTTGTATATGCTCGAAGCCGCCCCTATCAACGATGCCGCGGAGGGACTGGCTGGCAGCCGCGACCAGTGCGTGGCCGCATCCCTTGCGCAAAGCCGCATCATCGGAACCGAACGAGCTAAAGGTCTGTTGCGTGCAGTTGACAAAACCGCCCCTCTTCACCCGCTCCGGCAGAGTAACGCCGATGCTGTGGAATTTCATGTTAGGTTCTGCCCTCCAAACAGTGTTATAACGAACAGATATTGGGGGCCTCGGACTGCCCGTTCACTGGGATGACAGTCGGCATGATGACATAGGCTGTCTTGTTCCCCGCCCGATCGGCTCGACAGCACTTGGCGTCTGACCTCTCCCGAGCGTCCAGGGGAGCGAATCGCGCATTGCTGACCGAGCGTAACTCAACTGCCGATGTAGGAAAGTGGCGGCCGCACGTACTTAGGATCCCTCCCCACAGAGACGGCATATCTGACCTCAGCACTAATCCAGTCGAAGAAGTTCTGAGTTACAGGCACGGCAATCCAGCTGCTGTAGGACATCTCGTCCCACAACAGCCACCCCCCGGGCTTCAGAAGCTTCAGGATATTCTCGGCCAGCGGGGTCCACTGGTCCGCCTTGACGCCAAACTTGACAAGCCGCAGGTGCACGAGGTCGTAGACGCCGTGCATCTCCTCGGGGAACGGCTCCAGCATGTTGACATAGGACAGCGTCATATTGGGCGTGACCATGGCCGGGTCGTCGGGGAACTTGGAGACGTCGAAGTCGAAGCCGTCGAGACGTGCCGAGGTGGGCAGCTCGGCGGCCAGGGACCGGAGCCAGACACCGGTGCCGGTAGCAACATCGGCAACGGCGGGGGAGAGCCCCACGGACTTGAGGTGGGCACGGATGTGGTCGGGGAGCAGAGTCCTAGTCAGGGGGGTGAAAATGCTGCTATGCTGGGTCTCGAGGCGAGCTTCCTCGACGCCTTTGACGCCGTTGTTGAGGGTGTAGACGGAGCCCATGATAGATGGATGAGAAATGACGAGCAGAGACTGTGAGACGATACTGCCAAAGGAAAAAAGAATCCCGCAAGTCCAGTCTCGCCTTGACAAGATATTATATATTTGAGGTAGACATTTGCCTAGGTAGCTATGATCGACGACGAGCTGAGCAGACCCTGGAGGTGCGCTTGCAGCATAATGTTCTTTGATCTGACTTTCTTACCTAAGATGATCAACAAAAAGGTAGGCCTGGATACAGCTTCAAGCTGTAGTAGCATCGGTAGCCCGATCCTGGCGATTCGTAAGTGCCCTTGGACTTTCCCAGGCGTCAACGAGAAAGAGATACTGTGCACGATTGGTCATCATCAGTCCAGCGCCTCTATATTTCTTCGAGGGATTCTCTCAAATCTGACGTGTGAGCGCACGACCTCGAAGAAGCTGAGAGGCAAAGATCCCTCCGATGCCAGGATCAGACGATGTAGGATCGAACACCGGCATTCTCACGTAGCCGGCGGATGGAGGATGGAACTCTCAACGACGGCTTCCTCAATAGATGAAAAGCGAAGAGCTCATGGAGAGGGACGTTCGTCACGGCGAGGAGACGCGCTGAAGTCAGATATGGCCTTTTCTCGCAAGGCTACTTGACGCTGCGAAGAGGCCCCGAATTGCCGGCGTCACCCTCTTGCAGGAATGGAAGGGCCGGCTTAAGGCACCGGGTCCGACAAATGCAAGGCACGGAGGGTGAAGGGCATTCGAGATAAGGCAGAAGCTGATGCACGTGAGCCCATTCCATCCTGAGTACGAGGGCACGATAGATAAGGAAGTCTGCTAGCTCTGCTAACTCTGCTGGGTGGTGACCGAAAGAGGCAGCGCGATGACGAAACAGGGAGGGAGACAAGTGACATAGTACCAGTTACCTCAGGTACTTAGCGTGTGGCTTGACTGGCGACTTTGACCATGGTTTCCCCCACCAAGCCAAGGCAGCGAGCAGCGAGCGGCGAGCAGCGCAAGAGCGATGATGAAACAGCTCTTGACCTTTTCCGGGGTCTCTGTCTGGGCCTTGGTCATTGGCTTGTGATATTGCTCTACATGCCTGGCCAGACCTGCGGCTTTCCCCTCGTGAACAAACTCCCCCTCGTGGTATCTCGGTAGATATTCTCCTTCTCCTGGTCTGATTTCTCCGTGCCCTCGAGCGAAACCTTCTTGACCCTCATTGCAACTGCTCAACTATCACACGTAACTGCCCGTAGTCCACATACATTTTCCCGGTTCTGCGACCTTCTGTGCTCTGCTGGGTGCGCGCGTGACCGAATCGAGAAAGGTGCCTTGGCAGCTCAGCTGGGTCCCGAAAAAACCGGTGACGCACCGACCAGCCCAGCCAAGTTGGACGGGGCATCCATCGGCCACACAGTCGTCACCGCACCGCACCGCACCGCACCAGCCACTATTTCCTACTGCCTTTCCCTCGACCCTCCAAAACTCCACCTCATCATCATAATCACACAGCTCTCGAGAGCCTCCCTATCCAGCTCTCGCCCTCCGCCACCAGGCCCTCGCCCACGATAGATCTGCTCTCCCAAGCTCAAGCGCACCTGATACACTTTATTTCTGCATTTTACTCCCCTCGCAATGGCTCCCCCACCTCCCGCGAGCCTGCCTTTGCAGGAGCGCCTGCTAGCCTTGGTCAAGACTCTCCAGTGTAGGTGGCCTTTCTCTCCCCTCGTCCTCCAATGTGCTCACTGACTTTTATGCTCTGCAGTCGCCTGGTTCGCAGGGTACGTGATATTCTCTCCCTTTCCTGTACCGGGAATTGCGTCCTATAGCAACAGATGCCACCAGATCCCCTTGAGCTCGACGTCGCCGGGGGTGGTGGATGGGCTGTTCTGCGCCACAACGAGAAAACATGGCGGATGGACACGTTACCAATCCATGCCTTTTAGCAGCTGGAGAAACATATTCTGACATCGGCTCTATAGGCACCTGACGCTGATCATCTGCATCGGTCGCTACTCCATGTCGTGGATCCGCATGAACTACTATAGCCGACCTGCCCAGATCAGCTACCGTATCACCTTCCTAGCCGCCGCCGTCACATATGGCATAGTGGTCTATAAGACGTTGCGCGCTCGCCAGAAATCCGGTGCCAAGATCCAGGCTGCGGGTCTCGTCGGCCTCCTCGCGGATGAGAACGTTCAGTATCTCCGTATGTTTCCTGTTTTCTTCATGCTCGCATTGCCTGGTAGTAGAGTGACCTGGAGCTGACGTGTGCATTCTTGCAGTCATGGCCATTGTCTGGCTCTTCTCGCCTCAGTACCCTCTGGCAATGCTCCCCTACGGCATCTACTCCGTCTTCCACTTTGCAACGTACACCCGCTCCAACCTGATTCCCACACTGGTCCCGCCGAAGCCCGTTGCTCCGGCTTCTGGTGCCTCTCCCAGCGCCAAGCCGCAGTATGCTACCCACCCGGTGGCCGACGCTATTGGAAGCTTTGTCAAGGAGTACTACGACGCGTCCATGTCCGTGGTCTCGGGTCTCGAGATTCTGCTGTGGGTGCGCCTCCTGCTCGCCGCCATCTTCTTCCAGCGTAGGAGCTGGATCTTGCTCGGCATCTACACCATCTTTCTGCGCGCCCGCTTCGCCCAGAGCAGCCACGTCCAGAACAGCTTCAGCCAGCTCGAGGCTCGTGTTGACGCCCTTGTCGGTGCCCAGGGAACTCCGCCAGCAGCCAGGCAGGTGTGGGAGGGCGTCAAGGGAGGCGCGCGCCAATTCCACTCTGCCACCGACGTCAACAAGTACACCTCTGGTGCTGCCGTGCCCAAGAAGACGTCGTAATTGGTAGCACGTTTTCCCGAAAGTTTTATGATGGACAACGAGAGATGTGCCCACCGAACTCCGCCAGATTTTTTTGGCGTGAGAAGGGTGCATTACCCTGCGAGACCAGAAAGCGGCGACCGTTTTGTGACACCTCTCTCGCGGCGAGATGGACCCGTCCCATTTACGCTGGCCTATGCGATGACGGGAAGATTGTTTTGGAGATGCGGAGCTGCAGCTCATTGGGCTTGGAGAAATAGCGTGACACAGCTAGGGGAGAAGGAGTGACAGATAGGCGTGATGATGATTGTGCGAAGGTCAGGACGGCTATTACTATATCCCGAGGACCAGAGGGGTCTTTCCTATAAATCCAGGAACTCCTGATGAAGTTCGGAGAGCGAGTGACTCGGAGGTCGGTGTGCTTCCAGAGGGGAGGGGTTCTGGATGTACTGCTCTTTGTACAGTTGGTATTCGTTTTTGCTGCTGTCCTTGTTTGTCTTGTTTCTGTATTGTCTCTGCCAATAAGTCCCCAATCCCTGAGTTCTCCTCTCCGTCTCTACAGTGATTCCTGCATCAGAATATCTTGTGTTCTCCAATCCCTCAGATGGCGGGTATGACGATTGCTCGCTGCTCCCACCATCCGACGACACTTGGGCTTGATGGATGGAAATGGGGAAACACCAGCCACAGATGCCATCAGCTGCACCGCCCCATTGATGACGTCGACAGCCCAAGCTGTCTGGACAAGCTCCCCGCGACGGCACGACCCAACTCGCCTGCGTCTCCGACCCGATCGATACAGTATGTCATCGCTGCTCCTCGCGTGCCCCGTCTTCGTATCGAGTCGTATCTGAGCCTCTACAGTCTTTTTCTTCAGCCGCATTGCATCATTGTCTCCTTTACAGTCCCGCCACTTGCTTGCCTGCTCTGCCATACTCCGTCACTCCTGCTCCTCCTTCATCTCATGTGTGGACTTCAGGAGCCAGCTATCGTCAGCAGGAGATCCAGCAGCTCGGGAAGATGACTTCTCTCCTCCGGCAGATCGTAGCCGGGCCCCGTGCCAAGCACGCCGAGACGGGCCTCGACCTCTGCTATGTGACCTCCAACATGATCGCAACGTGAGTCGACATATCGCTTTTCGCCCTCCTTCACGTCTCTCCTCTCTTCTCCTACACATCCCACAAGCCTTCTATTTCTACTTCATTGGCTGACACCGGCGGACTCTGTCTGCCACAGCTCCGGACCTTCGCAGACGTACCCGCAGCGTGCCTACCGCAACCCGCTCGATCGCCTCGTTGCCTTCCTAGATGCCAGGCATGGCTCCGACTGGGCCATCTGGGAGTTCCGTGCCGAAGGCACCGGCTACCCCGATGAGGCCGTGCACAACCGCGTGCGCCACTACCCCTGGCCCGACCACCACCCGCCGCCGTTCAGACTCGTGCCGATGATCTTGGCCAGCATGCGCAACTGGCTGGCCGGCGGGGACCTGTTCACGCCGGAAGACGAGAAGAGCGGCGGCGATGAAGGGAGTGAGCAGAAGAAGGAGACAGACAAGGAGAAGCACAAGACCGACAAGAAGAAGCGGGTGGTGGTCGTCCACTGCAAGGCCGGCAAGGGCCGCAGCGGGACCGCGACCTGCAGCTATCTCATCGCCGAGTGCGGATGGACGCCTGAGGAGGCGCTGGCACGCTTCACCGAGCGGCGGATGCGGCCCCGCTTCGGCGCCGGCGTCTCCATCCCCTCGCAGCTGCGGTGGATCAGCTATGTCGACCGATGGACGCGTGGTGGCAAGAAGTACATTGACCGTGCAATTGAGATTGTCGAGGTGCACGTGTGGGGCCTGCGGCACGGCGTCAAGGTGTCGGTCGAGGGGTTTGCAGATGAAGGGAAGCGGATAAAGGTCTTGCACACCTTTAGGCGCGACGAGCGGTACGTCGTGGAGGAGGGTGCCCCCGGTGGGGGAGGGGTGATGGATCTGCTCGGGGACGCCCTGAGCCCGAAGCTGGAGAGCGAGGACGAGGAGGTTGAAGAGGAAGCGGACTATGGGAAGATTGTCGGTGGTCCAGGCAACGGGAATGGCAGCAATGGCAGCGGCAGCGACAGCCCGTCGTCGGAGCAGAGCAGCAAATCTAAGCCGGGAGGATCGGTGCAAGAGCTCTCGCGCTATGGCTCGAAGAAGGCTCCCAGGAAGAGCAAGACAATCCAGATGCCCGAGGGCTTCTCATCCTCGCCCCTCTCCGGGTCGTCATCAGCGTCGCTCGCTACAAGTTCCCCCGCCCCTCCGAAGGACGGCAGCAACAGACTTCCCGGCGTCTCAGACCCCAAGGCCCAGTCACAGTTCACGCTCCCCATGCGTACCGCGACGACATTCGCCGATCAGGACGAGCCCGGCGGGCAGGCAGTCATCTTCAAGCCGCGGTCGCCGGTGGTTGTGCCCAACAGCGACGTCAACATCGCCATGGAGCGGCGCAACCGCGCCCCGTCCTCACTTGGGCTGACCATGGTCACCGCGGTGGCCCACGTGTGGTTCAACGCCTTCTTCGAGGGCCGCGGGCCGGAGCGGCGCGGCGAGGCCGAGGACAGCGGCGTGTTCGAGATCGAGTGGGACCGCATGGACGGCATCAAGGGGTCGAGCAGGAAGGGCACGCGCGCTGCGGACAGGATCAGCGTCGTGTGGAGGGCGGTGGGAGCGGGAGGTGGGGAGGCGGGCAAGGTCGGGGAGGCGGCGGAGGGAGGCGATCAGGGCAAGGTCGTCATCGCGGAGCCGGCGGAGGGAGAGGCGGTGCCGCAGATGGAGCCCGCGGACTGGAAGGGCGGGGACAAGGAGGGCGTCACCGCAGAGAAGCGCCTCGGGCTCCGGGTGGCGGACCCGGAGAGCGCGGCCGTGAGCAAGGCGAGCAGCGTGAAGAGCCAGGAGATCGGAGACACTCCTGGGAGCCGCGGGGACGCGGGCGCAGATGCAGACGAGGACGACTCCCTCAAGGGCGTCAAGACCAGTGGCCCTTCTGGGGAGGAAGAGCTGGACGGTGGAAAGGACGCTGATGGTCGCAGAGCCTCCGGCGGGCCTGGGGATGGGCCAGCCAAGGAAGACGCCGAGGCTGGCAGCAGTGGAGGGACCGCGCAGAAGGGGTTTATTGTCGAGTGAGTGGCGGCGTGGCAGCGAAACGGCATACACGATTCTTACAGCATAGCGCGGGAAATGGAAACATGGGGATGACGGTACATTATTGCGTGCAAGCATCGGTTACGGATAAGAAATATCATGAGCAAAGAATCCGTCCTCGAAAGACCATATAACGACCTTGGGCTTTCTACAGCTTACTTGAGAGAATAGACAGAGCAGCAGTCTCAGACTTGATGAGCTATCTCTTCCCCTTTGGCAGGAGACGCGATTCATGTTGACCCGAGAGTTCCATTTGCCAAGTATGTCATCGCCTGCATGAAGCGAGAAGGCCTCTTGTGGCGCGAGGAGATTGAGAATCCTCTATACCCTAGCAAAACGCCGAAGCCACACCCACGGCAACAACGGCAAGAGCAGCGAAGCTCAGAGGCGTCCTGCTTCCCAAACTATCGACTAGTGAAGTCGGGGGTGTCATCGTAGCACAGTTCCCAGTGACACTTGGAACAGCATCGACACCTGACCCGATAGCAATAACATCGGAACCGCAGTTGGCTGCTTGAGCAAGATGTATGTTCTCGTTGTCCCAGTCTACGACAGCTATAGCACTGTTAGGCCACTCATGCCTTCTCAAGCAAGCCGAGATAAGACGTACCGTACGCTGCGCGAAGGAACGTGTCCCCGAGCACCTGCTGCCCTGCTTGTTCGATTGGCAAGAGTCCGACAGCACAGAGCTCGTCTGCCGCCAAAATGAAGTCACTTAACGGCACAGTTATCGTCTTGTTGCCGAAGTTCAACAGAAATCCGCCTTTCGCTTCTGTGATATTGCAGTCCACCAGTGGATACCCTAGGGTTTCATTGAATGTTGCTCCGAGGCCGCTGTAGACTTGACTCACCACCTCCGGGTGGAGCTTGCTGAAGGTGTTGCCGGTGTCGATAACGACGTTGGTATCATTTCCAAGGCTGTACGTCTTGGTGATGTTGGTGTTTGGGAGAGTCATGCCCACAGATGTGAGGTCAACCGTCAGCCTGCGTTTTTCAATGGTCAGTTCGGGCGTCACATATCTCTCTGGGTCTTCACTCACCTGACCACTCCATCATGGCTCCTGACAATGGGAAGCTTCAAAAGGGTTCCTTCAAACTTCCCCTTGTCGACACCACCCAAAATCAACGAGCCTGAACTATACTTTAGTACGTCTAGAAGAAAACGTTGCAGAGATATAACTATACCGGAATCGTCTGTCCTTCGTGCCGTGTTCACACTATACGCCCTGCTGTTGATGATACCGTCCCTTGCAAGAGTATCAAGCAGCAAGGGGTAAGACTCATTTAAGGCAAATCCGCGCTTCAGGTCGGGCGCAAGCCCCATGATCCCGACTGGTAGGCCGAGGCTGGCCGTTGCAACGCCAAACTGTTGGCTGCTAACATTGACACCGTTGATGCTCACTTCATCCTTGTAGTAGTCGACATCGGCTCCTGTCACGGTCTCCCCCAGACTCCCGTACGTGAGCCTAGCAGATCCGAAAGGGCCCTGTGCCGTTGTCGACTTGTTGGTTTCGTATCGGGGGACTCTAATGCACATATCACGCTGCCCGAAGTCCGCCGGTGCCGTCGAGCAGTTGGCGTTCACCCACAGCTCGCTAGACCCGGTGTCGACCGAGACGTAAGTGGTCTGAGGCGGTGTCCCGATAGATACTAGAGAGCAGGCCGTCAGCCGTAGGGGCACGTAAAGGACGGGCACCGGCTCCGGTTACTTTCTATGGCGTATAGCCACATCTCGTTCATCATTGTAGCGTTGATGGCCCCATCTGCTCTGCTGTTTAGGATTGCTCGGAGCGGGAGTAGGTGAAGTGGGAGATGCACGTATCCGCCTTGAGCTTTTGACTGTGTGAATCGATTGATGGACAAGCCATGGCAGATGGAGGGAAGAAGAGCCTGAACAAGCAAGAGCCGATGCATCTTCACGAAACGTGATGACGGACTCGGCCAACCTTTGATATACCTTCTTCGGATTTCAGAGAAGTGCTAGCAACAGCGAGACAGCCCTCTCTTATACAGCATGATGGCGGCTTTGCTGCCTGCAGGAGAGTATCCATCATGGTGGCTCATCATTCAGGAGCAACAGGCATCGCTCGAGACGACGGTGCCATAGAAGAATTTGCGCTCTGGCTGGGTACAACGAGCATCTCATGGACAGGAGTTTGGGCTTCCCGCAGGGGTGACTATTGTGGTAGATAGGATCTAGTCAAGTTGACCGACCCGTAGTGAATCCTTCATGGCCAACACCCCATGCCAGCCACGGCTCGGACTCTAGGCACCTGAATAAGGTGGCTGGCGCAGCTCAACTAAGGGAGCGCGGAAGAAATCCACTATGCTAATATTGACTGAATTCGTACCTCTATCAAAGCCACAATCATGATTACTTCCGAGACCCTGAAAAGATGCATTTCATCCTTGCGTTGTGGCTTCTGGCGACCAAGACACCAGAGCTGAGAGGAACGCCTCTCACGTGCGAGCTGAAATGTGTCTGTCAAGGGACGTTGGGCGACTGTTTGAAATCGTCTTGCTGTTTCACAATGCTCCTTGCGCTTCTCTGAGCGGATTATCTCGATTCAAAGTGTTAGGAGAATCAGCAGCCAGTTTCTACTGTGGCGCGTTATTGAAGGAACTCCTAACAGTTTGGTGGATCAAGTGAGCCACTATGCATGGCGAGGCTACGTCTCACGTGGAGGTACGACATTTAGACGTCTTCTATAGATGGTGAACAGTACCCTTTAGCCCAGCAACTGACGTTTGGCCTTTACAGCAGTCAACGGCATCATGTAGCTCGTTTGAGGTACAGTACAACCAAGCCGGTCCACAGCGTTTGTTTAGTCGGAGCACTCACGCCCATCAGTTTATCGAGCAACCCATCGAGAACGGAACTGTGACTGTAGATGACATGAGACTGGACGCCATTGTGGATTCGAGGACATTCTCCGATGCTGAAAGCCTTACTGACTTTCTGTGTGAGGTAAGCCTGCCGCATATGAGCTGTTGACTCCTAGAGATGAACCCCCCGTTTTCTTGAACCATCTGACACTAGCGGCTGAAGCCATGCAACCCCGACGTAGTCTTGAGGCGTGTGTAAGTCTTCATTCTCGAGATTTGGTCTCGTTCCTTGCTTGCTCGTAGAGCTAAACGCCTCGAAGCCATGCTCTCAACGCACCGTGGGCCGTGGAGATTGAGTCTTCTTCCTCGTTGGAAAAGCGCATCTTCAGCGGACCGGCGACCAAAGTTCCGTTGATATCAGACTGGTCTCCCTCATGCCACATATGGGAGGCGACACACGCATGGGCGCCAGATCAGTATGACCGGTACAATTTCGCTCTTAGGTACAAAGAGTTCAAAATGGCGTTCGACATGTTCTATGTGCGACATGACACTATGATCCATCGGGCAAGCCGGGACGACATCGCCTTCGATACATTTGACAAAGCTCAGTCTCGCGTTTTCCACCATCTCATCAACTTCAGACGATACTGTGTCTTGTGTAAGACGCGCGATGAACCACAGCCCACCCAGCGACCAAGAGCAATCATTTGGGTCTTCGAGAACTCGACTGACCCGTGGAGTATTCTGGCTTTCCCCCCTGCCCTCAACATGGCATCATCTTCGCGTACAGAGGCCCAGCAACACTACCTCGGAATGACCATTAGCGAAGTGACCGGCAAGATATTTTTGAGCTGGCAAGATCTTCTTGCCGCAACACATTCCCATATTCGGCTCTTGGTGCGTTGAGAATACAGAAACCGGCGACGGCGGCTCGCTAAATGCTATCAAACAGGAAGACTTCATTTACGACTCCCCAGATGCTGACTCCTGCGCCTCTGAGCTTTGGAAGTGCTCCAAGTATCTCCGGTACTACATGCAGCTTCTACGACAACACCGCGAATTCCTGCTGTTATTTAAGAGACGTGCCAATACTATCAGGAACCGCCATCCCGATATAAACCAAGCGACGTTCGACATAGAGCTTGAAATTGCCCTTTCATATCTTCCCGGGGGAGGACAGATAGGAGGCGAGCCGCTCCAGGATCATATCGAGAACATCCAGGACACTCTCAACCCAACGATCGCCCATATGCTCGACATGGTAATGTTCCGACTCAATGCCCTGCACTTGTTGCTGCACGTGGGGAGAGTGACCGTTCGCTAATATCAAGTCTAGATCTACAAGTCGGCTGCGATTCGCGATACCCAGCTGTCGCTAAGGCTGAATGCAAGCCTCTGGAGGCTCAGCTGGATCACGTTCATCTTCCTTCCCCTGACGTTCGTCTCAGGCTTCTTCGGCATGAACGTTGATGTCTTCGAACATAATCCTTCCATCTTATGGTGCGCCACACCAGATTCATCTTCCATCATCCCTCTTTAGCTGCTTACACTAGATTCACAGGTACTTTATTGCCGCCATTGTACTTGTAAGCTTCCTCTGAGTAACTTCTTTATACTTCTGGATAGAGAAGGGGAATACTGATCTGGAAACAGCTGGTCACCATCCTTGGGGCATGGCTTCTAGTCAAGAAGCTGAGAACTCAAAGGCTTGGGGTTTCCCTCCGGGTATGGAAGAAAGTAAGAGCCGCTAAGGACGAGTCGATGATGGTTTAGGCGTCTTCTGTTGTTCACCGAGACGCAACTATGGCGGATAATCTGCAGGGGATGATAGCATGGAGATCGGCGCTTGAGGAGAACTTCTATCGACAAATTCCTACTATTCAAGGCAAGGGGGGCAGCGGGATCTTCCTAAACAACTTGTTATGGGCTCATAGGTACTGATTGCATGTGATCTACCGCATCCAACATTATATGCTCTTACTACCCGTCTCAGTTATTGCAGAGCGAGACTCCGAGATACATACCCAGCCCAACACGTCTCTACGCCTAGTGATGACCTCCGATCTTCGGCAGCAACCACCCTGGTGTGCTCAGATCTAGGAGCTTATCGAAGAGAGGCGTTCCTAAGCCCGTGACTGGATCCCAGCCTGCAGTTGCGTTCCAGGAGGCGTAGGGCACGAGTGGTGCAGGTAGTCCACTATATACGTCAACACCGGTGCAGCCCCTTGATCCGCCATTCACGATGCTGTAGCATCATTAGCTTTGCTTAGCGGCCATTAAGTCAGTCTCAGGGTACTCACTCAGTCAGACCCTTGTAGCCGACAGTGTAGAGCCAGGGGTTAAGGAAGCCCATCGGCGGGAGGCCCTTCTTCAGGCGAGCATTGTTGAGTAGGGAGACCACAGAAGCAAAGAAGGGAGCGGAGGCGCTCGTCCCGGAGAGCAGCGAGTCGCGGTCACGGTCGAAGACATGGTACCGAACGCCTTGGGCGGCAACGTCGGGAAAGCCCCGGCCGTTGGGATTATACAGGCCCTTCCATCGGTCGCCGAGGATATTGAGATAACTCTTGACGGCGAAATCCTGGTATGCTGGCCGGGGCCAGATATCGGAGAAGCCTCCGGAAGAGAATGAAACGGCGGCTTCCGGCTCAACGTAACGAGTGGCTCCTACAGACGTCACGTAAGGGCAAGCTCTACATCAGCTATTAGCAGGTTCTCAACGGAAAAAACCATTGCTCGCACTCACGCTGGAAAGATGGGCAGGAACCTCGTGGTGTTCTTGCCGTCATTGGTCTGGCACGCCGAGCCCGGACCGGTGCTGTTCGCCGTTAGCATCCAACAACGGATGGTCACGCAGAGCATGTACGTACTCGCCAGACGAGAAGATGACCGAAACGCCGCGAGCACCGAGCTGGCCAAACATTGTGCAGACCTTCTCCACGTAGGCTCTCGGGACAGACTGCTCATCCTCGCCGTAAGAAGTCGTAAGTGTCTGTGGCAACTTCCAATCCGGCAGTTTCAAGACGTAGCTCAGGAAATCCAGGTACGGCTCGTTCGAACTCTACAAAGCAAGTCAGATGTGCACATATCACGGCCGAATAATCCTTAAACTCACGTCATCAGCGTCCGGCTGGCTATATATTGATCAGTAACTAGAATGATTTGTTACAAAATGGCGGGAACTGCTCACTCAAGGTCGGGGACTAGAGGGCCGCGGCCTCCAGTTGAGTAATAAGTGATGGGCGTCTTGTACGCTAGCCCGACAGCGTACTGGATGTCGAGGTTCGCTTCGCCGTCGTCATCGACCGTGTCAGTCTGGTTATTTCCGCCGCCGTTGATTGAGACGACGCTGAAGTTCGCATCCAAGGCGTATGGCGCATATGTCTCCTCAAACTTAGCGAGCTGGTCATATTTGGCGTATTCCTATATACTGTCAGCAGATTCTTGAGCATCTTGAGGCCCGGAATTGCCCACCTCGAGATACCCGCAGACTCCGAACAATGAGAAGAATGAAGGGTCGGCTTGATAATCCCCAATGTTGTACAACGCTCTCAAGCATTCAGGGGTGATGGTGCTATTGCAGGCAGTCACATTCAACTCTGTTGGTGGGATCTCCGCCGCCTGGAGGGTTTTGCCGGCTAGGCCAGCGTCGATCTTCTCGAAGAGGTGGCTCTTCATGGGCTTGACCTGACCAAATCTAATGATGGGCGCGATCATCTTGACATGAGGAACAAGCTCCTCCGGCACTGAGTAATCGAGAGCTCGGATCCTGGTGACATCGGTACCTTCCTGCTTGAAGAGGCCAAATGTCGTGTTTAGCATCTCATTGGCCTGGCCAACCGTGGTTTGGATGTTGACCCAGTCACTGTCGTCCTCGACAAAGTCCGCTGAGACCCCAGCGTCTTTGAGCCAGCTGAGTACCGCGCTGGTAGATTCGTCCCGTGGCTTCATGAGATCCCTCAGCTCGTTCTGCTTCAGATGCTGGCCGTACTTGGGATGATCCGGAGTAGAGATGTCGTACAGCGTCTGCTCAAACAAGCCCAGGTTGGGCTGCTCCAGAGCGATCCGTAGTTTAATATGCTGATCAACGGCTGCATCTCCGAGCCTCTTCCATCCATGAGGCACTCGGCGCAGGGACTCGAGGACAACGTCTTTCGCCGCGGCGAAGGGCGCAAGGGCGGCAAGCACGCCCACGGCAGCGAGTTGCCCGCGCATCATGCACCACGGTTACTATTTGCGTTAGGGGGACACTTGGAGCCGCCTGGCAAGGCAATTCACGTTGGGCGCACGAATGACGAGTACCTCGAGCCGTGGGAGGTTGAAGACCCCAGTAAAACGCAACTTGCCCAGACCGATGATTATATACAAGGCGCTCGCTCCTCGGCGTGGTTAGGGAGCACAAACTACACCCCATCATGCTCCTGGGGTTGGAGATACATCCCGCATGGTAGCGCGGTACCTGGCCAGCACGCTTGTGTACCGCCGTAGTTCCCTTGATACGGGGTCCTGGAGTATCGTAGATAGGTTTGCAAGAGTCATTTCGCGAGGGACTTTACCGTTGGGTGGATGCCATCCAGCAATCCGTTAATGAGGATCGGAGGGACAATGGGGCTTCTAGCTTCCGTATTAGGGAAAGGGGAATGCTGAAGCGCCTATCTTAGCCGTCATCATCATGCGGGTACGGGGCGCCACAAGCATGGTTCCCGGCCAAGCCATGCAAGCTAAGCAAGGGGGAGAGCACGGCAAATCGCGACCGAGAGGCGCGGCTCCAGCAGCTTGTTTTTAAGCTCAAAGCCATGCCACGAATCGGATCTGTCGTCTGCATCGAGCTCTCATTTTACCGATCCTCGCATCCACCATCAAGGACTGATGCCACGCTGCTGGTTGATGTCGCCACGCTCCAAAGAGGAAGGTGACCTAGCACTTCCATGCTTATCCTTGTTGAGAGGAGCGAGGACCACGCTTTTTGCATACTCCCGAAAGCAGCATATTAACAATCAACCGCACAGTCCGCACTGGGCCATCGGTTGGTTGGTCAAACTCTGCCCCTGTTAGCCGGGGTCAGGTCGATTGCGGGAAGTTGGTGAAGACTTGAAACACAGGCAATCTTATCGATCTGAGGTCATCCGCGCTGCCCGATTCAGGGGTCTCGCGATGTTTATTTCGGATTCTGTACCGAGCGGAGGCAGGAAATAAGTCTTCCGAAGAAATCGTCTTTCCAGGACTGCCCTGACAACGAACCAGACAGCAATAACATCCGAATGGTGGCAATGGGTGCTCACTCATTAGCCCGCCCCTGCGGTGGATAAGAACGTCAGAATGCGCAAGTGCTTTCGCTAACGAAGACTGCTGAATCTCTGTGCCAGACATTCAACAAGCGGAGCTATGAATCGTGCCCAGCCATCGCAAATGACTAACTTCTCATATAGCCCGTCTCGTTGGCTCCTCCGGTGGGCCCATAAGCGAGTTGGCGACACAAACAGTCGAGAGATGATCAATGTCCAACCGGCATCAAGGTCAAATTCCGCCAAGGAACGTCGGGCAAGGCAGTGGCTGGCGCTCGTCGTTCGTCCTGTCCATTTCGAGATTTCTGCGCCTCTCTGGCGCTGCTAAACATTGACACCCTCCACTTGCGATCGTGAAGTCGTCCGTTGTCTTTTAATCATCATCACATGACCCGAGACGTGACGAACCTCGCATCAACTCCATGCCACGTCAGGCGGGGTGGGTGAGTACCTAAGGTACCTTAAGGCATCTAGATCGTGTGCATCCTTCATGTTGCCTGAGTGCCTGAGGAGGGTGGGACCACGTCGGGATGGAAGGTACAGGTACCTTGTCGTGGGTTTCTGGAGAAGGAATGAGAAGGTCCTCGAGCAGGAACTTGAAAGGAAGGAGCCTTCCACTCGGTACACCAACGAGTTCAGGTGTAGCGGACGGGTGGCAGGAGGTACCTACATGAGTTGCTGGCCTGCCTGCCTCCAGCAGGAAACGACGAGCGTCGATGCTGCTGTTTCTGTTCTTTCGCCTTACCTGTGCTTTTCCTCCTGTTTCTCATGCTTCTCTTGTCTTACAAGTCTTGCCAGGTTGACGGCGATGCTTCTCAATTCGTCTCTTCGTGCAGCTGGACGCGGCCGAAACAGCCCCTGAACTCGCAGGCCTGCCATAATTTTCTCTTTTCAAAGGCGCATCAATCTTGTTTTCAAAGTGGAAGACGCATATTTTCGCCATGGAATGCTCAAGCGACACGACCCGCATCCATCAGAATCCCACGCCTCCTACACAGGCCAAACCAGGATCACTTGTTTTTAGGCGCGGGTCCATCTGGGAGCGTCTACGGAGCGAGCCTCCAGAAGAGGCCGAGCCAGTTAAAGCCACCTTTACTCCGCCACAGGGCACGCCCGCCGGCCCCGAGTCCTCAGTCTCGGCATTCGCCCGAATCAAGACAGCTCTCCGCGGGAGCAGAGGACCGACTGAGTCGTCCCTGGTGGGCAGGCTGGAAGGCTCGCGGCATCTCTTCCCCTTCTGAGCACTGAACAGTAGCAGCTAACACCCGCGCTCCAGACGGCTATGCCTCTGCCGGCGTCGACCTTTTGGCCGCCGCGAGCTCGCGTCTTGGCGCTTCTCATCAAGCCCTTACTCTTCGAATGGAGTCCCTCAGCACTGACGACGCATCTTTTCTTCGGCGCCTATCTGCGAGGCGTGCCCGGATAGCCGGCTCGCTCTCCTCGTCATGCGCCGAGTACGAATACTCAGATCTGCAGACGGGCGAGACGCGCGTTGAAACCGTCAACGCGGGAAAGCTCGTCTCCACCACTGCAAAGAAGGTCACAGCGCTTGAGGGTGAGGTCGAAGAGCTGTGGCACCAGTGGACGAGGGCGCAACGGGACGTCAAGGACATCTACGACGGCCTGTTGACAACGGATGGTGGACCTGGCGAGAAGGAGACCGTTGACATGCTCAAGAAGGACATGGCCAAATTTGAAGCCGAGCTAGATGGGCTTGTGAAGGAGATGATGCAGACTGTCAAAGAGTCGGAGCAAGTAAGTCGAATCTAGGGTCGTACACATTCTGTCCATTGCGCTAGACCCTTCAAATTGAGCCAAGCTGACGATGCTGCAGGGCTTCCTGAGAGAGATTCGCCAAGTCTTGAATGGCATGCTGCAGCAGATGATGATGACGCAGACATGAACGGTCGGAGCGCGCAAGCAGTGGCTGCTGCTGTGCGACATGCCCAGAGACATGCCTAGGGTTCGTACGGTTGAACAACGGGGTGATGTAGCTGCTAACTGTTGTTTCTTCACCGCGCTTTGATTTGCTGGAACAAGTACGAGGTAGAACAGGTCATAGCATGAGTAATGTGGATGGCATGTGCTGGCAGAGACTGTTCAACCTGCCGCTTGAGGCGCACTGGCCATTATTCGCCTTACAAATATGTACTTGGTGCATTATCTAACTCTATAGCCCAATTCATATGGCCAATCTATATAGACACATGGCCATTTTGCAAGCATGTTTCAGCAGAAAGGAACCCCCCAACGCCTCTAGATGCTTGATCACAGATCTCATAACGGTTCCGCTTTTCCATTTCACTCCTTCTCGTTAACGACAACGCCCCAAGGGTGCTGCTCGTTGCCGTACATGATGTCCGAGACGTACTGCTTCAGGGTCTGGGTGTAGTGACCGCCGTAGCCCTTGCCGACGGGGAAGTTCACGTCCTTACCCCTGTGATGGACAAGAGACACGGGAGTGACGAAGTACTAATGGTCGATCACGTCAGCACTTTGTTCGTAACGTGTATGTGGGTGCTTGAGTATGAACTTACCGCAGTGCCTGCCGCGAACGCCTCGACGAGGCGGCCCTCGGCGTCGGCCTCGATGACCTCGTCGATGGTGTACCGCCTCTCGACGACCTCCAGCTCCCCGGCGAGCCGCTCCCGCGCCAGCTGCAGGATGCTGCGGCGCGTGACGCCGTCGAGGATCAGCCGGTCGTCGAGCGGGGCCGTGACGAGCTGCAGCGCGCCCGCCTTCGTGCGCCACAGGACGAAGAAGTTGCTGGCGCCGGCCTCGGTGCAGTACCCCTCGGGACCGTACAGCCACAGGATCTGGCCGAAGCCCCGCGCGCGGGCCTCCTGGGTGGCCAGCAGACTGGGGCCGTAGTTGGCGCCGACCTTGGCGTAGCCGAAGCCGCCGACCCAGGCGCGCACCATGTCCTCGGGGCTCGTGTGCAGGCGCATGCCGCCGGGCGCCGCGTCCATGCGGCGCATGTAGGACGCGATGATGAAGAGGGTGGCGCGGTTGGGCGCCTGCACGCCCAGCTGCGAGTTGCTGCCGATGAGCGTCGGCCGCAGGTACAGGTACTCGCCGGGCTTGGACCGGGGCAGCCACTTGGGGCCCTCGACCTCCATGAGGGCCAGGATCAGCTTCTCCAGCGCCTTGGGGTCGAATCCGGGCAGGGAGATGCGCACGGCGGACATGCGCATGCGGGCGGCGTTGCAGTCCGGGCGGAAGAGGCGGAGCTTGCCGTCGTTGCCGCGGTACACCTTTAGGCCCTCGAAGCACTCGGTCGCGTAGTGCAGCACCGACGCTGTGGGCATGAGGGTCAGGGGTCCGTAGGGGCGGAGCTCGGGCGCCGACCAGCCGGTCGCAGCATCCCACTCGGCCAATATCATGTGGTCGGTGCAGATGGTGTCCACGGCGGTGTTGATGGTCTCCTCATCCGGGACGGGGCGGGGGTCCTTGGTGCGGTTGTAGATCAGTTTGGAGGCGTCCAGCTCCCGTAGCTTGGGCTGGGCGTTGCCGTTGGGGGCGCCATTGGTCGGTACAGCCATCTTGTGCTCGATTGCCTGCGCGGTCAGGTCCACGTCCTGCTCACCCTCATGCTGGGCGGGAGAGACGGGAGATATAGCTGAAGGAGCCATGGCGGGAGTCGGAGCAGCAACCGGCCTGGATGATGTGACAGCAACGAGATCAGGAGCCACTTTGGGTCCGAGGTGGATAAGGTACAGGCCGAATAACCTTATCAACTGGTGACTCGACGGTGTTTTGGAACGACTGGAGGGCACTTGGGATAAAGAAGGGCGCGAAAGACGGGACGGCTATGAGATATAAAAGACAGCGTTCGGGGCAGAGACCAATGGGGAGCAAAGGGGCCCGATCTCCTGGAGACTAAGAGAGTCGTCACCGCGCCGGGACAGGGAGGAGAGTGTGGACCCCGGGCATGTTAGCTCCTAGGAGGTTATGCAAAGAATCGATCCTCCGGGTATGCAAAGAAAATTCTTGACTGGCACTACCGTGGGCGCGTAGATACTAGACAGAGGGAGCCATTGAACGCCGCCCCGTTATTCGATATGCCGGATCTCTGCGGCTTAACTCCACCGGTGACCATCTCCTCAGGAGTTGGCTCCACGGGACCCCCATTTGGCTTGTCAAGCCGATGCGGACGGAGGCCGGGAAGGACTGTCTGAAGACGTCACCGGCGATCCATCCGGTGTCTCGACGGAGACGCTCTCGATTCCTCAATCACGACTCCGTGACGGCGAGAGTCCGTGCCATGCGAGCAGCAATGCACTGCGGCCGACATCGCAGAGGCGAGATTTAAAGGGCTTTTTATCTGGAGAACGGACCTCGGCACCGATGTGGCGTCGTTCGATTCAAGCAAAAACCTTTGCTGCCCGTCTGCGCATTACCAAACGACTCGGCAAGGCGTGGAACTGTTCTAGACGGCGGAATTGGCGGCGCAGGGCCGAAAATAGCCGCTGCTAGACGGCAATTGCCAGCGGTGCGCCCCCCGCTGGTCGAATCCACCTATCACACGCTCCCGTGCCCGGATCCTCCGCGCTTGTGCATGCTCGCCGAGCCCCGAGGTCGTGATCACCGGGGCAGTCAGCAGCGCTCCGTGAGGCGGGCATTGCATATTTGACCGCCAGTTGTCCCGTCCTGCCTTCAATTGAACCCCCAACGTAGATTCTAAGGCTTAGGAATAGGCATGATGATCTAATCCTGCCAATTCGGTGGGCTGCATGCTGTTTCTTGGACTTTCACACGCGGCGGGGTACCGAGGAACCGGTCTCGCCGGCCGATGAGTCGTGGTATCCCGATGTCCGTCCCCAAATATGGACACTCTTGTTCTGATTCCAAGTTCAACGTGCGAATTCAAGGCGCTCCTGCCATACACAGCGTATGTATCAGGATGCCCATTGTGCCAAGTAGGTATTCTATGTAGTGAGTGTTGAATGCAATTTCCCCCGCCAACGCCGCGTCCCAAGATGCTGTTGAAAGACCTTGTCCCGTCCCGAGATTGTAGCAGCAGTAAAAAGCAAGAGAATTCATCTACGCTCGCTTCTCCGCCTCCTTGCGCCTCTGTTCCTCCTCCAACACCTCTCTCCTCCGGTGGGCGGCCTCGACATCCGCCTTCTGCCCCTTCTTCCTCTGGCGCTCCTCGTACATCTCCCGGCTCTTCATGATCCGCTGCACGATGGTGCCCGCGTTGACGTTCTCGAACTCGTGCTGCCCGATTTCTCGGTAGATGCCCATCTCCTTGGGCGCGCCGTAGGGGTCATACGTCAACGGCATGAAAGACGTAGGGCCGTGGTACACCGCATCCGGTGTGCCCCAAGGCAAAGAGGTTAGATATGGCTTGGTCGGGGTGAAGGGAGCACCGAAGACCACGGCGTTCACGTACTGAGTGCATTAGCCAATTTAGACTGTAAATTGGGAGCAGCACCAACCGGGACTTACTCGACATTGCAGGACACACAGTCCTCGCTCATAGATGTTCATGATGGGGTAGTTAACCCCCTTCCAATGGTTGATCACTTCGTCGTCGTGTACGCCGGCCACCACAAACACTGGTGGGTAATCACCACCCTTGCCCACCCGCTCGTCAATTTCCTGCTGGTTGTACCAGCCCTCCTTTTTGGCAAGCTCCTCTTCTGCCTCCACGACGAGGCGGAGGAACTCGACGTGGCCGCTGGAGAACAAGTCAAATCCGCCATCGACATAGACAACGCGCTGTCCAGGCTTCGGCCCAGGCCCCGTGAAAAGCTGCTCAAAGGCGCCCTTCTCCTGCGACGTCTCGTGGGTCCTGGCCTCTACTGAGGCCAGCCAGAACCAGACGTCGACCCCGGGCTGCCGGGCCGTCTGGTCTGTAGCATACGCCCTGATCCTCTCCTTCATGGCGGCGCCACTGGCCTTGCGTTCGGCCTCGCTTTCGGCGCCCTCTTCACCCGCCAACGTCTTCTGGAGCGACTTGATGAAGTGGGTCTTGGTACACAGGAGCATGCGGCCGACGAGGTCGGTGGTGGAGATGCTGGGGGTGCGCTTGACAACCTTGAAGCGACCGGCCTGCTTCACGAACCGGTAGCAGTCCTCTCCGCTGCTGTCGGAGGTGATGTCGTCGCCGTGCACAACGTACTTGCAGCCGTAGTGGCTGATCCAGTCGAGCTGGGTGACATAGGGCGCATAGGGCACAGACTTGGTCACCCAGCGGCAGGCGTCAACGGCCGAGAGTCTTGCAGGAGTAAGTTAGTTGATGGCATCCAACAACCTCGACGGCCAGCACAAGAGGGAGCATCTCACCTTTCCTGCAGGGTCATGACAGTGGGGCCCTTGTTCTCGAGGATGGCCTCGTCAGAGTGCACCCCGACGTAGAGCTCATCTCCGAGCTGGCGGGCCTGCATCATGGCGCCCGCATGACCTGGAGGTGCGCAGATTAGTCAGTTACACATGATGCTCTGAGCCTACGCAGATTGTTGGTTGGTGGACTGCTCACCGTGGTGGAAGAAGTCCCAGCAGCCATCCAGCCATATGCGGCCCTCGAGAATCTCCGGCGCGGGATCGCCTGGCGGCGACGTTGGGTCTGTTGCAGCCATGATTCAGATTGATGCCGTCGTTCGTTACGTCGTCGTCGTTCACCGCTCCGAGCGACGGTATTTCAGGCCGGTTGAGGCAGCGACAGGTTCTGTCTTGTCCTTGACGGTAGGTTACAAACCCGGTATCGCGATGTTGTACTTCTAACGTCGCTGGTACTTCGTACTCGCAGATACAACAGACGGCGATGTGATGTCTCGACTGTCGAGTGCTGAGCTGTGCGTCGTCTTGTGCCTGTGATTGGATGTTCCTGGTGTTTGCAGCGAACATCGGCACAAAATCCACATTGCAACCCCCTGTAACAGCGGGCAAGGGTGCGCCTTCTAGAAGTCTCATAGGGCAGGCAGATCACGCACTATCGCGCCCCCACAGCCCGGGTTGGGTTTCTCAGCCCAAAACCGGCAGGAGACGTCCCGTCGCTGTTTGAGTTCTGACAACAGGAACCTCTTCGTTATCTACCAGGTACCTAGGTAGCTACCTAGGTAGGTAGCTCAGATATTCCTGAATAGGTACATTAGATGTGTGCAGACAGGCGGTATGGCCTACCTTAGTACTTACATGTAGCGATACTGAACCTTCAATTGGCTACAACACGATGTCTCAAATCTGGGTTGGCAACCCTCATAGAGGTACTCGAGAACCACTGGTACCCGGGTGCGGATTACCTGGGTTAATTCCCCGCTCGCTCTCCTACCTCACAAACTGCCCGTACATTATTGCGAAACTGTTGAATAAAGACAGTAACCCGGTATGCATTGTATCATCGAGAGTACCACCGTGAAGGGTGCTGACCCTTTTCCTGGCTGGCTCTTCTATCCGGCTCCGAGTGAGGTTAGATCCGGGTTCCGATGGCGGCTGAATGTGCGTCGTTTCGGGACGAGGGCTTTCCTCCCTCATGCTGTAACAGCCGGGACTGACCTCTCGCAATAACATCCCTGTGCTATAGGGGGAGAAGGCGCGAGCGATAGCTTAGGTTAGGTATATTATCGGCGGGCGGCCTTCCGACTCAACGCTTCCAATCCTCACGGTGAAGCACCTCGTACAAACTCTGACTCACCTTTCTCACCGCTGGACCTCTCTTAATTAACTGCAGCCATTCTGCTGCATTGCACCTCTCTACTGTGTAATCGCATCTGATCGACACCACCACGTACGCAGGCAAAAAGAGGTCGCTGCAGCGAAATTGCATCTGCAGGTCCCGGCGCACTCAGGTAACCGCGCCCAATCACTCGCCGCCGGTTGGAGAAGCACCAGCCAACGAAGGCCCTGAGACCCTCACCTAGCGACGCGCGGATAGGGGAGGCATGCGCTAGAGGGGCCCGTCCGCGTCGTGGGTCCCCCGATATATCGTACAACCCCCTAAGGAAAAGAGGAGCACTCTGGCCATGCAGCGGTCGGGCGCGACGCCGATCCAGAATGCCACTTCCCTTTTCTCCGGCTTCAGTTTCGGCTCCAGCACAATCATCACCGGCGGCGGCGCCGGCAACAGCACCACCAGCAGCCGATCGAGACCCGGCACGAGCTCGGGCGAGCCGCAGGACCAGAGCCAGCAGCAGCAGTACAGGCCCAACGTCCTGACCAAAGACCGCAAGAGCTCCTCCAGCCGCAAATCATCCTTCTCCTCCCCGTCCAAGAGCGGCAAGCGCCGGGCCAACTCCAGCTCCTCCGCGACCAATGGCATCGGGATTGCCATCGTGACAGACGACGCAGTTCCTCCCGCCTTGCCCGACTTCGCGCTGGCTGCCGCCGCGAAGCTGTCCCGCGAGACAGAGGCCCTCCAGTCCCCCGCCTCCGACTACTCCTTCTCCAGGATGCTGAGCCGCACGGCTCCCACGCCGACAAACGGCTATTCGGCGTCGGCGCTGGCTCCTCCACCCACCGTTGGAGGGCAGACTGAGTCCTCGATCGTATACCAGCACATACATGAAATGGCCAGCAAGAGGATATCTACGCTGGATTACCTGCGGAAAACGTACGTGTGTCCCTTGTAATCACATTTCTCTGGGAGGACCGCAGAGATGCTCACTGACTTCTCGTCTATAGGCACGAAGGCAGAGTGTACTGGTTTAACACCCTCCTTTTCGACAAGCCCGACCTTGCACGCATGCCCTACTTCGATTCTCGCAAACTCGCCCGCCGGGCGACCAACTACCTCCTCCTCGGTCTATCCCTCCCCACCGTTATCGACCTAAACTCTTCGACGCCCCTCGAATTCCTCCGAAGTCTCAACACCCTCTTGACCGAGTTCGACTCCTTCCAGCAGCTGCACTCTGAGAATGGCAGCGCCTCAAGCTCGCTGTCGCGCGCACGCCTCCCGCAGATGTTCCGTCGCGCCGCTCCGAGCTCCAAGGGCCGGCGCAGCAGCGCGGCCAACGACATCGGCTACACGCTGGAGCCTGTAGACAGCAACAGCGGCAGCGGGGGCAACATCCCGGCGTCATCATCGGGTGGCGCGCCGGGCAGCGGGGGTGCGAGTGTCATCACGTTCGCGGCGAGCGAGACCGACCTGCTTCCCGGGGAGGAGTACATTCACCTGCTGACGCCGAGCCTGCCCTTCGACCCTGACTTCTTCGAGACGTTCGCGACGCTGTGCGATGTGCTCATCGACTGCTACACGAGGCTGCTCAGCCTGCTGCCCACGCCGCGCGAGTGCCAGGGGCCTGTAGCGGAACTGTTCACAAAGGCGGACGCCAAGGTCCGTAAGCTCATAATACAGGGCGTCGTCAAGGAGTTTGAGGACTCGAGCAGGGCGGGTGTCAGGACGGAGGTAGCCAATGTAGGGAAGGTTGTCCTGAGCGGACTTATGTGAAATCCGTTGTGATATTATTGAACGGCGCTGGGGGTGACTATCCTTGAGGGAGTTTACGGACCGTCTTGTCTGGAGTTTGCATAATGGAGCACGTCTGGGATATTTGTGGCCGGCATCTGATGGTCTCTTCAGGAAGGTGGAAATGGGTTGCAAGCATGCATGAGCTTTCTCCTCTTTTCGCGATATCCGTACCTCTTTTGGCATTTCCTCGACTGGCTCTGGCTAGCAGACGTATCGAAGTTTCTAATGAGATCGAATGAAGTTGACAGCATAGACGTCCTTCTCACGGCCTAAGCTATCTATACTGGTGATGTTCTAGAAAAAGTAACCGCAGTGACCGACCGAAGCAAAGCAAAAATTGGATGAGCTCATCAGAAACCATAACGCATTTTGCAATCGTCAGCGATGGTTGCACCTCCATTTAGGTAGGTTCCACCTCAGTGCTTGACTCTATAATGGTATTCATCATAAGAACTCCGACAAAGCCAACTTCCCACCGTAAAGGCCCCCTGAACGGACTCTTCCCATCTCCTCAGCCCAAAAGGCAACCTGAAAGCCAGATAGGCATGAAGTGATAGGAAAAAAGGTAAATGAACCCCCTCGCACCAAGAATGAGCCCCATCGAGTAACCCGTCACGAGAGACGGGCAATCGCATAACTTTCGAATCTCGACGAAAACCTCTCAAGCCAGCCCTTGATGCTCCCAGCACCAGGCCCGCCCAGCGGCTGCCCGCCATCGAACAGCGGCCCAACGCAGACCACAGCAGCGCGGCGCCAAAGGCCAGCGGAGCGCGGACTCATATCTTCGTCCATGGGGTCTCCAGGCCAGGGACCGGCGAGCGGCACCGCGGAGCCGACTGTAAGATGTGTCGGCGAGGCAGGGCCGAGACGGGCCAGACAAGGAGCAGGGCGGCAGAGATCAGCCGCGGCGTGCTTCTATGGCGGCGCTTTTCAGCACTCCCTCTTTCCCCGAAGAGATGAGGATGTCCGGGGACTTTCTCCCGAAGCAAGTTGGTTTAGTGAGATGCGACGGCCCTCAGAGGGGTGAAGCATCTCCGTACGGAGCTTCGATAGCGATTTGTTGGGCGAGGGGGTTGAAGAAGGAAGAGAGAGAAGGAGAAGCAGCTTGGGAGAATTTTGAGGTTGTTTTATTTTTCAGAAGCAGAGGTGGGGCTGCCTGGGGCTGGCTGCCAGCTGCCACCAATCTGTACGGCGCAGGCGCGCGGTTCGTGTGGGCCTGGCGCGAACCGACGTGCCTTGGCTACGTACCTGCTGCCAGAGCAGGCGTCAAATTGATGTCGACTCGAAGTGCAAAGAAGCTTCAACGTCGAGTACCTAAGTTTCGCCGCGCCGTCACTCGCACGCCTTCCTCGCCTATAAATTCTGCTCCTTCAAGGCTGTGAGCGACACCTGAACAACGCCAAAACCTCGAGGGCGGTCTCGAGGGCGTTTGGCTGCTTGTGAACAAGGGAGTAACACAGTACCTCGACAAAGACCGCCAACGCAATGTCAGGCCTCTTCGGTTCCGCCTCGTCCTCGCCGGCGGCCAACACCGTCGGAGACCTCAAGAACGACGTGGCTGTCGCGAACCCGCCCGAGGACAGCATCTCGGACCTCGCCTTCAACCCCAACCCGACCGACGCCAAGGACTTCCTGGCCGTGGCGAGCTGGGACAAGAAGGTTCGCATCTACGAGGTTCTCGCCAACGGCCAGGCTGAGGGCCGTCATCTGTACGAGAACGATGGACCTGTGTTCAGCTGCGACTATTTCAAGGTACGAACAACGACTGTCAAGGTCTCCCTTTAGCCAGCGGGCAAGTATCCAGAAGTGAGAACTCTATAGCTAAACGAAGGCTCTCCCTGTCTCTAGGACGGTACCAAGGTCGTCTCTGGCGGCGCCGACAAGCAAGCCAAGGTGTGCGACGTGTCGACGGGCCAGACGGCTCAGGTAGCAGCTCACGACGGCCCAGTCCGCTGCGTGCGCTGGTTCGAGGCCGGCGGCTCGCCAATGGTGGTGACGGGGTCGTGGGACAAGACGGTCCGGTACTGGGATTTGCGGCAGAGCCAGCCGGTCGCGACGGTGCAGTGCCAGGAGCGCGTGTATACGATGGACGTGCGCGGCGACCTGCTCGTGGTCGGGACGGCGGACCGCTACATCAACGTCATCAACCTCAAAGACCCGACGAAGTTCTACAAGACTCTGCAGAGCCCACTCAAGTGGCAGACTCGCGTCGTTAGCTGCTTCACGGATGCTGCTGGCTTCGCCATTGGTAGCATTGAGGGCCGGTGCGCCATTCAGTACGTGGAGGATAAGGATGCCCAGTACGTTTCACCACACTACCATTTACAGCCTGTATCGGGATTTTCGAACCGTGGCGGGAGATTTGCTAACCAGGACACCTCTACAGGTCGAACTTCTCATTTAAGTGCCACCGGGATCCGCCGACGGGCAATGTCACCAACGTCTACGCCGTCAACGACATCTCGTTCCACCCGGTGCACGGCACCTTCTCGACGGCCGGCTCGGACGGCACCTTCCACTTCTGGGACAAGGACGCGAAGCACCGGCTCAAGGGCTACCCGAACGTGGGCGGCAGCATCACCGCCACGACCTTCAACAAGAACGGCGGCATCTTCGCCTACGCCATTAGCTATGACTGGTCGAAGGGCTACCAGGGAAACAACCCGCAGTACCCGATCAAGGTCATGCTCCACCCCGTGCAGGCGGACGAGTGCAAGCCGCGGCCCAGCGCGAAGAAGCGGTAAGCGGGGGTAGGTTTGCGGAATGGGGTAAGGTGAGGTTCCCGAAGAGGAAGGGGAATGGGCAGCGGGATGGAAATGTCCCCTCAGAACTTCTGGTGGTTTTGTCCAGCCAGAGGATCAGGTTGCCGTGAGAGAGTACGTGGTTCGAGGGGCGTTGCCGGTTTACTGCAACGGGTGTTCTTGGGATGGAACAAAACGGGATACGATACCATACGAAGAAGAGCAATTGAAACACATTGTTGAATCGAACCCCGATTTAGGGCCGTAACTGTATTCAGTCTGATTCTGAACATGACAAGATAGGAGAGTCTCAAGCTATTGAGCGAGATCATCATGAAGACATTCATTACAAGAGATTGTACAGTCAATTCCATGCGCCGAGTAGAGACCGACCAGATTCTGGCGCCGAGGTCATCGTCCATCGTCCATCACAGGGCCGAGTTTCGCAACCATAACCGGGAAAGCAAATAAACACAACACGAAATCACAACCAAAAGACTCCGGTCCGAGGGTTTTCATACTGTCACAGAAGTCCCGCACTGTGGTTCACAGGGCATGCTTGGCCTTGCTCTCGCCGCCGAACACGTCCTCCACCAGGCCCTTCCACAGGTCCCTGAGCATGCCGCCCTCGGGCCCCTGGCCCTTGGCCGGCTCGGGCGCGTGGGCGAAGCTCAGCTCAACGCCGTCGACGCCCATGCCCTCGACCTCGGTCAGGGCGGACGCGGGCAGCACGACGTCCGGGCTGGCGGCGACGACGGAGATCTGCGGGGCGGGCAGGGGCCCGTCCTGGACCTCGGGGGCGAAGCCGGTGCGGTCGGGGGAGTAGTTGTCCGGCAGCAGGGGCACGCGCAGGGCGGGCTGCGGCTCCGGGGAGGCGGCGTCGAGGGAGGGCAGGACGGCGAAGTCGACGGCGGAGGTGTCGAGGCGGGCGGCGGTGCGGGGGGAGGTGTGGAAGGTCTGCATGAGGGGGATGTTCATCCGGTTGGGGTTTGGCAGGGGCCGGTGGGAGGTTGTGGTGGTCATGCGGCGGGAGGACTGCAAAGATATGGGATTAGTTCCGTGCTGTTCGTGCAACCGGTGACGCACACCGTATATTGTTTAAACGTATATATATCATCTCCAGCGGTGGAGACGTCGAGGTTCTGGAAGGAGACTTACCTCGGAGGCATCGTTGCTACTCCTGCCATCGGCGGCCGATTCCAGCTCCTTGCGGACGCGGGCGGCAGCGGTCTTGGAGGCATTGGTGATGAGGTTGCTGCTCGGCCGGGGAGCCGCGGCAGTGGTGCTCAGCGAGCGGGTGAGCTTTGCGATGGGACCAGTGACTCTCGTCATTGTGTGGGATTGATGTGCGGCTAGAGCTGGAATTGACGGGTCGGAGACCGGCAAGTGGATGGACGATCACGGGGAGGTTGGATGGAGGACGATGCGGGAGATTGAGACTGAAGCCCGGGCGGATGGGGGGGACGGGGCAGACGGTTAATAAGGCGTCGGAGGTCCGGAACGAGGGGACGGTGGGAGGGATGAGGAAGCAATGCTGCGGGAGACACCAGACGATGGGGGAGCTGGTCACTACGGCTGCATGTGCTGCACTGCCGGGTGCTGGCTGGTAGATCGGCCCAATCAAGAGGTGGAGAGATGCCGGTTAGAGTTGGAGGTAGCGCACCAGAGCAGGCAGATCACGCGTGTCCACGAACACTATCAGGAACGATGCGTCGATACTTTCGGTTGCTGTCCGACAAGACTCGTATGACGGCAGCATTGCACGGCGACAGGCCGTGTTTCACCGCTGCTGATGCCAGAGATAACGACCCTCCCTGTGCCTGTCCCCGTAACCCCTTACCAAAACAAACTCTCCCTCCTTTCCCTTTCCCCCCAGTCAGCTCGACTCAACTCATCTCAACAGTTCAGAGTCATCAGAGTCACCCATGCCATCCGGCTACCGTTCCCTGGGGTCTCTCGACAGCGGGGCCCGGTTCCGTTGAGGGGAGCTTGGGCCGCTGTGCGCCGCGAGCGCCTCACCAATCGTCGAGGCGGTCAACCTTCCCCGGACTTGGCTGTTCCCCCTTTCGGCCTAGGCTGGAGCCAACAAATTGGCTCCCCCCGGGACGGAGCTACTTTTAATCTACCGGCCCCGCTGCCCGGGCTCCGGCAACGGGATGTTGGATGCCTTCAAGGCTCAACGCCAGTTGACTGACAGCTTTGATAGACAGCATGCTCTCTTCCACCGGGCAAGGTAAAGCGACATGGTTCAGCAGGCATCCCGTCTCCTTACTGACTTCCCGTCCCGACCCTCCTTGATGTCTTCCTGCGCGCATGGCCTGCTGTCTCCTTCAGATCCCTCAACTCTAGGTGGTGAGCGTCGAGATACGGCAAGCACATATAGAGTACATTGCCAGCCCCGAGAGTTCGAGTCTGGACCCGATCAGAACCAGGCACAAGCTTGCCACCGCCGAAAGGGGTTACCCTGAGAGTCTGCCGGCACTCCTTGCCGTCCAGGCCGTTCACGTCAAGGAAAACGTGAAATTGTCCTCAGGGCCGATTTGTCATGAGCGCGTCGTTCTACGTCAGTGAGCCAAATACTTCGAGCTCGATTTGACAAGGCTGGCCAATCTAGTGAGTGCTCATTTTCAGCCCGCGCCAGCTACAAAGGCCCTCACAAGTGTGTTGCCAAAGCCTACGGTCGACTGTTGCCTCATCAATAGAGCAAAGCGGTCGCCAGCATTGTCCCATTAGTAGGACTGGGGGAGATAGGTTCGAACGTGATTTCATTCATTGCAGTTCTGAGACGATAAGATAACGCGGGTCCCACTGAGTGCCTTTACGTACAGGGGGATCCTCGTCCTCTATCTCAGCCCCTATTCAGTCTTTCTTCTGAGCTTTTGCCCAGCGCTCATCCCACACCGCGAGCTTGGTCTTCATTTCTTCCTTCGCAAATTCAGGATCAGGAGTGCTCGAGGCCGTGAGCACTGTCACTCTCTCAGTTACACTGGGCCCCTTAGAAAGGTAGGGTCCCAGCATCTCCGCGTTGGGCTTCTGGTCTCCTCTACTAGAATCAGAGTAAGTCAACAAGGACGTATTCTATATCAGTTACTCACTTGCCCTCCTCCGTGATAGTTGCTGATGGAGTAGAAGTGTTCGCCATCACTCTTGAAAGAACGGGACTAGTATTTCAATGTGTTTATGCAGAGGCGTTACCAGTATTCTCTTGATTGCTTCAGCGCCTGTCGCCATAGACAGACTATTGGATTAAAAGAGGAATCATGCCTCTTAAATATTGCTTGTGCCATTCTCATATCTGGTCATTCCCACGTCAACTCAGGAGTGCACGCTTGATATCTCGAACGCTCTCCCCGTCCGCACAATGTGCTTTCACCCTCCGTGTGTACGCGCTTCATCGATGACTGTGCATCAACTTCGGCGAGCTGGCATGATTGGGCGATCTCGACGCACCTGCATGTCCAGCGCACACATGTGCGCCCCGCACTCAGCCTTACTTGAAATACCTCAGTCAGTATTTTCTCCGCGGTTGTCATATCAGACGTTGCTGGGGAGATAGTCGATGGACATAAGGGAAAAGGTTGCATAGTTGGCCATCTTGGACACTTTACTTGCTATTCCCTGTCCCGACCGGGACTTATTCCTTCTGGGGCACCAGACGCGATGGATAAACGCCCTCGGTATTTGAGGATTTGGAACTGTGTGAGTAGCCGCACATTCCTCTTGATAACTCGAATCTAACTCTTCCTTGCATTACTGCGGCTTCGCGTTCATGTCGATAGACACAACCCCGGTTTGTGTCAACTGTGACCATCAGCGCTGCAGTTTGTGCGGAGATCAGGAATACCAAGTGGCTGTTGACCCTCGTGGCGCCGGTGGTGGCAAACTGCTGAAGAAACCACGAGCGACAGAAGCCAGCGTGAGGCCGTCGTCTAGCTCAGAGGATTCTCATACAGGCAACTCGAGCCGTCGGACAGTGTCGGGGGATCGAGCAGATGCACCTTCTGCCATGGGAGCCGCAATGACCCTGACTTCAACAGAGAACAGTTTAATTCAGACTGCTACCACTCCGAGTAACTCTCCGATGACGCACGCAGCCTTGTATACACCAGAAGTTCCCTCATGGATGGTGCCGTCTCGGACAGACCCGACTTTCAGGGAAAGCAAGCGCAAGTGGTTCGAGAATGATGGTATGAGCGAAACGTCACCCTATTCGAGCTGTGAATTAATTGTTTCAGTACCGTTATCTTCGGAATACATGGCGAATACCCCGGAGATGTCACAAATCGCCGTCGCAACGAGCCGCGCAACTCTTGTAGAGATGCTGTTCAAGTCAACCGCTACTATAAGTGGCCAAGTTCTTGCACATAGGTCGAAAAAACCTGAACCTGAATCCCCACAAATTAGGCAGAGCGCCCAAGACTCGGGGGGTTCAAGTCCCCTCAACTCAGAGTCAAGCGAAACAGAGTCGAGCTCGTTGTCAGACAGCTCTGACGATCACATACTGGAATTGCCGAAAGGATATCCTTTCCTCTCGGTGGAGCGCCTGGTGTTCCAGAAAGTATGGGAATCGTTCTGCGCATGGCAGAAGCGAGGGCAAACAACAGTTCAGGGATCCTGCGGAGGCAGCGAGCCGCCAACACGAACAGCGCATGCAGAGACACGATCGACGAAGAGAATACAACAGGATCCGGATTCCTCCGACCGCGCCACCACTGGCCTTGAGCCCGAGGCTATGAGAAATAAGCGTCAAAAACGATTGCCCGAACCCAGGCTTCTCTTGGCTTGCCACTTCTATAAGAAGGACCCTGAACGCAATGGGCGCTGCGAAACGCAAGGCTGGAAGACCATCTCCCATGTCAAGCAACACTTCAAGAGGGTACACCACCGATCTCATTACTGTCCGAGATGCAATGAAAACTTTAGAGATGAACAGGCTCGCGACGACCATATAGAGCGTATGCCGCTCGAGCCCTGCACACGCCGGCCATATGACGGCCCGACACCTATTCTGTCCGCTGCAGCCCGACAGCTGGACAAGAGGGTCGATCCAAAGCTGTCTCTAGAACAACAATGGTATAGTGTATGGGATATTCTCTTCCCTGGTGCCCCGCGCCCAGCGACGGTAACCATCGATCCCGAAGTGTCCGGCCAAGCGCTGTCCCTCCGCGACTTTATGGTCTCGGAAGGGCCGCAGGTAATCAGGAGAGCGTTAGACGAGACTGGACTAGTCGTTTGGCTCGTTCCCGAAGGGGAAAGGCACTTGGAGGCCCTACAACACAGAGTATATGCTGAGGCACTCGACCGTATTTGGGATCTATGGAGAGCATGGTTAGCAACTAGGCGCGCAACAACGACACTGGCCTCAAGCTCCCCGTCTCGTTCGATGGGGTTTGCTTCGACCGTGGCACCTCAGACTGGAGAGAGCTCAACCGAAAACCAGCTCTCATTTGAGAATGGACCGCAAGACCAGGAATATGGCGACTTGTTGCATAGCCCCAGCCTCACAGGCTGGTTCGGCCCGCAGGACGACCTTCCGGCGAGCGGTTCCACCCTGGACGAAGAAAACAGCTCCTGACCACGGGGTGAAAGGAAAAGCTTTACTTATCCTGGGGGGCTGAAAAGAATGGAAAATCACAAGACGTGATCGGAATGATGAGCCCAAAAGATGACGCGACGACACCTATGTGATGTTCTATGTGGCTCACGATCACCATCAAATGGGGCCCGCTCTTGTTGAGCCCGTCAGTCTACTCTCACAAGCTTTTCTCCACTTCTTCCACCATTTCTACCGTGTCCTTCCATTTTGCCCATTCCGCCTCGCCCCCGGGAATTCCGCCGGTCAGCGGCAGCCTCGTACCATCGGTGTCACCTAGACCCCTGAGCCTGCTGATCGCCTCCTTAATGCCAGGCACGCCGAAACGCACGACGATCTCCTCGATGGAGCTAACCTTGAACTGCAGTGCCCTCCGCTCCGCCACCTCCTGGGGCGTTGGTTGCTCCTTCACCGCCAGGTCGTACAGGCGCACCACGGTCTTGGGGAAGAAGCCGGCGGAGCCGTCGATGGCACCAGCGGCGCCGATGGAGACGACAGGAAGGAGCTGCTGCCCAAGGCCTGTGAAGGTGGAGAAGGCGACGTGGTCGATGGATGGGTGCAGGGCGATCTGAGCGTGGGCGGAGACGTCGCCGTGGGAGAGCTTGCAGCCCACTATGTTGGGATGCCGAGCAAGGGTGACAAAAGTCGAGACGGCGACCTTGACGTTGTTCGATACGCCAGGGTAGTGGTAGCTTTCAAAGCGGAATGAAATTGTCAGTGCCTCTTATCTTTATTCTATAGGGCTTAGGCCGTCAACTTGAGTGACACCCAGAAACTCACATCAGGATCGGTAAGGGGCTCCGGTCAGCCACGGCCGTGAACCACTGAACGATTCCCTCCTGCGTATTTGATGGGGCGAAATACCCTGGAACGAGGCACAACCCCCACTGCGCGCCGGCCTCTGCAGCGGCTTTGAGTTGGCTGATGACTTCCTCGATGTTCTGGGAAGCCGTGCCTGCGATGATGGGGTAGTCCTTGAAACCCTCCTTGTCAAGGGCTTGCCGCGCAGAAGAGAGCACCTCGAACCGCTCCTGGTTGGATAGGTGGACGGCTTCGCCGGTGCTGCCGAGGATGACGAGCCCCCGGATGCCAGCGCGGGCCAGGTAGACGGAGTGAGCGGCTTGGGTGGCGGCGTCGAACGGCGCGGCGACGGGGTTGTAGCTGGCGGCCTTCTTGGAGACGAAGAAGGTCGGCACAGGGACGTAGACGCCTGGCGGCGGTGGAGATGCCATTGTGACTGCTGTTGCTCTGAAGGTGCCTCAGTCCATGCTATAGATCCGATCTGTACCACGGCGTGGACAACCTTTGTTCCAATGGGAACAGATACCACAGCAATGGGCACGAAGGAGAGCAGAGGGGCTTTATTTGATCACCTTCAGAGGACTCCCAGTTTCCAAAATCGCGTGGATGTCATGGTGACGCGCCGAAGCCTCGGTGGTCAGCAGTCGGTTCGGTGTTCTCGGGCCATTCTTCTAGCGATGGCGCACCCGCAACTGGTGACGTGACCGTGATGTTTCGGGGGTTTCGGTGGTTCTTGATGGGATACGATTAGTGACCGCCAAAGGTGTCCAGAATCACCAGCCAGTTTTCTATGTATCACAGCGCATATTCGCCAATCTACACACCTCTACCTAGTAGGTTGGTGATGTCGGCACCCCGGTGTGGGAAGGCCCACAGCAACCAAGCCGGTGCTGCCAACTCCGATTCGATCGTGATCCACTCCCTCCGACTGTGCCGCTCCGAACGCCGGCTTCCCTTCCGTGCTGCGTCTGGTAGAGGACCAAGATTCGGATGTGGGCAAACATCTAATGTATGCAGTTAGAGAGAGATATTGTAGGCGAGTCAATCGGAGAAGCATGGCAGCTTTCCAACAAGGGACTGCTGAGGCCAGGGCTATCGTGTAAAGGGAGGCATCCGGGGAACTGCCCTGAGCCCCGCAGCGCAGGGGTCAGCCCTACGGTGAGCCTAGAGCCTAGTGTTGCCACCTCTCCTGTTGGCAACCTCGTAACTTTGTGTTTTGTCCCTACACAATGACTTGGGGTTGTTGTCAATTCCGGTGTCAGTATAAGTGCACTTAGTGCAACTGTGGCACTTTGTGCGAATAACTTGGGCCTCGTGGTGAGTCCTTGCGGATATCTATTGACATCCACTTTATTTACGGAGCTTTTGTATGTGCCATGCTGGTAGTTGCCGTTGTGGCAAGATTAATATGGAAGCCTACCTATGGAGACGTGGCGTTGCTCTGGTGAGGCTCCTTCAGAGCCAGGCATCAACAATAACTGCAGGCTCAGCCTCCTGCTCACTTACACTTATAAGTGGTATGGGCCATGCTTTGCTTCTCAATCAGGGGAGTTACACAGAGTGCTCAGAAATATCCACACAATTGTTTGAAAAGCTGAAGCTCTGTTGTCACTCACTTTCACTCGACGTCGACGTCTTCCAAGTGTTTTGACGAGATGTCATCTTGGGTCGATGTTGACGCCGCCGTCCCCAGCCTACGGCGGGAGGGCAAGGAGAACGACGAAGATGCGATTCCTGAGGGCGTACCCATCCTTACCAAGTACGAGTCTGCCGACGTCGCGGTGCCGGATTCCTTCCTCACCGCTCTCCCCGCTGACGCCTGCCCCGTGACCACGACCACCATCGACTGGGCCAAGACGGCCTTGCCCGAGAATTGTAACCGCTACGCCGCCGTCCTCGACAATGTCCTCAGCCCCAGCGAGTGCCGGGAGCTGATACGGCTCGCCGAGGCCAGCGTGCCCGAGGAAGACAGGGGCAGATCCGGGCCACGGTCCTGGCGGCCAGCCATGGTCAATGTCGGTGGCGGCTATGAGGTCCTACAGAGCGAGTACCGCAACAGCGACCGTATCATCTGGGACCAGCAGGAGGTCGCCGACAGGATTTGGGAGAGATGTCTGCTTGCGCCGGGGGTGCGGGAGCGGCTGGAAGTCATCGACGCGGGTGACCCGGCGCTCGGGTACATCAGCCGGCCTCGGAAGGGACGCGGGCCGAGGGAGGACAGATGGGAGTTGCGCAGGCTCAACAAGCGGATGCGGTTCCTCAAATATGGGAAGGGGCAATTCTTCAGGTGTAGGGCTTCTCTATCTCTCTATGATGGTGAGCTCTCGCTGACCTCTGACAACAGCACACTGCGACGCAGAGTACCGGGAACCGGGCACGCAACCCATCAAGACTCTCTTCACTTTGCACCTTTATCTCAACGACTCGGTCGCCGAGGCGGGCGAAAGTTCAAGTCTCGTCGGCGGTGCCACATCCTTCTGGTCCATTGACCAGTCCAGGAAGCTGGACGTGAACCCCAAGGCCGGCCGGGTCCTGATCTTCCAGCATAGCCGCTTGTACCACTCCGGGGACGACGTCCTCGAGGGGACAAAGTACACCATGAGGACTGACATCATGTACGAGAAGACGAGATAAAGCTAAAAGAGTGCGGCCGCATGGGAGGACAGTCATATAAGCACTGAAGTAGTATAAGCCGTTACAGCGACGGTCCAAGATTCGCAATACGGGAGTCTGTTGACTTTGGATATCTGGCTCAAATACGATTCTCACGCTTGCCACACATTCTTGAGGAATTCCGTATACCAGTAGCCCCGTCTGTCTTGATCAGTGATCCCATATCTGGTTCATGGCCTTCAGTATCTTACAGTCGGTCTTGTGCCCGCCCTCGTTCCACCCCCTGACCTGGCAAGCCTGCGATGTAAGTCAGCAAGACAAAGACAAATCCGTCGAGGCCGAGCAACAACATCTAAGAGGACCAAGGGAAGTGGAAGAACGGTCAGCATACCTTCCCACAGTACCTCACTCTCCCACATCCCAGACACTTCATCAGCTCCCCCCCCTTCCCACACGTTGCGCAATTCTCCTCCCCATCCGCTCCCCCTTTCCGCCCCAGCTCCATCACCCTCTCCAGCCTCCCCGGCACGACCTTCACCTCCCCCTCCCTTCCCTTGCCCACCCTCACGAACCCCTTCCTATCGGCCTGCACAGTCTCCCCGTCTTCGAGGGGCTTAGGGCTGGTGCGCCTCGCCCGCCTCACCGCCGCGGTAGCGCCCCCGCGCAGCCCGCGCCCTGCCAGGTCCAGACCGCCACGGTCATAGCCGTCGAAGACGAGCGCGAACTCGGCACCGGAGCGGTCGGTCAGCACCAGCGTCGGCTTGGTGATGGTCATGTCGTGCTTGACCTGCGCGAGGAGCCACCAGTCTTCCTCCTCCTCCTCTTCGTCGTCCTTAGTGGCGACGGAGACAGGCCTGTTGTCGTCCGCGTCCTGCACGGGCAGCTCGGCGAAGGACGGGAAGAGGGCGGTGTTACTGAAGTCCGGCAGGAGACCCATCATGTGGGATGGCTTGACAGGCTGGGCCAGAAATGGTCCACTGTGATCCGATGCTGGACGAGCCGGCCTGGGGTGGTCTCGGATCGCCCGTAAGTCGCGGAGCTCTGCTCTCTCGGGCGGGGTTCCGGTTGGGGAATTCTCACCGCAAAATCCGTTTCGAACAGCCCAGTTAGTCGGGCGCACAGGTGCTGAGCTGTGCTTTTGAAGCAACCACAATTGGTAGAATGAAGTGCGATGTTGCTGAAAATAGCAACTTTGGGAAAAATCATCAGAGGCAGTCTGAAGCAAGTGTCCTACGATGGGGGAAACTGTCCCGTCTCAAACCCCACAACTCGCACCACTTTCTGAAACACAATCTCACCACAAACATAGACACAATCAAGACATGACAGGAAGGAGGAGGATCTGCCAGAGATTCAATATCCTCACTTGGAGAGGAACAGTCGCGACATTTCCGCCGCCTGTGGCTGCCACTACCGAAGTGATCTCGCAGAGAATTATTTCGAGATGCACGCAGCACCGGAACCTGTCTCCATCTCTTGGTGGAGTGCGAGGAGAATGCTCTTGACATAGCGTATCTGAAAACTTGGTGTGAGCAATTGCCAAGGTCTTTCTTCATTAGCAGCATTTCATTTTCTAGTATTCTAGACGTGTCGGTTCCAGAAGCCGCCAAAGCGGCCAAGGATATATCCTGGTATAAACGTTGCAGCAGAGAAAAGCACAAAAGAATAGCTGCGCCATGCCAAGGACGCAGGTCCTCGCAGACGAAAGAAGTCAGATAGAGCAAAACATGAGCAAAAGTAGAACGCCAACGGAGATATCCTCTCTTCCGTTCATATTTATCCATCTTCCCATCCATTTGACGCCGGCACTTCCTCTTGCGCAAGCAAGGGGCAAATAAAGCAATGTCCAACGGCCGACCAAGGCAGTCCTAGTGAGTAATGGTAAAGCCCCGTGGCTAAACTCACTAAATCGTGGCTATATACGGGAGGCAGACCAAGTTAGGTCGCAGTAGATCAGATGCCCAAACAGCTGCGTCTACCGCCCGAAGCTCATCCATCCGAACATGCCCGTCGCGGAAGCGAGAATCAGGATCGTCAGGATCGAGGCACCGGCCCTGTCGCCGGTGGTCAGCGGCTTGGGCTTGTTCTGTAACGTGTCGGACCCGCTACCGGCGTTGCTATTGCCGATACTGGTGCCGCCAGTCTTGTTGGTCACCGGCGCCGACGCCGAGTCGATTAGCAGGGACGAGACAGCCGCGAGCACGTTCATCTGTTGGCCGGCGCCGACGCTGCCGTCAAACACTCCGCTACTCCACTGGAACCCACACGTTCGCTGGTTGTCGCCGCCGGTGCACTGGCTGATGGCGGCCGTAGTGGATGTCTTGAGGACGGGGAGGATGGTGTCGTGCGTGAACGGCGCGATCTGGCTCATCGTTGCCAGCCAGCGGTGGACATAGCCTTTGAAGCTCAGCATGTCGGTTGTGCAGGTCATACCTTTCTCGCAGGCGACCTCGTAGGCAATGCCGTTGGGAAAGAAGTCTGTGAGTGTGGCATCCAGGAGCTTCTGGACTCTGTCCTGCCATACCGAACTGCCGTTGGTCTACACCAGGCATGTTAGATCGCCCAAACCATGCCTGATCTGTCTGGAGACCTATTGAGCCACTTACATAGTTGTACATGTACGCCGCTCCCAGGAGCCACACGCCATTGTTGTAGCTGAACTGAGCCTTATTGATATCAGTGCAATTGTGCTCGATGTGGCCGCCATCGTAGATGTTGTACTCTGCATCAATCAGTCCGACGCCGGTGATCCAGTTCCAGGTCTTCTCAGCCCAGTCGGCGTAGGTCTGGTTATGAGTGTAGCGGGCCAGTCTGGCGCCAAGATTGAAAAAACACCCATTTGCGATACCTGTTCTCAGTTAGACACGCGGGATAGATTCGTGACTGTGCTGTGCTTACTATTCTTATAGTTATAGCCGTTGTTGGAGAAGGGAATCTGCCAGCGTAGACCTCCACCACAAGTGTCGTCGTGCCGTGATGGGTCTGCCTGGGTGTTGAAGACAGCTTGAGCCAGCGCCAGCCACTGCGGCTGGTCCTTAGGAGGGTCAGGGAACTTGTCCTCGGCTGCGAGCATGGCGGTCATGCCCCAGAAGCCTTGGTCGTCGTTGCCCAGAGATGCTGTAACGTTGGGAGGCATAAAGTCCTGGTTGGGGCCAACCTGCCACAATATCGCGGCGGTCACTACGTCGTTGTAGGTTGTATCGCCTGTCAAATGCCAATAATCGATCATCTACCGAGGGGAACGTTAGCACCATCGGCAAGGGCAGCACTGTCGTAGAAAGCCATACAGTTCCCCACATAGCACCTGCTTCCCACCAGTAGTAGTCACCGGCGGGTGGTGGACCGGGCAGGATTCCAGGGGTCTGTCCAGTCTCGTTTCCGTGGTAATACGCCATGAGGTCGTAGGCGAGGGTGCTCGCGGTTTGTTTGATAGCGGCTACAACACCCGAGTCAATATACTACTCCGCGCAGGTTCAAGCACATCGTCCGCCGGCCGTATCCACCGTCTGATAATGACAGTAGAGGAATGACGGGGACTGACCATCGGTGTCAATGGTGTAGTAAGCAGCATTTGCCAGGCCGCCAGTGACAAGGAGCGCCGCAGAAGCGCGGACTGCGAAGGAAGCCATCGCTGGCGGGCGGTTGCCAATGTTCTTGGCGTTCTAGGCGGGAGATCAAGCGAGTGGACTGGTGAAAGAGGCTACACGAAAGAAATGAAGGGAGCCAAGGAGTCGGCGAGGGCGAAAGGTCGTCAAAGGGTCGTCGAGGAGTCGAGCTGTGCGGCTGCGACCCGAGTATGAGAACGTAAATTCGACTGTGAGTTGCGAGTATGTCTGTGTAGGTGTAGGTAGCGAGTGTCGGTGGTCGGTGTCGTCGCCTGCGATGATGATGTTGCTCTCGAGGATCTGAGTGAAGGAGGCTGCCAAGTGGGAAAGTGGAAAAGAGAGTAAACTTGGCTTTTCTTGTCGTGACGGGGATGACGGGGGTTTGGGGGGAAATTGGCGGAGCGAGAAGTCTTGGACTCCCGTTCTGGATGTTCTTGGCGTCGTCTGGCTTGGCCTCTGTGTGGCGCTCAAGGGTGACATCCGAAGCTGCACAGTGACAAGAGTGACATTGGAGAGTGACATGGTGGTGACAAGGGGTTTGGGGAACGGCCGGGGTTTAGTGCCATCTAATTGAAGGGTCCTGGAGGCCCCAGGCGATTTAACGTTAAACAAAGCGGGCGGTGCCAGCGCCTAACGCCTAACGTTAATTTGGCTCGCCCCTTCCATTTGTTCGTAGCGCAATGCAGGTACGGATCGGTATCGCAAACTTTATGTGCCGTCTTCTTCGTAGAACCAGTAGTTACATCAGATACGAGCGGGCATATTTCTGGACGAGAGCTGTCAGCATGATACCATAAAGTGGACACATCCATATGGAGCTGATGCTTAACTATGGCATGTAAGGAACATAACACGAGGGAGACGGTTCTAATCAAGGGTTTACAACTTGCCCCTTTTGTTCAGGTGCCCGACCAGTTGCCACAGTGCCGCAAGTCACATTCCAGCTGAGGAACAGCTGGCGGGTACTGTACCTCTTGGCGGCCACGCGATAATGAGCATTTCAGCCAATCATGTTGGAGGTATCTCTGCCTGACAAGAAGGCCTGTGGGCTTGGGCTTGGCACCCCCTGACTGTGGCTGTGGCTGATGCTCCGAAAAACATCCTCGGAAGGCGGAAGGCGGAAGGCGCCCGGCTTCGTATTGGAACTGGCTCGACTTGCTCTTCTTCAGAAAATGGAAACCGGTTTGTCCAGCCGGAGGTCCAGTCGTCGCTTTGCAGTTCCATATCGATAAGAGAGTGATGATGGGGCTTGGCGATCCACCTTGTCCCTCATCTTGCTATATCACCTCAAAAGAACTTTCTTGGCTTTCCATGCACATTGCCCACTCAGCCAGCAGGAATCCACAGCATTGCGGTGAGTAGCTATTAGGATATCGGAAGGTCGATGTCGACGAGCCATGGCACCCTAAGAGGCTCGTTTTCGCACCTCTGGACGGCCGCGTGAATAAACAGCGTGTGCCGACCCTGCTCGACGGGATACTCGTCCCGGGCAGAGTGTTCGCGCCATCCGGCATCCCTCCTGCAGAGTAAAGTTCAGCACCCCTAAACCTGTTTCTTTGTGGACTCCTTCGACGTAACTAGGCTTTTCCGCATTCCTCACGTCCTCCAGCAAGGAGACTCCGTGGTCGACGTGGGCTTTGGCTCACTATGTCGCTCCAGGTGACCAGCCGCGCTCCCCATCCCTCGTGTATATAGCCGGAATAGTACAGCCGAGGCCGGGCAAGCGCCACGGCCGCAAGCAGGTCCGGGCACCCGGCGTTGTCAGCCCAGAGGGGCTTGCGACCGCCGAAGTCGAGCATGCCCCTGGGTGACCCGTGGGTGATGACGACGTCGACGTTCTCGGGAATGTTGAAGAAATATCCGTCTCGCGGTCTGTAATGGAAGTGACGGGGAAACTCAGACGGCGTACACAGTCAGCAGCACGCCGTTGGCCAGCTTGAACCCATGGGTTCCCTCGGTCCAAGAGGAAGATGCCACCATCCTGTGCCTGCCGGGAGATCGAGCGCACTTTGTTGAAAAGAGCCCTCGCTCCCATACGCTTATGGCGACCTTCATTACAGGTTAGGTAGCCCGACGGATCCAGTATGGAGTCGTGGTTTCCCCGGATGACTAGTTTCAGGGGGGCATTATGCTTCGCCCGGAGGCTGATGGTTGTCTTGAAGTCCTGCTTGTTGGATCTTGTGGTCAAGTCGCCGCAGTGTATGGCAACATCGGCCGGCTCGAGTGGCCTCGCATCCTCCGCAAAGTCTGCTCCATGATAAAGAAGCGGGTCTTTACCGTCGTTCTCCTCAGAAGACATCGGCAACCGGGGGAGATCCGCCCGACATGAGTCTGTCAATGCGCAAGACTCGCTGGCATCAAGAGAGGCAGCAGTCGCCATGGCAGCGAGCTCTCCTGGTGCCTCCATTGTGCCATTGCAACTCCGCAGTTTAAGAGGATCCCCTGTCTCAGGACATTCCTGGCAATATGTGCGAGGAGGAAGATATCTCCGTAACGTTGAGGAACCTTGGCGGAGCAGAAGTCTATCTCCGTCACTCCCCTTGCTGTGGACTTGGAGTTCTCCCGATGTGTTTTTACTAATCGTCAGTCTGACCGAAGTGGACTTCACTCCTGCATGCTAATCGTGGGATATATCTGAGTGCACCCAGTTTCCCATAATACACGCTATCACGGGTGCCAATGGGTGCGTGCCATCAGGGAGTAAGCACAAACGGCTGCATTGAGCAGGTGGCGCCGCGCTGACGGGCTTCGGTAACCGCTACAGATTGCCTATAGCAGGTAGTGACGCCCTTCTGATTGTGAGAAACGATCAATTGGATCGACAAGGCAGCTTGAAGCTGCCGTCGGCGACTGGAATAAGGATTCTAGAGTAAAATGGGGAGAATCATTGATTGATTGATTGCTCGCCTGAGCCGGAGAGTTGTGCCCCGGCAAGGCGGAAAGGGCAGCACAACCGTAGCGGCATATTGCCAAGGGTCTGCCAGAGATTCACGAACAGGATGGCCGTATTCCGGTCTTGTAAGCAAGAGCGGGCGTAGGCTGGGTTAGACACTCGAGACGTTGCAGCAATTGAAGCTGCACTTCATCTCTGGATTCTTCCGTACTGCCACATTGCGTCTTTAACTCCCGGATTATGAGGACCGGGTTTCAGCGGGGTTGAGCAGAGACGTCTGGAAGTTAGCGTCAGTCTACCTACTACAATCATCGGCTCGGCCTCAAGAGCGGCAACTCAATTCAATTGTCATTGTATTCGGTCAGTGCCAAAGACAACAGACTGATAAGACACGAACATTCAGGAAGTGACGCCTCATACTGTGGTACCGTCGACTCTGTGCATACGCCGGCGAGTGTTGCGCAAGCAAGAAAGTTGGTGTTGCTAAACCCTCATCGCATCACAAGAACGTCGTCAGCCGCCCAGATCATCCCACACCGGCGGCGCACTGTGAAACACCACAGATAAGACCACTTGTGAGCCCACTCTACATCACCTCGGCTCGACATTTCAGCACCACCAACTGCAAAACCAACAGGATCCCAATCTGGTACACATTGAAGCAGCTTAGCAGCAGCAGACATGGCCTCCTCTCTGGCGGGCGTGGGCGTCACCAAGGCGCAGCTTGAGGAGCTGGTGCGGGTGATCCGCAGCACGCCCATCGTCGACGTGCACGCCCACCCGCTGCTCAAGCCCGAGGCGCTCAGCCGCCACCCGCTCATGTCCATCACCACCGAGGCGTCCGGCGACGCCATCCATGCCGCGGCCACAAGCCTGGCTCACCTCCGCGGCGTCAAGCAGCTGTCGCAGGTGCTCGGTTGCGGCCAGACCTGGGAGGAGGTCGTGACAGCCGTTGAGCAGCGGCGCATCGAGGACTACGAGGACTGGATTAGTGTGTGCCTCGATGGCATCGAGACCATCCTGATTGATGACGGCCTCGACAACGCCGATGACGTCCAGGATTTCCCCTGGCACGACAGCTTCACCCGCAGCGGCTGCAAGCGCATCGTGCGCATCGAGTCAGTCGCCGCGGAGATCATCAACCGCCACGGCATGGTGTTCGCCGAGGACAGCTCTATTGAGGAGACCTTCGACAAGGTCATCGACGACTTCGACAACGCCATCAGCGCCGCGCTGGCCGACCCTGACGTGGTCGGCTTCAAGTCCATCATCTGCTACCGCACCGGGCTCAACATCCCCAAGGTGGTCGACATCGCCCTGGCCAAGGACTCCTTCACCGACATCATGGTCAACTACGGCACCCTGGGTCAGTTCAAGCGGTTGCAGCATGACGGTCTGAATGACCTCTTCGTGCACCGCACCGCGTCCCTCATCCGTGAGAGCCCCGGCCGCTTCAAGAAGGGTATCCAGTTCCACACCGGCCTGGGGGACAACGATATCACCCTGACTAGGTCGTCCCCGGCCCACCTGCAGGACTTTATCCGTGCCTACCCCGAGGTCCCCATCATCCTCCTGCACGCGAGCTATCCCTTCACGCGCGAGTCCGGGTACCTCGCCAGCGTCTACGCAAACGTGTACGCCGACATTGGCGAGGTCTTCCCCTTCGTGAGCCGAGACGGCCAGGAGCACATTGTGCGGCAGATACTGGAGCTCTGCCCCTGGTCCAAGATCCTCTGGAGCACCGACGGGCACTGGTTTCCCGAGACTTATCTGCTCGCTGTCTTGCAGGTTAGGGAAGCCTTAGAGGCTGTAGGTCTACACTGCCACTTGCTATATATCTGCTTCGTTACTGACAGTGCCCACAGGTGCTTTGCGATTATGTCCGCAGGGGACATATCAGCTGCAAAGCTGCTATCGCACTTGTTCGGGACATCCTCTTCCATAACGCCAACAAACTGTATCAGCTCGAGATCCCGTTCTCTGAGTGGGAGACGGACACTGAGGAGGTTGTTAAGGTGGACTACTCGGTCGCCACAGATCTCGAGATCTTCGAGTGGTTCCTCCGCGGCAAGAACACGCCCGAGTTCGTGCGCGTCTGCTGGAACGACTTCACTGCTACCCCGAGAATGCGCATGATTCCCTTCCGGCGGTTCATGTCCCTCCTGCAAGACGGCAAGCCGACCGACATCGGCATCACCAAGGCCTCCCTAGGGCTCCTGCAGAACGACTGGATCGCACCTGGCTTCAGTGGTACTGGCGAGTATCGTCTCCACCCGGACTTCTCCTCGTTGAAGGCGGGGCCCATTCCTGGCCACGTCAGCATGTACGGCGAATTCCGGGAGAAGGACGGCTCGAAGGTGGCCATCTGCCCCCGGACGCAGCTCCAGCGGATCGTCGAGGTCGCCGCGGAGAGCAGCCTGACCTACCTCGTTGGCTTCGAGATCGAGTTTGTCCTCCTGCAGCGCCTGTCCCCCTCGCCGCCCGCCCTCGCGCGCTACGCCACGCTCCCCAACGACGGCCACGCCTGGTCGGTCTCGCGCTTCGCGGACCCCCGGGTGCCTCGGCTCCTGGGCGACATCGTCGCGGCACTCGAGGCCGCGGGCGTCTACGCGGAGCAGCTGCACGCCGAGAGCGCGGCGGGCCAGTTCGAGCTGGTGCTGCCGCCGCTGCCGCCCGTCGAGGCGGTCGACGCGCTGCTGCACGCGCGCGAGGTGATCTCGGCGCTGGCAAGCTCGGCCGGGTTCCGCGCCACGCTGCACCCGAAGCCGTTCGCGGGCATGTGCGGCACGGCGTCGCACGCGCACCTGTCGGTGTCGTCGCCGGGCGGCGACCGGCCGGAGGTGTACGAGAGCTTCTACGCCGGGGTGCTCCGGCACCTGCGCGGGGCGCTGGCCTTCGTGTGCAGCAGCCCGGCGAGCTACGAGCGGCTGGCGGACGGGGCGTGGGCGGGCGGGCGGTGGGTGTCGTGGGGCACGCAGAACCGCGAGGCGGCGCTGCGCAAGATCGAGGGCAGCCACTGGGAGCTCAAGTGCCTGGACGGGCTGGCCAACCCGTACCTGGCGCTGGCGGCGGTGCTGGGTGCGGGCACGAAGGGGGTGACGGGCAAGGAGGAGCTGGTGTGGGGGGACTGCGAGGAGGACCCGGCGCGGCTGACGGAGAACGACAGGAGGGAGCTCAACGTGACGCAGATGCTGCCCGGCAGCCTGGAGGAGGCGCTTGAGGCGCTGCAGGGGGATGAGGAGTTGGTGGAGATACTGGGGCCGGAGCTGGTGGAGAAGTATGTCGCCGTCAAGGAGGCGGAGACGAAGTTGCTGAAGGGGATGACGGATGAGGAGAGGCGGGAGTGGATCATGGAGCGGTACTGAGTAAGGGGAAGGGGGGGACCGTGTTCGTGAATCTTGATTCTCTGATGTAGATCAACCGCATCTTGCTCTATAGATACTGTCCATCTCCTCTAGAGTCGGAGTATCTTCCGTAAGAGTTGACTTCGAAATCAAGCAAAGGTTTATTCATGTTACAAGCTACAACGAGTGTTCATTCAAGCCATCATATCCTAGGCACCTTCCTAAGATTTGAGGGAGAAGAGAATCAGTACAAAACCTAGAAATCTATGCCTCTCTCCCCCTTACAGTCTTACTATGTCTTCGTCTTTCATCCTGATGGAGAATGCTCCCCGCAATTTACTGCGGCCACCCCCGCGATACGCAAATGCACACGCCTTTCTGCATGGCCTGTGCGTACCGCTAGCGACAACGTGGTGCGTGGACCAGGGGTTCTCTCTCTCTCTCGGCTGAGAATTGTGGTTGAGCTGTCCTCAACTGCAGACTGCTGCGGCGATCTCCAACGGTACATTTACGCGTACCCCAAGCCGACCGGCAGACCTTCAACTCTCAACGGCAAAGCGAAGCTGCACCAGAACGACAATTGCAGTCTTCTCTAGTAGCAGCACCCGCGCGATCCCGTATACCTGCAGTTGATCGATTGCCGTGGCGAACCAATAGCTGGGAATGCGGTAGCTGTGCGGAGAGCCTTCCCCTGCGGCTGCTTGCAGCGTTGAACGTGGCCACAAATTCGTGGGACGACGACACCGGCCTGCCCCCCCTCGACGATTGCACAACCCCTCGAGTCGATCGTACGAGACTGCCCGAAGGTTTAGGTGCTCGTGGAACAACAAACGAGGAAGGGATACTGCGACAAATCTAGGACACAATGAACGGCTTCAAGGAGCACGGCCTCGACGAGGACGCCTTTGCCGCCAAGGCTGGAAACATCGTCAGCGCCTTCGATGCCTTCCGTAAGCGAACCACCTCCCGCTTCTCTCTCCCCCTCCCGCTGCAATCTTCCGGCTAGCTTCTCGGCGTGCTCGCACATGGTGCTGACATCTCCTCTCCCCGCAGCCAAATCAAAACCCCAGTATGTCCAGCGCACCGCCGGCGGCGGCAAGTGGACCGTTGCGATGGCCGTCGTCTCCCTCATACTCGTCTGGTCGGAGCTCGGGCGATGGTGGCGCGGCACCGAGAACCACACCTTCGCCGTCGAGAAGGGCGTCGGGCGGTCGATGCAGATCAACCTCGACGTGGTGGTCAACATGCACTGCGACGACTTGCACGTCAACGTGCAGGACGCGGCTGGCGATCGCATCCTGGCGGCCAAGATGCTGAAGCGCGACCCGACGAACTGGTCGCAGTGGGCCGACGGCAAGGGCGTGCACCGGCTCAACCAGGACTCCCACGGCCGGGTAGTTACCGGGGAGGGCTGGACGGCGATGGATCGCCACGAGGAGGGGTTCGGCGAGGAGCACGTCCACGACATCGTTGCGCTGGGTCGGAGGAGAGCCCGTTGGGGCAAGACGCCGAGGCTGTGGGGAGGCAAGGGCGACAGCTGCCGCATCTACGGCAGCATGGACCTGAACAAGGTGCAGGGAGACTTCCACATCACGGCGCGGGGCCACGGCTACACGGAGTTCGGGGAGCACCTGGATCATAGCGGTATGTCGAAGCCTGGTGTCTCTTGATAACTACTCTAAGAAGAAGCTGATACTGACGGGTGGCATCCTAGCATTCAACTTCTCCCACGTCATCTCGGAGCTCTCATTCGGCCCCTTCTACCCCTCGCTCGAGAACCCGCTCGATCTGACCGTCAACCCGGCGTCCGCCAACTTCCACAAGTTCCAGTACTTCATGTCCGTCGTGCCGACCGTGTACAGCGTCGGTCCCGCAGGCAAGTCCAGCTCACGCACCATCCTGACCAACCAGTACGCCGTAACGGAGCAGAGCGGCGAGATCTCGGACCGCGTCATCCCCGGCATCTTCTTCAAGTACGACATCGAGCCCATCCTGCTGGTCATTGAGGAGCAGCGCGACGGCGTGCTGGCCTTCCTGGTCAAGGTCATCAACGTGCTCAGCGGCGCCGTGGTCGCCGGCCACTGGGGCTTCACCATCACCGAGTGGGTCAAGGAGACGTGGGGGAGGCGGAAGAGGCGGAGCGCCGAGGGCATGCTCGGCGCGAAGGGGGAGTATGATGAGTAGAAGGGAGTCCTCCGGAGTTTGTATCTGGTCATTGTCGGCTTTCTTTTGGTGATTGGATCTTCCGTTGTGTTCATGATCTGCATGGTATAGACTATGGAACGAAGAAGAAAAGCGTTTCTCTTTTAGCCGCCTAAGGCGATATACGAATGCCGTTTCTTGTGCAGATATGCCCTAAAGGTGCTGACCCTCTGTACTACCTAAACCGATGGTGTCTAAAGTTAGTCTGGGGGAGAGTCCGGAGTGGGAACTCGGGTCTCCTGAGGTGTTGACTCTCTAGCCGGATGTTATGGATGGTACGCTGGAAGCAAGTTTGCTAAGTTCGCGAATTTTCACATAAGAGGCGATGCTGAGCCAGACCAGAGATCGTCTAGAGGGTATAGGTTCGTCAGCAGATGGCGTTCATGACGAGCCCTTGTGATGGCAGGTGGTAGGGAGTGAAGCCAATCCGCAAAAGAAGTTAACAAAAGAAGTTAAGATAGGTATACCAGAAAAGGCACTTGAGAACACAAAAGGGAGTGAAAGGAAGAAGGCTGGGGAAATAGAAAATGGAAGGCAAAAAAAGACGAGGTACAAACGTCTACACATACGGGTCGAACGAGGGCCAAAAGTGAAGGGAAGCTCCGGCCGGTGGAGCTCCTCTTGACTTCATCAGGCCCAGCCTGGGATCTCAGCGTCCCAGCTACTGCGCCCCCTGCCCTTTCGGCTTTGCGGGTATTATTTTGCGGCTTGTCCCTCCTCCCCAGCATGCGTCATGAGGGCGAGTCCGGAGGGGGCCGTGTCTGAGGATCATAGGATGAAAGCCGTTTTCGAAGGAAGTGGTGTAGCCGTTAGGCTACCGTGCTCCCCAGCTACCTCACCGCTGTTGGAAAACAGTAGCCTTAGAAAAACTGATATGGCCAAGATCAGATGAGGGAGTGACCCAGGTGGCAGGCACCAGGCACCAGCCATCATTAACACCAGGACCAGCACCCACACCACTCGAGTGTGGAAAGTATCTATTTGATGACACGAGGGTGTCTTATATCTGGTCCGTTCTCTTCCGCTTCAGATATAGCTACTATGAGCACTTGCCCCTAGAGCACGAAGATGTCAATTTTGGCAGCGACTTGGCACGCGAATTTTGCATGCTGCCAGAGAGATCGCTCCTCTTGTCAAGATCAAGTGCACACATGTCTACCTCCACGACCACAATACTGCTCTGGCTTCTTCAATAACGCTATGTAGACACGCATCCAAGAGAGGAGATGAACAGACTGGGCAAGCAAAGCAAAAAAAAAGGCATTGTACATCTGAGAATCCCTTCTTTTGTCCAGAATCAAGGATATGCCTTTCAGTATCACCATATCTCGAGAGCATGCCATGCCCCTTATTACCGGTAGACGCCGACGCAGGGCAAACAGCATCCGACTATTCGATGCGGGAGGACTTCACCCTGTACTGTTGGTCCCTCGAAATCCTCCCATCTGGTCTGCGCTATGCTGTAACTGAGAACACACTGACCTAACGTAAAAGGTCGCTGGAAACTGACTACTCACTCATCAGTGAGCTTCTAAAGCTCGACGACGAGAGGCAGGGGGGCTGTCTCCCTGAACAACAGACAAACGGAAGAGAGAAAGTATCGGGGGAGTGTTCCCATTTAGATGGATCAGCTCTTCTAGCGGAGCATGACAACGATTCCACCGATACAAGCCTCTTAGATGGTCGGGAAAAGGGGCAATGACCGAGCGCATCGCTGAAGGACTGACCCTCTATCCTGACGACAGCCGCCAATACAAACTTCCGTTGAAGGGACTGGAACTCTGAGAGAACTTCTCTCTTCCGCCATGCCCAACTTGAGGCAGCGGACATACACCTCCTCAAGCTGGTCACTACCAACATATCGTGGCTCGCGATGTTCGCATCAGGATGCGAGGAACAATGAGAACGCGAGCATTACTGACTGCGGCCAAACTCAGGACGAAGGACTCGATACTCCAGCCTTTTCCAAGGGCCGGGACTTGCTGCCACCAATAGTCAAGTCGCCCAGAGAAGAAGCGTCACCGTGGCCTGCAAAAGCTGATGTTCTCCAGAGACTCTCTCTGTCATCCAAGGGACGGTCAGCGCACTGGAGTGGAACGATAGACGTCCAAACTGTTGAGGCACGCGCCGTTTAGTGGTCACTTAGCATGCTTAGCTAATGCCCGTTCCCCCTGTCCAGCCGTTGTTGGGAGGAAAAGGGCTGCTGTCATTGGCGAATGCCTCCCCAAGAGGTACGGAGTGCACAGTAGTGTGTCGGTCCCCGAACCCACCCGACGACTGCCATTGACTCGGGGCCGAAAATAATCGATTTGTTGCTCGTGATAGCAGTCCGGCCTGCTTGTGCAAATCTTCCCTGCTCCATCTCACCCGCTGCCGACGAAGGCGATGATGCTCTTCTAGAGCCGAATAACTATTGGAAACAGCTTTGTTCCTCTCTCGCAGCCGCCCATCGATGTCTCTACGCGTGACTACCTGTCCAGAATGAAAGCCCCGTCGCTGTCCTCCGTCGTCTTGCGGCGCTGGGGAACCTCCGCGTCCTGGACATGCGCCAAATGTCGCCACCAGCTCGGGAGGACTTCCGCCCCACGATTCCCTTCCACCAGACAATATTCGACGTCTAGGCAGTCCGTCCCGAAGCACAAGGCTCAGCCCGCACGCGCACGAGTGGTCATTCTCGCTGCGAGCGGTGCTGCCGGCGCGGGCGTGCTGGCGTTTACGGACGACATCAAGTACAGCTACGACGCAGCAGAACGAACGGGGCGAGTAGGTGTTGCCCTGGCTGTCTGCGTGTCTGACTACCAGAAGACGCTGAAGAAGAGGGAGGCGCTCGAAGACGAGGAGGAGAAGGCCCGCATCCTGAGTGACTGCCACAAGCGGTGTGCCGTCAGGACACTTAAGGTCTTGGAGAAGAATGGCGGCATCTTCATCAAGCTGGGCCAGCATCTGGTACGTCCGGCACCGCCAGAACGGCACTTCGTGCTTGCTAATTTGCCTTAGAGTGCGATGAACTACCTGCTACCCCCTGAGTGGACTACGACCTTCATCCCCTTGCAAGACCGATGCCCCGTCTCGTCCCTACAGTCGATCGAGGACATGTTCAAGCAGGATACAGGGGAAGAGCTCTCGGACTACTTCACCGACTTCTCCGCCGACCCCATCGGCGCCGCCTCGCTGGCTCAGGTGCACATAGCAACAATCAAAGAGACGGGCCAGAAGGTTGCCGTCAAAGTCCAGCATCCCGGACTGGCGCAATGGGCACCCCTGGACACAGCGTTGACCAAGTTCACCTTCTCGACGCTCAAGCGCTTCTTTCCCGAATATGACCTCGAATGGCTTTCGTCGGAGATGGAGGTCTCGCTGCCACAGGAGCTGGATTTCCAGTGTGAGGCCCACAACGCGATGCGCACCAAGGAGCACTTCTCCCACTTTTCGCAGATACCTCTAGTGATCCCCGACGTCATCTGGGCTAAGAAGCGAATCCTCGTCATGGCCTGCGAGTCTGGCCACCGGCTTGACGACCTCGAGTACCTTGATTCGAACGGCATCGACCGCGACGAGGTGTCTGCGACGCTTGCGCACATCTTCAACGAGATGATTTTCGGCGAGGGCGCACCCCTGCACTGCGACCCTCACGGCGGTAATATCGCCATTCGCAAGAACCCGAGACGGCGCGGCGCGAACTTTGATGTGATCCTCTATGATCATGGTCTGTACCGCGACATACCGATGGACCTCCGACGGTCGTATGCCAAGATGTGGCTTGCTGTGATTGATGGTGATATGGAGCAGATGAAGAAGCATGTGCGCGAGGTCGCCGGCGTGGATGACGAGCAGTTCCCGCTGTTTGCCTCTGCAATCACGGGCCGCGACTTCAGCGTCGTCAGCTCGTCGATCATGAAGCCGCGGACCGAGGACGAGCGGGGCAACATGAGCGGCCAGTTGCAGGAGGGGCTGCTGGCCGACCTCATCGGGATGCTGGGCCAGGTGCCGCGAATCATTCTGCTCATCCTGAAGACCAACGACCTCACGCGCAGTCTGGACGAGAACCTTCACACGCGGCAAGGGCCGATCCGGAACTTCCTCATCCTTGCGAGGTACTGCATGCGGACCGTCTTTCGGGAGCAGCTCGAGGAGATACAGAAAAACGGCTCGTTCTTGTGGCCGCCTAATACGGTGCGGCTGGTGGCTGCGTCCTGGAGTTTCCTAAGGGTCGAGATAAAGCTCAAGGCATTCGAGCTCTGGCTCAGCATAAAACGGATCATCGGCCTGCAGCGCGCAGAGGTCTTCTAGAATTCTAGCATGTAGACATGATATCTTGCATAGTGGCGCTAGACTTAGACATACTAATACTTGCCCATGAAGCACTGACTTCTGCTTCCTCATGGCGTGAATTCTCCGTCGAGCGTGACATCACAGCAGGAATGGCAAACAGGGGACAGGCCACTGGGCATAGTCGAGATCTGCAACACGCAATTGGTCCGCTACGTAGGATCCGCTGCCTTGTCTGGGCGGCACGGCACACGCGTATCCGGGAATATCGAGCTTTCTTGATTCTACCTAGGCTCGCTCCTGGCCTGATGACCTGCCTAGCTGCGCTGGATTACGATGCGACGGCGAGCCGGCCATATTAGTCGGTTGATTCCCCATCCAAGCCCGATATCACGTCCTCTCCCCTGTTTCCCCTGTCACATCCACAATCAGGGATATTCCTCGCAGTTGAGCGGATCTGCACCCCTCCACCTAGTTGAGAGAACGCCTACAAAGTAGACTTTGTTAGAATGGCTACTGCAAAGGCTGATACGGTTGATACTCCTGAAGGGCGGTTTGCTGGACTTCATTCCAGGTGGACTCAGTATTCAGAGCTATGGGAACCTTTCGCCGTCGCTGCTGAGCGTGTGCTGCCACCCCCTACGTGTTCAAAGTCGGAAGGTACGAGACTAATAACGGACAAGTATTCCTCAAGGATCTGTGGCACGGCCTCCGGGCAGGCAACTTGGCCATCCTCTTCAGGAATCGCGGCGCTCGCGACCACTCGTTCGCCGAGTGGTATAAGACGCTCGGTGAGGATATTATACACCGGCTTCGCCCTAGAGAGGCGGCCTCGTCGGATTACTGACCAAGGACTAGGCCACCATTTCTCCGCCTACGAGGACACGACTCCCGTGCCGGGCCTCGTCGCCAGCGCGCACGGCGTCGTCCTGGAGCTGGGCCCCGGCACGGGCAACCAGCTTTCCCGGTTCGCCGCGCCGACCATCACGCACGTGTACGGCGTGGAGCCCAACACCGCCTTCGCGGACGCGCTGATGGCGCGGCTCGCATCGGAGGAGACGCCTGCGGCCCTGCGCGACCGGTACACGCCGGTGTTCTGCGGCGTGGAGGACAGGGGGGCGCTGGCGCGGCAGGGCGTCGTCCCCGGGAGCGTGGACTGCGTGGTCAGCATGCAGGTGCTGTGCTCGGTGGAGAGGCCGCGCGAGGTGGCGGCGTGGCTGTACGAGCTGCTCAAGCCCGGCGGGCAGGTCATCTTCTGGGAGCACTGCCGGAGCGAGGACCGGGTGACGCGGTGGGTTCAGCGTGAGTGAATCCGACGGGCCCGTCGGCCCAGAGCAAAGACTAATTGGATCTTCCAGGAGTCTGGTCGTTGCTGTGGCCGGTGGTCGTAGGAGGCTGCCGGCTCGATAGGCCCATCAGGGAGATACTACTCGGGGCAGGGGAGTGGGAGGTGGTCAAGATCGAGACGGACAGGCAGCCGCATCTGGTCATGCCTCGGATCTGGGGCAGGCTGCTTAAGCCCGAGGCGAAGGAGGCGTGAGAGACTATCATGTGGGCGGCGTCTGAGCGTTGCTGCAGAAGGGATGCATATGTCTCTCGGAGTCAGCCGGTACGTCCGGCTTCTTACGTGCTATATGATCCCATAGCTACACATGCTTTCGTCAGGGGTCACGTATTGCCCAGAAGAATAAGGCCTGTAAATAGGGGCAGCTAACGAGAAGGAAGTGCACGTTAGAAGCGCAGCTCAAACCAGACATCGCCAGCGGGGCTCTGGACGGTAGAGGAGGAAACCAGGAATAGGGGAGCTGGGGAGGCAGGGGTCCTGTTAGGTGCCAGGCGGCGGAGAGCTGCCACCAGCTGGCAGAACTCTAAAGTGTGATTACGTGACAAGGGCAACGCGCTACCGCGTGGGGTGGCCAAAGCCCATTAAGAAAACGCGTCTTCCCCGAAAACTGCGCCCGCGCTCTTCCATGACGTTCCTCCAACTTCACACTTCGGCGTTTGTCCAAAGCTACTCGAGGAATGATCATCTGACTCCATGATCTTGACGTCCACTCTGTACATATTGGCGACGACATGTTCGCCGTGATGCCCCTCCCCACCTTTCAAGGCTCCTCGCCCTATCGCCCGGCTGCTCCCTCCCCGCTGTCGTCCTCATCGCCCATTCGCGCGTCATCGCCGCCTCTGGCGCTCCGGGATCCGAACACGCTCCCGCGGCGCGACATCCAGTCGTCACCGATCCAGCCAGCCCCCAAGTTCAAGTTCGCGTCGCGCCCGGCGAGGCCGAACCCGGTGCTGAAGAAGAGAGAGGAAGCGAACGGGGACAGGAGGCGGCTGTTCCTCCAGAACGTGCGCCGGCGGGCCGAGGACCAGCGCTGGGAGCGGCGCGGGGGCGAGAATGAGGTTTGTTCTTGTGTCTTTGAGATGCATTACTCTGAGCGTGGGCTGACTGTTTCTGGTGTAGCTACTGAAGCTGGAGTGGTTCTCGATGGACCGGGAGTTCAGGCAGGCCAAGAACTCCGACATCCAGGGCATCGTCTCCGACGCGGAGATCGAGGACGCGGCACGGATACGAGCTGAGAAGGCCAACGCGATGCCATACGAGGACCCCGACGAAATGATGGCGGACGTGCTTGCTCAGGAGGAACAGGCAGAGCTGGACGCCCTGATCTCCTCAATGGACCAGCCCCCGTCAGCGGAGAGCACGCAGAGGCCCGACTCGCCACACTGGTCCGACGACGAAGACTACGATAGCCTGTTCAGGGACTTCGTCTCGCAAGAGGGTTGTGAGAGTATTGTTTCGTCCGGTCAAATGGACATGTCTTGATTTGGCATGCGGCGTATAAGGTTAGGGGGAATGTGGCGTTTATAGGGCGGTCTTGGTTAACGGACTGTTGCACTTCGAGATTTCCGGTTGTGGTATGAGGGGCGTTTATAAAGCCATTTATGGGTATATAGGTATCTGCATGTATGAACATAACACGACGCCTAGGCTGGGCAACATTCTCAAGAACATCTGGGGATTCCTCCCTACTGTGGCGCACAGGACTCAGCATCTGGTGCATTCAGTGCTTCCTGCGCTGATGGCATATCTCCAACAAGGTCGGCTGGTGGAGAGCCGGCAGCTTGCATCTACGAGATGAGATGTTAGCTCCGTCCGATTTCGAGGCTATGGAATTGAAGATCCTCACCTTCTGCATCCGGTCGACAATATATTCCCGGTCCGCCGGGTTTGAATCGGCATATGTAGCCTCCTCAAACTTGGCCACAATCTCCTTGGCATACCGCTGTTGCTCCTCGTACCTCTTCAGGTCCTCTTTTGAGACCTTGTCCTTGTTCTTCTCCAACCAGTCGGGGAACTTGTCGTCTAGTTCCTTCATGGGCTCATAAAGGATCTCCTTATTAGTGAGCTGCTCCATCATGCCCAAGAGCATCTTGGAGAAATCCTCCTCGGAGCCTTCGCCGTCTAAGCCGCCGGCTTGCATCTGCTTCATAAGCTCGGCCAGGAAGTCGTCGGACCCCTCAGCTGCCGCAGCAGCAGTTGCCTGGTCACCTGAAGTCTGCATTCGTTCCATTGTCCGGCGGATGGTCTCCTGAAAGGACGCTTCTGAGGCTGCTGCTCCAGATGGCTTCGCTGATGACCCACTGGCTGAACCGCTGGCTGACCCCGGGCCTGGCTTGGCTTCAGAGTCACCCGCTGCAGCCCCTATTTCCGTAAATATGCTCTCAAACTGAGCCTGTAGTTCCGGCTTTTGGCTTGTTAGCTTAGAGGTTCGAGCACAGGCTCTTGAGAGGACTCACTGAGCTCTCCATCTCTCCCATCAGCTCCGCCATTCCAGCCTGTAGCTGCTTCGCAAAGTCATCGTCCGACAAGACATCTTCAGCACTGGGTTGAGTCGTTGCTGCTGCCGGTGCTGCCGGCGCTGCCGGTGCTGCTGCTGTAAAGGCTGGTTGACTTTGTATAGGGGCTGCATCTGGTGCCTCTGGCTTTTTAGAATTAGTCTTCAGAGAGGAGAAATCATCGAGCATATCTGGATTTTTGTTATCATGGAACCAGCCCCGAAGAGATGTGCGGTGGAACATGCCATCTAGGTCATCCAAATCGTCCTCATCTGGGTCTGGAACATCATCCACATCGTCCTCCGAGACCTCCTTCACCTCAGTTTTTGCCACCTCCGCGTCTTCCTTCACTTCCTTCGTATCCGTCATGATGCAAGTCTGGCACCCTGCCTGGGCTGGGCCGTTCTGTCAATGGGAGACAGGCAGGTATTCCGACCTGGTTGGTAAGAAGAGAAACCCCACGCCGCCTGCAAGTCGCTCGATGGGCGTGAGAGCTAATGCGAAGAGGCGCGCGGGCACAGAGTAAGGCTGAACAGAAGCGCGGGATGAATGCTGGAGCGAGTGAGCGTGCTCCGCCTTGATTGCTCGTGTTGAGAGTACAAAAGATACAAAAGACTTATGTCAGACTCCGGGCGTGGGGACATAAGTCTGCGCCGGTGGGATAAAGGCGCGATCCCACTGCTGTGCTGTGAATTTTGTGAGAAGAATGCGGATAGCTCGCAGCTGTCGATGAAGCAGGTACCGTGTCTGCGTGTGTACTTGGGCCTGGGGTAGTGGAGCAGTAGGGAGCCGAGGCACGCCGTCTCACAGTCTCCAGCTCTTTTCGGGCTTGTCCGAGTGTCCTTGTTCAAGGATGTTTGCGCCCGCTGCAGAGGTACTCCATGCATACCTGACTCTCTGTACCTTGAAGGCCCGTCGCCCCGCGTTGTGCCTCGATTGTGGGGCAGCGGCATGTTCTCCGCCTTCCATTTTCGGTCTTCGCCGATCTCACTTGATGGAATCTTCCGGTCAAAAATTAGACCGCCCTCTCTGCCGGGCTTTTTCAAACTTCCAACTACCTGCTTCTACAACATCCCACCTCGCTCTTATTTCACCTCGCGCCTCGCCTCCACGGCATACCCCCATCCTTCTCCTCATTCTGCAGACTTCCCCAAGAGTTGCCGCCCTATCAGTGACGGCAGTTCAGAATCTGACCTGCAGGCGATCCTCATCCCCGCACTCGAACTAAACGACATCCTTCTCCATCGTGATCATCGGGCTTGCGGGCCAGCCTTATCCCCACCTTCTGTCCATCTGGCCGCATCCAATCGCCTATACCGACCCCTTTCAGAACGATCACGGTAGTTACTCGTCGCGCATTAAATCCCTCTGTGACGCCATGGCTCTGTGTCAGAATCGCCTCCAAGAAGAGCGGTGCGTGCCCTACGTCCCGCGGCCACACCAAGGCCTCCTGGTGACAGCCAACGTTACTAATATCGCGCAGAAAGCAGTGGCGCAAGGATCATCCCTTTGGCTTTTATGCGAAGCCTCAGCGAAACGCCCAGGGAGTATTGGATCTGAAGGTCTGGGAATGCGGCATTCCCGGCAAGGAGAAGACGATATGGGAGGGTGGGCTGTTCAAGCTCACTATGACCTTTCCCGATGGTAGCCTCACCCTTGCTTACACAACCTGACACAATCAAAGCCATTACTGATTATTCTGGACTCCTTGCAGAATATCCCACGAAACCCCCCAAGTGTAAGTCTTGCCGACATGTCACGCAACTCCGAGGCTCAGTTCGCGAAGGCTAATGAGACGCAGGCAAGTTCGTGCCCCCGCTCTTTCACCCGAATGTCTACCCCTCCGGAACGGTCTGTCTCTCAATCCTCAACGAGGAAGAGGCGTGGAAACCGGCAATCACGATCAAGCAGATCCTGCTCGGTGTGCAGGACCTGCTGAACGACCCGAATCCCGAATCTCCGGCCCAAGCGGAAGCCTACAACCTCTTCAAGAAGGATCGCAATGAGTACGAGAAACGAATCAAGCGGGTCGTCAGGGAGAACCCTGCTCCATGAGGGTACTGGGTGTAGCATGGCGTCTCGATCTTGTCCGGGTGGAGTCGATATGGTTACGGAAGTGTACGGAGTTACGGGATACCAGACATGACTTTTGCTTGCTTTGCGGACTTTAGACGAAGTCAGGTTGCGACAATGCGAAGGAACTCTGCGAAGATGAATGGAAACTTAGACTTCAAGGTCTTCTCATCAGTCCCGACGGGCGGGCAAACAGCCGCGTCTCGGCTTCGAGGCACCTTGAGAGAACCCCCGCGCATTACCCCTCAGAACGTCGTGGCTCTGGAAGTCCTCCACGGCATCGGGCTCCCCCTCATCCCGCGTGGCATCACGCGGAGTGGAGAGGATTGGAGACCCGGTGTGACGCATGCGCCGCTACTTGCAGTTCTCGTCATCAATCCCGAAACCCCCGTACCTTATGCGGCTTACCTTCGGCCCCATCTCCGCCCGCGTCCCCCACTGCGCTTTGCCGCGCTCACCTGCGGGCAGCCCGTCGCATGATGGCATGTGTGGACTCGGGTGACGACAGCGTCGGCAGAACTGGCGTTTTATATGCCTCGTCCGTGTCTCCTTCTGTTCAGATGCATATCATCGTATTCTCACGTGGACTGCGTCTGCGTTTCACCCCTCGCGGGCGGCGTTTATACTTGCACTCTTATCAGCTGGGTTACCTAATATGGCCGTGCAACGAGATGGGTCCGGTAGCCAATTGGCCGCCACAGATGGCCAAGCCCACCGAACCGACATCGGCCGGCAAGCCTCTAGCAGCTGTCCTTAGCTTCGCAAAATTCCGTAGACTGTCTCGCTGTGACTCTTTTGTCGGTACTATGTAGGTACCTTGCGTATCAGACGACGCCGAATTTGGAGTGTGACACATCTTTTTTCCTCGCCTCTCAGTGGTTTTATTCTTCGTGCAGAGCCTCTTGCGTCCTGTCCTGACTTCTCTTTCTCCCACACACCCATCATAGGTCGTCATCCCTCCATCTTGCTACGCCAAGCTTGAGGAACCGCGAGGATCGATCTCCGTGAGTACAAAAGGCCGCCCTGCCCTACACTGACTTGCCATAGGCTCCGTTCTCCCGCCACGCAGCTCCTCGGGTCCCAATCGCAAAAAGACATAAGACTGCCTTCATCATGTGTGGCATTTTCGCCTGTCACTGGTATGTCGTGATGTCTTTCCTGTTCTGCTGAGCCTGCCCCTCGCGCACCGCGCGCATGCGCATGCGCATGGAGGGGCACTCTTGCTGCCCCGCCATCTGCCCCTCGATAGCGACAAACTTTCTTTCAATTGAGCTCCACTAACAGCCGAGCAGTCATCCGGACGTCCTCAAGTTCAAGCCGACCGCCCTCAAGCTCGCGAAGGCGTACGTATAGTCCCTTTGCCATAGGAGGGGAAACTTCAATTGACACCTGATCATTACAGAGTCCGGCACAGAGGACCCGATTGGAGTGAGTACCGTCGCGCCAGATAGCAGGAGTCAACATGATTTGCTGACCGGCATTTTTCCTGATAGGCGGCAATGTTATTTGCAACAACACGAGTACGAAAGACCAAGATCCCTGGGACACAAAACCCCCGAGCTACCCTGCCACAAGATGTACTGACGTTGTGTTGCAGTACTGTGCCACGAACGGCTCAGTATCGTCGGCGTTGGTGGGTCGCGTTCCGGTCTGCTTGAGACGACTTCAGTCGCTTACAGGAAAGCAGAGAGCGGAGCTCAGCCCCTCACCAATGCCGATGAGAGCATTGTGTTGGCCGTCAATGGCGAGATCTACAACCACCGATTGATTCGGAAGCACCTGAAGAAGCCCTACCACTTCAAGACGACGTCCGACTGCGAGGTCATCATCCCTCTGGTGAGTCACCCCGAGAAAATACCGTTACGCAGTTCTCGCCGGTGGGGTTGTCACTGACACTAGTCCTAGTATATGGAGTATGGCCTTGACGCTCCCAAGTACCTCGATGGCATGTTCTCCTTCGTGCTGTACGACAAGAACCTCGACCGCACCATCGCCGCCCGGGATCCCATCGGCATCACCACCTTCTACCAGGGGTGGTCGTCAAAACAGCCCAACAAGACGACCTACTTCGGCTCCGAGCTGAAGTGCCTGTTCCCGGTGTGTGACAAGGTCGAGTCTTTCCCTCCCGGCCACATCTATGACAGCCTCACGGGCGAGCGCACACGGTACTTCAACCCGTCATGGTGGGAGGAGTCCAGGATCCCTCAGACCCCGGTCGACTACAAGCTACTCCGCGAGACCCTCGAGAAGTCTGTTAGGAAACGGTTGATGGCTGAGGTTCCTTACGGTGTACTCTTATCCGGTGGTCTAGACTCGAGTCTTGTCGCATCGATCGCACAGCGTGAGACCCTGCGGCTCAAAAAGTTGGCTTTGGAGCAGAACGGTTCGGCAGAATCGCCAGAGGATCTGGACAAGGGAGAGGGTCTTGTCGGTATCGACGATGACAACAAGCTGTCCACAGTGACATACCTTCCCCAGCTCAACTCGTTCTCCATTGGTCTCCCTGGCGCGCCCGATAACAAGGCGGCTGTTGAGGTCGCTAAGTTCCTGGGCACCAAGCATCATGTCATGACGTTCACCATCGAGGACGGCCTCAACGCTCTATCAGACGTCATCTACCATCTCGAGACGTACGACGTTACCACGATTCGCGCCTCCACGCCCATGTACCTCTTGTCCCGCAAGATCAAGGCCATGGGTATCAAGATGGTGCTCAGCGGCGAGGGCAGTGACGAGATCTTTGGTGGCTACCTCTACTTCGGACATGCGCCGAACAAGGAGGCCTTCCACGAGGAGTGTGTGCGACGAGTCAAGAACCTGCATCTGGCTGACTGCCTGCGCGCCAACAAGTCAACGTCGGCGTGGGGTCTGGAGGCTCGTGTCCCCTTCTTGGACAAGGAGGTTGGTATCTTCGCTCTCCTCGAGAATTGATTCAGTTGCTAACAACGAGCAGTTCCTCGAGGTTGCCATGAACATCGACCCTGCCGACAAGATGATCGACAAGGACCACATCGAGAAGTACATCCTGCGCAAGGCCTTTGACACGACAGACGAGCCGGAGACCGAGCCGTACCTGCCGGACAACATTCTCTGGAGACAGAAGGAGCAGTTCTCAGACGGCGTGGGCTACGGATGGATCGACGCTCTCAAGGACAACGCCGAGCTGCACGTCACCGATGAGATGATGAAGAACCCGAAGCCTGAATGGGGCGATGACATCCCCGACACGAAGGAAGCGTACGTGAATGGTTGCCACCGAGCGTGAGTCTGATGTACTGACACTGTTCACCAGGTACTGGTACCGCACCATGTTCGACGAGCACTTCCCTCCTCAGTGCGCCTCCACGGTCATGAGATGGGTGCCGAAGTGGGTTAAGCAGTCGGATCCTAGCGGACGGTAAGTTGACGCTGCACACACTCTGGCCATGAGCAGTAACTAACATGGGGTCGTTCTAGGGCGATTGCCTCGCACGTCGCGAAGTACGAGGGTACCGAGGAGACCAAGTGAGTCGTGTTGGCCGGAGCTGCTGTGTTGGGTTGTGCTTCGAATGATGTCCAGGGGCGCAAAAGGTATTGAGTATGGTTGGGTATTAGACTGCGAGGAAAAGTGTTTGGCTGTCCCATCATCATCACCTTTGCCTGCCTGGGTAGTCTGTGGGGGAAAGCTGCGACATCTCGTCTGTCATGGCAATATACCAGGGCAGCGTATTTCTATTCTCTTGTCATATATGACCCATTTATAGAAGCCTTTCCTCGTCATGTCCCTCCCTCACTTGCCGCGCTATTCTGGACTGGAATGATCGTGGGCGGAGCACTCCGCAGACGTGGTTGAAATGCCCAAACAGATCACGACTAAGGTAGCTATAAACGGCGATGAACGTTGATAAATAGACGCGAGATAGTCCTGTCTCTGGCCTCATAATGTGCGTCGCATGAACGAGGAAGATTGCAGGCCTCTGCATACACCACGTGGTTTTATGCTGAAGTTTCATAAGCCATAGCGGTAACTACCTAAGGTACCTGGGAAGGTAGGTAAGGCAGGTAGATGTTACAGCTGAGCAGGCAATCTCAAAGGGGTACCTACCTAGGTATCTACCTAGGTAGGAAGGGACTAGTTGTGGCCTTAAGCAGCTTGGCTTCCCTGGGCCTGCATGCGTCACAGGACGCAGAGCGGAGCTCCAAGGTTCGTTGCCGGGGCCGGTTTGTGCCGGCCTGGCCAATGAGAGGCTGCGCAGCGCCAAATTCTCGGCTTGCGCTTGGTGTCACCTTTCCGGCTTCCAACACCTTCTCTCAACAAACTCCTTTCGAGATCGGGCCATATTTCTCTCGCTCCTCCATCCATCACCATCCTCAATTGTCGAACCGCCAATTGCCTGCCCTCGCCGCTCCAAGATACCCAGTCCATCTCCGCATCTACCATCCACCATGTCTGTCCCGGCCTTCTCAGATATCGCCAAGTCGGCGAACGACGTAAGCCAGCTCTCTGCTCACTGTCCCGATCGGGACAGCTCCCAAACAGAGCAATTCTTTCTCCCTCTGGTCGCGACCAGCTCCTGGAGCAGCAGCTTACAGTCGCACACCTTCTAGTTGCTGAACAAGGACTTCTACCACCTCTCTGCTGGCACCATTGAGGTCAAGAGCAACACCCCAAACAATGTTGCCTTTAAGGTCACTGGCAAGAGCAGCCACGAGAAGGTCACCAGCGGTGCGGTACGTAAATCCTCCAATGCGATCACCATCGCCAATTTACATGTCGCGACGGAAGACACAGGAGCTAACGCAGCATGCGCGCACAGCTGGAGGGCAAATACTCAGACAAGGCTCTCGGTACGACTCACCACCACCACAACCGTCATCATAAGTCCAAGCGCTCCAAGTCCATTTCCAGCCGACGCTCCTCTCCGACGCTGGTCATCTCCAACATCGGCGGCGAGCGGAGCGGCTGGCCCCTTACGTTCTTCACGTCTCTTTCACCAGGCTTCGCATCCTTACTGATGTTTTACACCCGGACAGGCCTGACCCTCACCCAGACCTGGAACACCGCCAACGCCCTCGACACCAAGGTGGAGCTGGCCGACAGCCTGGCTAAGGGCCTCAAGGCTGAGGGTGTCTTCTCTTTCCTGCCTGCCACCCAGGCCAAGGGCGCCAAGTTCAACCTCCACTTCAAGCAGTCCAACTTCCACGGCCGTGCCTTCTTCGACCTCCTTAAAGGCCCCACCGCCAACGTCGATGCCGTCGTCGGTCACGAAGGCTTCCTCGCCGGTGCCTCCGCCGGCTATGACGTCCAGAAGGCTGCCATCACCGGCTACTCTGCTGCCGTTGGCTACGTCGCCCCCGTCTACAGCGCTGCGATCACCGCCACCGACAACCTGAGCGTCTTCGCTGCCAGCTACTACCACAAGGTCAACAGCCAGGTTGAGGCCGGTGCCAAGGCCACCTGGAACTCCAAGACCGGAAACACTGTCGGCCTCGAGGTCGCCAGCAAGTACCGCCTGGACCCCCTGTCCTTCGTCAAGGTGCGTTGCGACAGGCCCTCATGATTGAAGGGCGGATGTGAAGCTGAACCATTCAACAGGGCAAGATCAACGACCGTGGTGTTGCCGCCGTCTCCTACAACGTCCTCCTGCGCGAGGGTGTAACCTTCGGCATTGGCGCGTCCTTCGACACCCAGAAGCTCGACCAGGCCACCCATAAGGTATGTCCAATCAATCTATACACTGTCACCGCCCAGATACTGACTGCTCGGCAGGTCGGCACCAGCTTCACCTTTGAGTCGTAAATGTCGGGATCTCCAACCGTTCACTGCGGCGGATGATGCAGACATCTCGAGTAGTTCTTCGCGGGCGGATGCCCTGTGTATCATCTCGATCCTAGACGGTTTTGCTTTCGGATGGACACGTCTCTTGGGAGTGTAAATTAGATGCTGTACAGAATCTAAGTTGACGATTGCAAAATCTCTGTCGATCCGCAAGAGCCATATATTTTGCGATGCTTTTAGCATGCCCCTGGAGCTTAGCTGGATACACTGTCTCCGAACAACTCTTGCGCTCGTATGGCCGTACTGGTTCGGCTCTGTTTTCCTATCCTGGGTCCTCATGTATCCACTTTCTTCTTCTCGGCGCTCTTCTTCCTCTTCTGCTTCCCGCTCCAGCCGCCGAGGACAAAGTAGGGGAACACGACGGCGAAACCAAGGACGCCCAGTATCACGAAGAAGTTGGACGCCATTCCGATGTCCGGCCCGATCCTAGTCCCGTCCGCCCTCCTCGCCGCCCGCCTCTGATCGACCCAATGCCCCGTCCGCTCGTGGCCCGCCTTGTCGAAGTGCGGAACGTCCTCCTGGTGCCCGAACGGATCCTGCCCGGGGCCCATCCCCCCTGCCCCTCCCATCTCCGCTCCTGCTCCTCCGCTCGTTGTCCCCCCTCCGGCCCCGCCCGTGCTCTCCTCGTGCGCCGCCTTCCGCTTCGCCCCGTGTGCGCCCCAGCCGCCGGACCGGAAGAAGCTGGGCGGCGGGCCGGTGAAGGTGCCGCGGCGCTTGCTGAGGCCGGAGGGCGGGCGGCCGCCGGCGGGGCCGGTGCTGTGGTAGGAGCCGGCGCGGTGCTGGTGATACAGGTGTCCGTGGCGCTCGTGCCGTCGGAGGACGTCGCGGTCGTACTTGAGGCGCTTGTCAGCGTGGCTCAGCACGCCGTAGGCCTCGCTGATGCGCATGAAGCGCCGGGAGGCGTGCGGGTCGTGGCGGTTGTGGTCCGGGTGGTGCTTCTTGGAGAGGGAATAGAAGGACCTGGGGCACGAAGAGCTGGTCAGCTTCTCTCGTCTATCCCAGCTGGGAGATCCAGCAATTGGGCTTGGGGGGGAAGGGCATACTTCTTGATCTCGGCCGGCGAGGCGTCCGGGTGCACATCGAGGGTCTCGTAGTGGTTTTTGCTGTCGATGTCATCACGGAGGAGGCGTGAGGCGTGGAAGAGTCGTCGTGCGCAGGCGACGCCGGCACCGTCCCGCAGGACGTGGGCTGCTGCTGCTGCACGGATCGGGCTGTAACGGAGTGGCATTCCTCATCCCGAAGGCTGGCTGGTTGAGAGCCCTGGACGTCCTCCTGGTGAGGGAAGCAAGTGAGAGTTTTAGCTCCTCGGTAGCATCATCCACGAGGCGAGATGTTTACCCCCTGCCGCTAGGCACAGTGACGAAATCGATGCGCAAGGGTTCCGGGCGCCGGGAATCGGAGTGTGGCTTGACCCAAGAAGTTTGGCCTCCATGCGCCACATCCCGCCCCTCCAGTTAGGCGGGAGAGAACAAAAAAAGCTCTGACGCCCTTCCAGTTGACAGGCTCTATGGTGGGGCAAGTTTGATACTTCAGGGCCTGAAGTGCGTGATCTTGGCTTGGATTTGCGCACCTCTCCAGGAGGCTCAAGCGAAGATGGCTGCTCAAGTTCCTACCGAGGAGCTGAAGAAGCTCAATGGTAACTTATATGTGTCTACGCGTAACAGTGATGTCCCTGACTAACAAGGGCAGTGACCGAGCCTGCCAACCCGGCCGGCAAGGCTGGGGCTAAAGGAGCAGCGAACGGAGACGCGGAGGGCCACGACAGTGAGGACTCCGAGGACGAGGCTGAAAAGCACGCTGAGGCCGCGCAGGCCGGGGCTACGACCGGGGCCGCCAAAAAGAAGAAGAAGAAGAAGCCCAAGAAGAAGAAGAAGGCCCCGACGGCCCAGTCGGACCCTCCACGGGTCCTCGTCTCGCAGCTCTTCCCCAACAACTCGTACCCCGCGGGCGACGAAGTCGAATACGTGAATGAGAACCGCTATCGTACCACCAGTGAGGAGAAGCGTCATCTCGACCGCCTGAACGATGACTTCTTGACCGACTACCGCCAAGCGGCGGAGGTTCATCGCCAGGTGCGGCAGTGGGCACAGAAGAACATCAAGCCCGGCCAGACCCTGACAGAGATTGCCAACGGCATCGAGGACAGCGTGCGTGCGCTTGTCGGGCACCAGGGCCTCGAAGAGGGTGATGGCATCGTTGCCGGCATGGGCTTCCCGACCGGCCTGAACCTCAACGACTGCGCTGCGCACTATAGTCCGAATGCCGGAAACAAGATGGTCCTTGGAGAAAACGACGTCATGAAGGTCGACTTCGGCGTTCATGTTAATGGACGGATCATCGACAGCGCCTTCACCTGGGCGATGAACCCGCAGTTTGACAACCTCTTGGCGGCTGTGAAGGACGCAACCAATACTGGAATCAAAGAGGCTGGTATTGATGTCCGCCTGGGAGAGCTCGGTGCGGCCATCCAGGAAACAATGGAGAGCTACGAGGTCGAGATTGATGGGAAGACCTATCCGGTGAAGTCCATCCGGAACCTGAACGGGCACACCATCCACCAATACAGCATTCACGGCGACAAGAGCGTGCCCATCGTGAAGTCGAACGACCAGACCAAGATGGAGGAGGGCGACGTCTTCGCCATTGAGACCTTCGGTAGTACCGGAAACGGTTATGTTAGGGACCAGGGAGAGATCTCCCACTACGCCAAGGTCAAGGACGCGCCGAAGGTTGACCTGCGGATCTCTTCCGCGAAGTCACTGCTTAATGTGATCAACAAGAACTTTGGCACCCTGCCATTCTGCAGAAGATATCTAGACCGCCTCGGACAGGAGAAGTACCTCCTCGGCGTAAGTACGCATCAAGCGCAGTATCGAGGCTATGTTGCTGACAGCCACCGCAGTTGAACAGCCTAGTCCAGAACGGACTTGTCCAGGATTACCCGCCGCTGTTCGATAAGAAGGGCTCTTACACGGCACAGTTCGAACACGTACGTGGCAATGCCTCTGAAATTTAAGGATGACAGACTTACTAACGAACGTCTAGACTATCCTGCTTCGGCCGACCGTAAAGGAGGTCATCAGCAGAGGTGACGATTATTGAGCGGCCGATCGCCTTGCGTGTGATTGGCGGAGAAGAACATGCCTAGGGGTCACCTTGGCCAGCACGAAAAAGGCAGAATTGTAAATACGAATCTAGCATGAGAGAATCAACGCCGGCTTTTTGGGTTACCTAAGATGTTAGGATCTCGACTGTTGATGCCAATGGACTGTCGTCGATTTCACCTGTGCTTATCAGTTATGTCACGCCTGCAGATCCCTCCGATAGCTGCGGCGGCCGGGTGGCAAGCGAGGGCCGTATGGCAACCGGAAGCCATGACGGCACGGTAGTCGATCATGACAGAAGGCGAGCCCGAAGGCGGAAGGACGAAGAAGCCGAATGACGTCCGAGCGCCCCTCAGCCGGTGCCGCTGACATCGGCCATCCGGAGAAAAACTGGGCCGCGGCGATTCCATAGCACATGAGTACATGGGAAAGTACCCCGTAACTACTCTTTTTTGCACATGTCGAAACTCGTCGACGCCTCGAGACCCACTTCTCCAAGTTTAGGAGGTAAGCGGGCAACCCTATTGGCTGGCGGTCATCGATGTCCCGGTCTTGCCCTTGCTTCATCGGCGCTATACCGGATCGGGAGGCGGTTACGGACCGCAGGAACCTTTATCGCCACAGATTTTCCGGCGTCCTTTCCTGCGATTCCGATAACATTTCGCGCCTCAATAAGGAAACAAAATTTCTCTATTAAAATCGCGCCCTCCCCGGCTTCACCGAACCCGGTCTCTCACTTTTACCCCAGACAAACCACTCTCCTTAAGACGCACCACCTTGTTTGACGCGCAAGACCTTCATCACCACTGCAATTCCCCATTGCCCACGACTGCAACCAGAAACAAAGCGTTCTGATTACTGAGGGCGGAATCCACTCATCCATCCTTCGGGCATACCCCATCTCCGCACCCCGAAGCCGGCGAGGAGAAATCCCACAATCTCTACTTTTTGAGTCACGCGAGCAGACGACGCTCAACCCACAACCGCAAAGATGAAGGTCTTCTCGAATACGCACACCTTCAACTACTCCTGGGAGGAGGTGTCGACCGCCAACTGGCGGAAGTACTGCCCCTGGAACGAGCAGTCCACGCACGTCATCGGCGTCGACACCCTCGCCCGCTCGGTCGACCCGGCCACGGGCATCCTCCGGACGGAGCGGCTCATCACCTGCAAGCAGAGCGCGCCGGAATGGGTCAAGGCCCTCATCGGTGCCACCGACGAATCCCACGTGTTCGAGACGTCCTACGTCGACCCCAACACCAAGACCGTCACCATGGTCTCGTGGAACCTGACCTGGTCGAACCTGCTTAACGTCCAGGAGACCGTTATCTATAAGCCCACCAGCGCCCACCAGACGGAGTTCGTCCAGGACGCCAAGATCACGGCGCTCTGCGGCGGCTGGCAGCGGATTAAGAATAAGATCGAGGAGTTCACTGTCTGCCGCTTCCGAGACAACGCCATCAAGGGCAAGGAGGGCTTCGAGGCCGTCCTGGCCATGAGCCGGAGGGCCTTCGCCGAGGAGCGTGAGAAGATGAGCATCGCGCAGCAGGCCTTGGCCATCGCGGCCTAGGCTTGTATACACCATGCTCTCGATCGACTCGTGACATTGTCACACTTACGACTTCAATGCCTACACGATCGAGCCTATCTTCCCATCTCCCGAAATGATAGCTCTCCTGAATATTTTTGGCCTTTTTGGCATCATAGCGTGGCTGCATGCGATAGACGCGCTCAACTTGGGGTTGTGTGGTCTTTTGAAAAAGTTTGCGAAGGCGAGGAAAAGGATGGTTACTTGGTTCTTTGGCGTTCCGAGGCATTTATGGCTTCTCTTCGGAAAGCGATTTGTTAGAGCACATGGCAGGAGTTTCGGAATACCCGTTGTAATTTGAAGCCACCGACTAGACGGGCCTTCACGTGGGCATCCGTGGACGGCTCCAGACATATTATAGACGATAGACGTCATATGGTCATAGAGGAAATCTACTCTACCCAGTTGTTATAAGATCGTGCACACTATGAACTGTGACTTCTCTTTGACGTACAACATGAATCTTTCCCTGCAGCCTTCAACAGCTGTATCTGAGTGACTTGCAAATAGCCATCAACCAAAAACGCCCCTATGCTCCTGTCCGACCGATGAACACCTTCCGACTTAAAAAATTGGACTATGGCTGCTCTCCTAGTTTCCGCCTAACCTTCGCCCTGTAGACGCCCAGTGCTGCTCTTGTGTCACCGTCCAGCCCATCTGCATCCTCATCTACCCTGGCGATGAAGTCCCGAGCCTCGCCGAACCTTCGGAAGAAGTAGAGCTCCTCAACAGCGTGCAACACCTCCTGCGCCACCATCTTGGGGACGTCCCGTCCCAGTGGGAACTTGATCGCAGACCATATCTGCGCAGAAATAGAACACTGTATAAGCACGGTGCAATAATGGGGTTTGGCCCGGGTTTTCCTCCATTTGCTGAAAATCCCGCCGACTGGGGACTTATCCTGACACTCACCTCTCCGTTCTCGACCTTTGCCTGGTACTCCCTCCTCACGGCCTGGAATTCTTCCTCGGACTGTGCAGTCCGTCCGCTCCTGCTCTGGCCGGCGCTGTCGTCCTTGCGCTGCTTCTGCGGCTCCTCGGCGGCGTCCTCCGAGTCGGACAGGGCGATGGCGAGGAAGCCGGCGTCGTCGCTCTCTTCGTCCATTTGACGTCCCCAGGTGGAGGGCGAACCTCGTGTTCTGAGGAGACACTGTGTTGGGGAGTGTTGCTAATCCTCTCTTTTTGGTTATTCGTTTCTTGTGACGTTTAGATCAGAAATATTCCGATTTTCCTCTGACATCAATCAACGCCCGGGTGTGGGGCCGCTGCGGCGCCCGCTCCCGCTGCTGCTTGCCGCCTGTGACGGAGGTTGGGCCGGGCCTCCAGAGGGCAACCTGGATCTTCCCAGCTAACACATCCTCTACACGACATTTGTCCTTTGCATTGGTGACATTGACCGCCCCTTTCCCAGAAGATATGGACGATCAAGTCACGAAGCTGGTTGACAAGATCTGGAACAAATACCTCGAAACGCCTCCAGACAGGCGGCTCTGTGAGTTCTCCCTTGATGCGATTTCTAGAACAAGTCCAAAGCCAGTACCAATGGTAGCTTCCTCTGGTTTGGATCTCATGGCCATTGAGAATCCCTCAAGAAAGCAGCCGCCTGCCAAAATATCTAGCCCATAGGACAGTCACAATGAGTGAGGCATTATGCTCAATCACTGTCCATCTCAAGTGAGATGTCCAAGAGAGAACCTCATTCTCCTTTCCCGCTCGGACACCCAGCATAGCACCTCTCCTTACGAGCACTCCCTCGTACAGTGGACTAATAGTCCACATCAGTGATAGCCATCGCCGGTATTCCCGGCTCAGGTAAGTCTTCCTCCCCGCCCCGTACCAGCCCTCACTAACCGATCTCAGGCAAAACCACCCTCGCCCAGATCCTCACCGCACAGCTCAACGCCCGCCACAGCTCCCTCGAGCCCTCCTCATCCCCGTCCCCCATAGCAGTCTACGTCCCCATGGATGGTTTCCACCTCACGCGCGCCCAGCTCTCCGCCATGCCCGACCCGACCACCGCCCACGCCCGCCGCGGCGCCGAGTTCACCTTCGACGGCGCCGCCTTCCTCCGCCTAGCTCAGCGCCTGCGCGAGCCCCTGACCGCCAGCTCGCCCGCCATCTTCGCGCCCTCCTTCGACCACGCCGCCAAGGACCCGCGCGAGGACGACATCGCCGTGCTGCCGACCCACCGCGTCGCCGTCCTCGAGGGCAACTACCTCGCGCTGGACCGCGAGCCCTGGCGCAGCGCGGCCGCCCTGGCCGACGAGGTGTGGTTCGTCGAGGTGGGCAGGGACGTGGCGCGGCGGCGGCTGGTCAGGCGGCACCTGGCCGCGGGCATCGCGGCCGACGAGGCCGAGGCGGAGAGGAGGGCCGACGAGAACGACCTGCGGAACGGGGACGAGATTCTGTCCGAGCGGGTGAGGGCCGACGAGGTCATCGTGTCGAACGAGGATGAGGGCTGGGTCCACCGATAGCGAGTGTTCGGGGAGGATGGGAGGATGGAGTTGCGGCCACAGGAGCCTTGGTCGTGACTTGGAAAGGGGGGCAATGGCCCACCACGACCTTCAACTTATAGACCTACCGACGGGGAGACTTCCACATAAACTGTCTCGGTAGTCGAATCTTGCCTATTGGCATATGGGACCTAGGAAGGAAGGGCGCTGTCGTCCTCTCATCGCCATCCCATATACCTTGTGGCGAGCCTGATGTCTCAAACCGAACGGCGACTTGTAAACTAGGAAGAAGCATTGAATTCAGATGTTTCTGTACAGAAAGCTACAACACTTGTTTCACGGGATATGAAGGTGACGTTTCTTTCAGATCTATTCGGGTCCATTGTAGTGACGCGTATTCCTCTGTGCCGCCATCCACCGGCATGATGGCCGTCTGAAAGACCTAACTCGTTGGGTACGATCCCCTGAGTGACTCATAAATTCTCCAATCTTCGCAAAAGATGTGAAGGATATTGAGATCCTCTTCTAACCGGCAGATTCCGATAGACCCCAAACGTATACTCACACAGCATCGCCTCCTTCGCCCCATCGCCATTCACCAATGCCGAGTTCAGTTTGCATCTCTACTCATCATCCAGCCCTGTCTTGTATCTGATATGAAATCCCACAAGGGTAATCTGTACAATGTGGAGGACGCCGGGTCCTCAAATCTTCTCTGCTCTTCACCCAGCCGAGAAAACTCTGCAGGCTTATCATCTGGAGTTGCTTGGCAATACGAAGCGGAACTTGCCATCCAACTCATATGCTGAACCTGAATCGTTGTAGCGCGACGCTTGCAGGCCACGTTGGGCACGCTGGCACGATGTAACTGATACTTGGGAAGTATTCTCCTTGTTCTTGATAGATTGTGGACCAGAACGAATCCCCTCAGCCGACTGACCCTAACTACTGGCTGTATGATTCTTCGGACCGGTTGCTTTGTCGACATCTGGGGGCCCACCGAGGCTGATCCCGGCCAAGTCCAGGAGAGCACTGCCCGCAGGTGGCCTTGCGCTGACAAGGAAGCTCCCCCCCGTTGAACTGGCCATTTTGGGTTGAGCAAGTTGACTACTCATTTGAGACTTGTCCGGTTCGAGAAGAGGCGCAGGTTTCACAGCACAGTGGTCCATACCATCTTCAGCGACCTGCCCAGCTGTTGTGTTACTGTCCATAGAATGTGGCTTGACTGGTCCAGGGGATTCTGGCCGAGTCTTGACGATTGTCGCACCGTCATTTTTGAGGTTGGCCGTCAGAGTCGGAGTATCGGAGAGGTGAATCCAGTGGAGATGCTGTGCAATATCTTCAATCTTGCTTCGAAGATCCTGAGAAATGCTAGTACCATGGTGCGGCGCTTCCTGCTGACCAGGAGGCTGAGGTGGAAGTGTCGGCGCATGAGGAGTAAGTCCAACCGACCGTGAGGACTGCGCCCCTGAATTTGAAGACTGCCCGACAGACTCAGTACGGCTCTTCTCAACAGCAACGCGACCTGGCAGGAAGGGGACATAACCTAGCCAGCAAGGGGGAGGTCTGGCCTGGACACGGAGGCTCAGAGCCTGGTCGGCAGTATAGGTGATATGCCGCGACCAGGGCATTGAGGAAAAATATGACGCCGCCAGTCGTTCCTTCGTGATAGTATCTAGTTCTCTGAAAGTGGAACTCGCCTGGAGGAGCAACTGATAAACAAGCGTCTTCGCTAGGGAACTTGTAAACTCGAAACCCTCTGCCCGCAAGCACGAAGCGATTTTTCTGCACGTGCTAGCAAGGGCCTGCTGCAGAGTTTCATCGATCGGAATGTCGTCGCCCTCGGTGGCTTGGCCTGCATGAGCTTGACCCGGGATGCTTTGACTGGTCTTCTGCATGGGCATCTCTGGAGGTAGGGAGACATTCGCAGAACCCTTGGAGTGAGGATTGATGTCAGAGAGCAGGCCGTTGAACTTCTCCTGCCGGCTTTCATTGTCGACAGGGGTGACAGTCGAGGTAACGGCTTGTTGAGTAGACTGAGTGGTCTTTCGCTGCTTGTCCACACAAGACACGGGACTCTTTGCAGAGATATCAGAGAGAGTAGGGGCCTTTCCCTTTGCAGCAAAAGAGGGCCTTGGAGTCGTATCTACCAACCCTTGGCTCTCTATTGTGAGCGAGTGCTTCTTGTGATCAACTTTCTCCTGTAGAGGGAGAGACACCTTCTCGCTCGTGCCAGCAGTTCCCTCAATATTGACGACCGGGGCCTGCTTGTCCTTGATGGATGCCTGCTTGGATCTCTCTTTCAAGTCCTTCAGCGTCGTGACGAAGTGCTTCAATTGTGATGAGTTCTTGAAGATGAAGCAATGCGTTACATGATTGCCCGATGCAACTTCCCAGCGAGATAGTAGCTCGCCATCCGCATGAAACGACTCCTCCAGTTGAGCGACTGGGTGCTCAATATCATCCACAGTGTCAGAGCCGACAATGATGACAACTCTCCCGTATTTAGGGGCCGCCTCAGAGCAAATATACGCTGTTGAGGACAACTGGCGACGGGGTCCCGCGGGCATAAACTCGATCGGATACTCCTTGATGATGGATGATTGATCCGGCCGAGGAACACGGGTCTTATTGTCAGGCGCCAAGTCAATCAACTCAGGGTTAGATGGAGTGGCTCGGGAAGCTTCTGTCTGCTTGCGAGGTTGTTCTTGATCCTGCACCTGTTGCGCTTTGGTCTCTGGGGCCGGCTTTCGGCTCTTGGTGACAGCCACGGTCTCTGTCTCCTTCTGTTGAGCAATCTTTACAGAGTCCCGATGATAGTCCTCGAATGTTAGCGGTAGCGGCCCATTCCCAAACTTTGTCATATCCATCTTGTGCAGTTCCGGTCCTTGACTTCGTGGGGCTACAGGCCGAGCACTGGGAGGGATATTGCCATGGGCATCCAGTCTTAGAGGAGTCAGCTTCTATGCTTCTTTTTAAGGGCATTTCAGTACCCACCTGTAAGTGAACTGTCTCCCGTCGGAGAAAGTCCTTGTCCCAAACTTTCCATCCGCGGTTCGGCGGAATCCAGGCTTGGGTGCTGGCACGTCTGGTCGCAACACCTGGTAGGGGTCTTGGAGGGCGCCCCGTGCAATGCGATGGAGTTGGCCGTCATACATTGTATCGAGATTCTCGACTGTCGCGGCATCGTCATCTTGGAAAGCCCCTTCTTGAATGGCAGCTATCATGGAGTCAGTAAGGCTTATCGTAATAACTCTCCACCAACGGTAGATACGCACCCTGCCAAGTGGCAGCCAGGAAGTTTCGGGTCTTGGTCCGCCTCTGAGTATCGACTGCCTGTCGGGCAGCAGCAGGTGGGATATGGCGAGTGCTACCGCTTCCGTACGCACCCTTGGGGCGATCCTCCATCGGGAGCGTATCCATGCGACTAATGCCAAGCTCTTCCTAGATGTTCGTCAGCACCATACATCACTGTATCGAGAGATGGGTAGGAGTAAAAGAGAGCCGCGAGGGCTCTCACCGTTGCCGCTGACCGGTTGGGCGTTGCAACTGATAGCAAGAGTGTACGAGTTAAGCAAGGGGAGCAATCTTACCATCATAGCAGCTTTCACAGCCTGAGAGCAAGGTCCCGTTTGCTGCTCTTCCGACGCCATTGTTTCTTTCAGTGAAGGATCAAGTCGAGATGCCTGAGGAAAGTTGGCGCTGACCGAATGTCTGTTGAGGGTTTGAGAAAGGAAACGCCAAGGTGTGTCGGTGATAGCTGAGGGTGTCTTTGGTTGCAGAGACGATACGGTGAGTGAAAACGCTCGAGATTCCGGGAGGTGTGGAGGGTGCTTTGCTGAGGTGAACGATGAGAATGTCAGGTCGGAGGAAGAAGAGAGAGAAATGATTGCAGGAGGTTATGCTGTTAGGCACAGAAGAAGGGAAAGAGGCGCGTCGAAGAGGTGGAACTGAGAGGCCTGAGACCGAAAAAGGGAAGGTGAAGGTCGAGCCTCTCGACAGAACGAGAGACCTCGCACTGTAGGGTATGCACTGCCCTCAGTATCAAAAATACCTAGATTGCTGCAGCATCAGCACCCTTCCACTCGTCGTGCTACTACCGTGTCAAGTACCTGCTACATGTGATGTGGAGGGAAGGGCCTCTCTCGCACCACAGGGAAGGAGCGTCTGGAATGACCTTGCATGGCACCCAAGCCTAGAAACGGAACCCGAAAGGGTACAAGGTGTGGATAGAGAGGGATATGAAGGCGAGAGGCAATAAGGCTAGGAGATTTTATAGGCACATGAATGGGTTCATACCTACCTACAGATACCTCCGAGCAGTGCGCGGTGATGCTTGTTGCGAGTACTTCTCTTGATGGAAGACAGGAAGGAGGTGGTAATGAAAAAGGTTCTCTAAATAGGAGCAGGATTCTCTCGCGGAAGTTTGGGACTCTTGGAAGATGCAGAGCCCAGAATGCTGAGAAATTGAGGAGTATTTTCTCTGGGGGACTTGGCTTGGGCGTTGTTGTTTTGACGCGGTTCGCCGTTGGGGTGGAAGAGGGAGAGAAGTGCGTTTTGTTGATTGATCAAGAGAGGAAGGCCCGGATTTGCGAGAGCGATAAGACAGAGACACGTTCTGATTGAGGAGAAAGAGACAAGACAGTCGTCTTCAACGGACACTATTCCGGAACAGTCCACAGGCAGTTCCACCTTTCAATGGTCTTCTTGAGCTCAAGATCAGGCTGTTGATGGTAGGTATATGTGCGATTGCTGACCTGACAAGCAACAGAAAGCATCATTCATAGCAGATGATCTGCCTCTCAATGTCAAGGGCATGGGGTGTCATCGAATGCTTGAACAACTCGGAGTTTCCACATCATTAACGACCCTGGAGAGTCATCTTCAGGGACCGTTGACATCCGGGCCAACACCCCAGATACAGAATTCTCCTCGACTTGCGTTGTGGACTGGCTTTTTTTTTTTTTTTTATTTTTTTTTTAGCATATGTCAATGAACACATGGACAGTGATATCGTTTTTGCAGCTGGTACAAGGGACTGGTACTCTAGCTTTAGTCGACATTCCTTGTATCCAGTTCATTTATGGCATTCATTCATGCCTCCTTCCTCGTCGAGAAGGGCAGATGTCGTCTACACGAGGCTCCTGTCGCGCTGATTCTTGATAACCGTAAGTTACTCACGAGTATTCTGCCACTCTTGGCAGATAAGTGGTATGCCAAATACATCAGCCGCGTAGCTCTTCGGTACGTCGAACTCGTCTGGAATATGATGGTGCAAGTATTCACAGCTGAGTTCGGTTAGAGAAAGGCATGCAGCCTCCAAGAGGCCATGAAGTGCTAACATCTTTACGAGCATCTGGTCTCATCATCTTTGCTAGACGGGACTTAGCTAGCAGCGATTGGCTCTTGATGAGTACGTGATAGAGCATGGATATACCTCTCAGCGTTCAATATCAACATAGATCATAGAAATGCTGGTAGCTTGACTTTTACGGCTGGCTTGAAGCACTAGTCAACAGTCGTCTAGTTACAAGAGAGATATCCGAGTTACACTTCCCCCTAGATCAAAGAGGAAGGCAAACATACCAAGAGAGTAGGCTAGCGAGGGTGTTGGTACGTCAGGGGAATGAATATTCGGCATAGCATGCGGTTCGCATATATCCAAGTGTTCTCTGTACGGCTCTGACTGGACTGACCAATGCTTCTGTATCTGGAATTCTCACCCGTCAGGACCAATGCATATAAAGATGAGGTAAGCTACCACAGTCACGGTCACGGTCACGGTGTGGTATGAAGATTATAATATGTTTTAAGTAGGCTTTGAATTTGCTACTTTATGGAGTTCGTCACTCCACTAGTCCTCTCAATTTCACGACTTCAAGGCGCATGATCTCATCGTATTGATACGGGTCATAAGAGATCGCCCCGCGATCACTTCTCTTCCTCCACTCATTTCATAATCATCATCCGCACATCATCTGCCACTCTACCTCGCCGACGCGTCCTTCGGGGGACCCTCCAGGCCGTCCTTGCCCTGCCGGCCGATGCTGCTCATGTCCGCTCCGCTGCCGACGGTGGCGGGCTCCCTTAGGCCAGTCGACGAGGCGTTGCCCGTGGAGATATCACTGCTTACGCCACCGGCGCCGACGTTAACGTTCCGGGCGTCGGCGGACTGCCAGTCGGAGGCGACAGGGGGCTGCTCGGGAAGGGGAAGATTGGACTGGGCCTGATTGATCTTGTCCTCCTTAGACTGCGTCATTGCTGGGTTGAGAGTTAGCAGCTGCCCTGCTCGGCCAGGCTATGAGGGACAACAGTCACTTACTGATGGATGTGATGTTGAGTGCGTCAAGAGATGTGTTCTAGACTGGAACTTGAGTTGTTCATGGATGGTTGATTCGTCCTCTGAGTGGTTGAGATTGGCGATGGAAGTCGAGGAAGCTTGACAGCTTTTGGAGGTGGCGGATGCTTTATATCCATTGGAAGCTCCTTTCTTCTAGTCCTCGAGTATGTCCTGGAGCTTTCTCCCCCGTGGAGGTGACGTCATTGGTGATGTTGAAGGTTGAGATGAGCTGGACTGACGTCACGTGTACCCCTGCCCCTTTCTTTGCCAGAGCGGAACATCAAAACATCTCCACAGACGACAGAGCCGCGCGGATCCGCTGCGGAGTTGTATTGCATCACTACATGCCGCTGACGCGGTGGGATTGACTCGAGAGAGGCAATACTGGTAGAACAGGGGAACTGCTACGGCAGATCGACGGTGCAAGAAAGATCGTAAATCTGGTGAAGCTCTCGCAACTCTCATTGAATCATCTACATACCTAATGTGTTACCCTTCGAACGCCTGCCGCAAGATAGTCAATGCCGCGGTCCTGCATCCCAGCCTTCGTAAATTCATGAAAACGCCGTGGTATAGCCATGTCCGTCCGTAGGGTCACTACGACATTCTCTTGTCCGCCTCAGCCGAGGAAGGTTGTCCTCCCAGGTCCGGGTTTAGATAGTCGGCGTTCTCGGCCGCCTCGTATTCGGCGATGAGGTCCATGACTACTTGGCGTGACTCGTCGAACTCGTCCAGGTTCTCTGCGAACGGCGCTGTCTTCTTGTATCCTTCCATGAAGGCATTCCGCTTCCGCATGCCGTCGTATTGTCTCACGATCCTCTTGAATAGCTGTGATGTATGTCAGCAGCATTCGAAGAGCAAAATTCACGTATTATTCTCACCGTTGCAATGCTCGTGTGGTTCGCTAGCATGAGGCCGCTGACACGGTGGCTCATCGGAATGTAGGGGCTTCTCTTGGTTAGAGCAACCTGAATACTCGCGGGTCCCCAGGGGATAAAGGTTGCCAGCCGTCGCTCCCGAATACGTAGCAGACTCTTATGTACATCGGTCGGGTCGACCTCGCCCTGGATGACGTTGAGGATCGAGATATAACAACTCTTCTTGCCGGGCACCGTTGAGACCATTCGGTTCTTGGGCTGCAGCAGTCTCCTCATCACGTCTAGCACCGTCGTCTTCCGCACGGTCTTTGCCTGCTCGACCTGGTCCCCGGTGAAGGGCGTGTAGGATGTCATCAAGAAGTGACACCTTGGTGTGGGGATGAGCGAGGCTAGGATGCTGACCAGGTCGTTGTGCATGTAGCCAGGGTAGCGCAGGGTAGTCGTGCTGGCTGACATGACGGTCGAGACCAGCTGGTTCGTCTGCTGGAAGGAGGGCTCTTGGACGTGTAACCTATCGGCTGCGATGTGCGACAGAGCGCCGTTATCCAGAACAACAACAGAGTCGGCGTTCTGCGTGAGTCTCCGCATGGCCAGCACGCTGTTGTAGGGATGAACGACCACGTCGCCAGCATTCGTAGTGTCGGGGAAGACGGAATATGTCTGAATGATCTTTTTGGGAAACCTGTCGTTGAGTCTCTCGAGTAAAAAAGATCCTAAGCCCGAGCCTGTACCGCCGGCAATGGAATGAAGCATCATAAATCCCTATTTACTGCCGTTAGCGCTGAGACAGATGGGGTCGGAGGCGAAACCTCCGCACTTCTAGCGAGTCGCTGCCATCTGCTTCACGGTCGATCATCTCCATGATGTCCTCATGGACGGACTCCCCGGTCTGGTACCCATCTCCCCAGTTGTTTGCTGCGCCCACGCCGTTCTTGCCAACGTAAAAGTTTTCCGGGTTGTAGATGTTTTTGTAGGCGCCAGTCTGAATGCCATTTATCACCTGCGAGATCCTCCATCGTCAGCCACCTCATGTTCCGCACCTGAGAGGAAGGAGAGCATACCCGGGGTTCTAAATCGATTAGGATCGCTCGAGGGATGTAGCGCGTGTCGTCACTCTGGTAGTAGAACACATCTTTTCGGTCACCGCCTTCTGTCGCGAAGTCCTCTAGATTGCCGTCTTGGTTGATTCCGTGCTCCTGGCAGAGCTGCTGCCAGAACTGGCTGCCAACTTTAATATGTCAGCTTCATTATTCCCACCCTGATCCCATCTTTTGGCACGCCGTCTCTAAGACCCAAATTGTATCGTTCCTTCCTGACAAGCGGGGTCGGGGCCAACTGACTGCTGTTGCCACATTGGCCAGCCTGGATGGTGATGATTTCCCTGCATGAAAATGTGAGCCGATGTTGTTGACAACTGAGGAAGAGTCTGGAAAATACCGTGGCATGGCGGGAGCAGAGGCAGCGTAGCGATCGCAAGGCGCAAAATGTTGGTGATGGCGACGCGTCTGGAAACATCAATTTACGCGACTTGGGGTTGTGTTGGGCTGACCCCACCTTTCCAGGGTCCGTCCCGTCGGCGCCGGCAGCCTCCACTCCCGGCCGGATGCTGTGCCGCTGCCGCAGGCTGCATGTCAGCAACGCTCATCCGAAGTATTCCGCATCTATTCAGTGCGACTTGTGTGGAAGGCGCTGAACCTGATCTTGCAGATGCAACGCTTTCTGACGTCGAGTACTATCTCGTAAGTTACGGATTGCCGTCGTAGGACGTAGATTTGGCGATTTCTTTACCTTTTTTTGCTGTTTGTTGAGGCTGACTTGTGTCTGGGGAATCGGAGTATCTTAATAACTGAACGTCGTGATCCTCTATGCGTCGACATCTATTGTGCTTTGTCCTCCATATTTGAATTAGAAGTTGCAATCATCAGTGAACCCTCTAAGGATCTTCCCATCGTCACCCCGAGAGCAGTGCGCTTCTGTGATGTCGATGTACACGACAGCATCTGCTGCTGTGCAACGGTACGGCGTCACTACTCTTTGGTACATGGTGGCATTGGTGCTTCTGGAAGGCCGCTAAAGTCTCCGGCGCCGCCTGACATCATCCTTGTTGGGGCGCCAAATCTTAGTACGAGAAAGCTGCGAGTCGCCCAAATTAAACTACCAACGACTCCCTGTCAATCTCCCCAAATTCCGGTGAAACCGCACGCACGCACGGGGGCGGAATACCACACCAACGTCGACAGAGGTACCTACTCCAGCACGGAGCAGCGCCATCATACCATCCTCAGCTGCACGCGTGTGGCTTATACGGCACATCGACTGATTCCGCTCCCTCGATTTCTGGCAGCCCAACGCCTTCACGTGCAGGGGGGAATAGCAGGCTGCTGACTTGCGAGCTGTGGACTTGGCGGTCCTTCCGTGTGCCGTGACCAGAGATCCTGTCTCTCTCCAATATCCATGCGGAGCCCCCTTCCTGGTCACCTCACACGACTGCTCCTCGGCCCCTGATCGAACTGTCCTGCATCTTGTCCCGATCGTTGGTTTGTGTTGCTCTGGCTCCCAGCCCCATCACTGGAGTTTGCTCAAGCTTACACATCCATTTCGAATCAGTCCCCATGCTGTGATGCTTCGCTACAAGGAACAGATTGAAGCAAGCCGGCCATCATCTACTACCGACGTTGCGAATTAGCCCCGGCATGCCAACCACTATGGCATCGGATCTTCGGCATGATGCGCCCTTGTACATGTCTTCTTCGAAGCACGACTTTCTGGCGGAATCTGCCATAGATCCCACGACAGAAACAGTCTCTCTCCAGCTCCCTAAAGCGAATCCGCCGATCGAACCCAAAGTCAATGGCTCCAATGGCCACCCGAACCATCGCGATATACCTGCCGCTTCCCCTGACAGTAGCGCTGCCAACTCGCATGAAGCACATGACTACATCAACGGTGGCCACGCCCATGAGAACCTCTCTCCTCTGCCTCAAGTCGGGTTTGGCGAACCATTCCAGTTCTTAGATCAACCTCCTATAACCACACTCAGGGAGGCGCGTTTCGACGACGATGTCTCGCCCGGCGAACCAGATGATGGCGATGCTCCCGCACGGGCTCCCATGGAAGGTCGACGAAGCGTACAGTTCGCTAGAAGTGATATAGTCGGCGAGCCGGGACAACACTCGAGACATGGTTCGCTGGATGCTGGCGATGGCAAGTCCCGCGGCGCGTCGTTTATGTCACGCCTGAAGGCGCTGGCAGTCCAGAGTGGCCTGCCCCTTAGCGTTCAAGGAGGTCCTTCTGAGCCCTCGCAGTCTACGCCAAGCTCGCCAACGGTGACGCGGTATGGATCGAGAGTGCCGCAGACACTAAACGAGGAAGGCAGTGATGCCGATGCCGACGCAGAAGAGACTGCGGATGAAGCTCCTCCGGAAGACACCTCGAAGGTCAAGCGAAAGAAGCGACGGATGAGGCGCCCAAAGAACATGTCCGAGTCTACCCCCGCCACACCGAGGCTGGGGCCCGACGTAGATTCTCCGGCTGTCAATCGGCGGTTCCCTGCTATGCAGCGTCGCGCAACAATGCCAGACGCATCTGACCATCGTGCTGGTCTGTCTGAAGGCGAGGGCCGCGACCAGTTGGTCCATGACCCTTCATGGAGGAGGGGTAGTACATTCTTCGGGACAAGCAGAGATGATCACGATGATGCCGAGAGCCCTTCGGGAAGAAGAATGGGTCACCTTCGCCGTATCACGGTCTTCGGCGGTGGTGTCTCTGACGGCGACGCCATGACGCCGAGGCGGCCATTCTTCACCTCTGGGGATAGATCCTCAACGTTTGGCGCCCAGAGGTGGAAACAGGTCAAGAACACTCTGAAGATGCTCCGGCAGAAGAAGGAGGAGCGCTTTGACTACTTCAAGTCCGCCGAACTCATGGCTGAGCTTCGCGCGGGTGCTCCTGCTGTGCTCATGCTTGCCAGCATGATACAGCGAGATGAGCATGGGAACAAGCGGATACCCGTCCTCCTTGAGCAAGTTAGGCTGCACATTCGTGACAGTTCTCCCCAGGAGGGAGACAGCGAGAGACATTGGTCCTTTGTCATTGATCTAGAGTACGGAAGCGGGCCGAGCCGCATGAAATGGACGGTCACCCGCACCATTCCAGAGATCCTCAACTTGCACTGGAAGTACAAGCTCGCCTTGAGCAGGGAGAGGACGACGCTCCACACTCACCTTGACCTTGGAGCGCGGCCGAAGCAACCCAGATTTCCACTGTCTGCTTTCCCTTACCTGCGGGGCGTCCGAGGTCTGGATGACAGCGACGAGGAAGATCTGGCCAGTGTCAGGGCTGATGAGACCGCTGAGGAGGGAACTGCAGGCGAGGCAACTGCTGCTGAAGGGAATGTGACTGATACAGAAGGACGACCATCGGCAAAGAAGAAGAAGTCACGAATGAATGTCTTCGCTCCACGACGCAAACTATCGGCAGTTGGCGATCTGCAGGGCTCTACCATGGATGCGCAGGCGCAGGCTGCGCTAGAAGCTATTGCCGCTCGGCGCAAATACGTCGAGAGCCAACAGAGAATGCTCGAGAAGTATCTGCAGGAGATGGTGCGCTGGCTTATGTTCAGGGCCGACAGCAACCGGCTCTGCCGGTTCCTCGAACTGTCTGCTCTAGGGGTGAGACTCGCCGCGGAAGGCGGATACCACGGCAAGGAGTGTTACCTTCACATCCAGTCTGCCAAAGGTCTGGATTTCAGACGTGTCCTGACTCCCGCCAAGGTGATAGCACGGCACACGCGCAAATGGTTCCTTGTGCGGCAGAGCTACATCGCCTGCGTCGAGTCGCCTGAGAACATCGACATCTACGATGTCTATCTTGTGGACCCGAACTTCAAGATTATTACTAAGAAGAATAAGCTCAAGCAGATCGGCTCCAAGAAGGAAGATCAAGAGATCGACCTCACCGTAGACAAGCCGCCAGAAAAGCATCACACCGTTACGATCTTGACTTCGGAGAGAAAGATCAAGCTATGGGCTAGGAACCAGCACCTCATTCGTCAGTTCGAGGAATCAATCACCGAGATGCTGAAGCGGACGCCGTGGCATCTTCGAAATCGCTTCGGCAGCTTCGCCCCTGTCAGGACTGGTGTCTATGCCCAGTGGCTTGTGGACGGACGAGACTACATGTGGAATGTGTCTCGCGCCATTGGCATGGCAAAGGACGTCGTTTACATCCACGACTGGTGGTTGAGCCCCGAATTATACATGCGACGACCCGCTTGCATCAGTCAGAAGTGGCGGCTGGATCGCCTGCTGCAACGAAAGGCAAGAGAGGGAGTCAAGATCTTCGTCATTATCTACAGGAATGTTGAGGCGGCCATTCCCATCGACTCAGAATACACCAAGTATTCCCTTTTGAACCTGCATCCAAACATCTTCGTCCAGAGGTCGCCGAATCAGTACAAGAAGAATCAGTTCTTCTTTGCTCACCACGAGAAGATCTGTATTGTCGACCACCACATCGCCTTCGTGGGTGGTATAGACCTGTGTTTCGGGCGGTGGGACAACCCCCAGCATCCAATCGCCGACGACAAGCCCACTGGCTTTGAGCCTCTGGAGCTACAGAATGTCCCCAAAGATGCGGAGCATTGCCAACTTTTCCCGGGCAAGGACTATTCGAACCCGAGAGTGCAAGATTTCTTCAGGCTCAACGAGCCGTATGAGGAAATGTATGACCGGAGCAAGGTGCCCAGGATGCCGTGGCACGATGTTGCCATGCAAGTTGTCGGGCAACCCGCGAGGGACCTTACGCGACATTTCGTGCAGCGCTGGAATTATCTTCGGCGAGGACGGAAACCGACCCGGCCTTTGCCGTTCTTGCTCCCGCCGCCCGACTTTAGACCCGAAGACCTCGAGGCTCTAGGGCTGTCTGGGACTTGCGAGGTGCAGATCCTCAGATCAGCGTCCAAGTGGTCTCTCGGAATTGAGGATACCGAAGCTAGCATCCAGTCGGCATATGTGAAGATGATTGAAGAGTCGGAACACTTCGTGTACATGGAGAACCAATTCTTTATCACGAGCACAGAGACCCTCAACGTCAAAATCATCAACCGTATTGGTGATGCTCTCGTTGAGCGTATCATCCGAGCCCATGATAACGACGAAGACTGGAGGGCTGTGATTGTCATACCGCTCATGCCCGGGTTCCAGAACTCTGTCGCTGAACAAGATGGGAGCAGCGTGCGCCTGATCCTGCAATGTCAATACCGCAGTATCTGTAGAGGCGAGTCGTCAATCTTCGGTCGTCTACGGGCCGTGGGCATCGAGCCCGAAGATTATATCCAGTTTTTCAGCTTGCGGCAATGGGGCAAAATTGGTAACGATATCCTCACGACTGAGCAGCTCTACATTCACGCGAAGACTATCATTGTCGATGACCGTGTGGCGCTGATCGGCTCGGCGAATATCAACGAAAGGTCCATGCTGGGCTCTCGAGACTCGGAATGTGCGGCAGTTGTTCGCGACACAGATCTGATCTGGTCCACCATGGGCGGTGAACCCTACCGTGTGGGCCGCTTCGCGCACACACTCCGTTTGCGCCTGATGAGAGAGCATCTTGGGCTTGACGTTGACGAGATCCTTGAAGAAGAAAGACAGACTGATCTGGATCGTGGGAACAACTTCGAAGCGGAGATGAATCACATATATGGGGACGCCTCGGATGAAGAACACGAGCGAACTGGGGAAAGCTCGCGTCGGCCTCAGCAAGAAGCGAGTAGTGATAAAGATATCCGCAGACTGTCAAGCCGTCACAGTTTCAACTACGACGTCGACCTCGAGGAACAGCATCCAGAGAGGACAGAGTCCAACTCTCAGTCCTTAGACAGCATAGAACAGCGCGCGAGCAACTCAAGACACAAACAAGAAGTCGAAGGTTACGGTGCGGACCACTGGAAATCTGCCCAGAAGTCGGGGCTAGACGAGGGGAGAGATTCGATCATCATAAATGGACGAGAGGTCCTGCTCCACAACATATCGGCAGAAGGCAGAGGCACAATAGATAGTCCCAAGTCTGCGCACGAGAGTCACGCGCCGTCAGAAACGACGCCTCGGGACGAAGGGAAGGGCAACCTTGCTCTTCCTCCCATGCCCCCGATGAATAGGCGCACGACGGACCAATTGGGATTGCCCCGAGCAAACCAGCTTCCGACTCTTCCTCTCGCAGATGATACCGATATTGGCGGGCCACCTCTGCAGCTTGACGCCAACGGCAGGCCCTATAAGCCCGTTGTCAATCCCCTGGCTGCAGACATCAAGATGGCGGACATCCACAAGGACTCCATGCGCGACCCGCTGAACCCGTCCTTCTACGATGACATCTGGGCTCGTGTCGCCGAGAACAACACCAAGGTCTACCGGCGTGTCTTCCGATGCATGCCGGACAATGAGGTTGCTAACTGGCATGACTATACCGACTTTCTCACCTACCAGATCCGGTTCAAAGAAAGCCAGGAAGGGAGGAAAACCTCGAAGAGCGACGAGCCGGAACGCAAGTCAGAGAGCCATCCACCAAAGCAAGCTGCTGCGGGAGCTGGCATCGCTGCACCGGGCCCCGTCCTAGGGGCCAAAGTGCTTGCGGAAAAGCTTGCTCCGCTCTCGCTGAGGAATGATAAAGAGGAGTCGCATCAACAGTCCGAAGATCCCCAGAACAGCACCAACGAAACCAGCTTGAACACCCCGGGATCTTTTGTGCGCTCTCATGCCCGACAGGATTCTCGACTAGACATTGAGAAGGCTGCAGCCGTACAGCGTGCCCTGAACACGCCGCCGCTGGCCAGCCCTGCTCCCCAGCCGGCTGCAGAAGGCGGCCTTCTGGCACTGCCTGTCGGATCTCGCCCCGCATCTCGAAGCAGCGCGAGCCGTTTGGAGCCGAAAGCAGATCCGAAAGCAGATCCGAAGGAGAGGCGCACCACGTTCACAGATCAGGAGAAGCCATCCGACCTTGCTGCCGCTGGGCCTGCTACACAGACCCAGGCACAGACTCAAACCCAGCCGCAGAACGCCACCAATATTGGCTCAGTAAAGCGCCGCAGGCGTGCTACTACCAGGGGTAGCAGGCGCGGTTACCAGAGCGTCGATGATGTCCTGACTAAGCCCGACGCTGAGTCGTTGTTGGCTATGGTGCAGGGGCACCTGGTGCAGTTTCCTTACGATTGGCTCATTACCGAGGAGAACAACGGGAACTGGCTGTACCAGGTCGACCAGGTGGCGCCTCTGCAAATCTAGTAAGTCCCTTCCTCTGCTGTCCTTTATGTGCTGCAGGACGCATCATTTGCTAACAGAGCGGCACAGTAACTGAGCACCTGTCCTTGAAATACGAGCGGCTTGAGAGGGCAAAAGACCGGCAAAGAGTGTCAAAACGAAGGACAACTGGCTTCTAAGCATACTCTGGTGTTGGGGAATCCCGCATAGCGTATGCTTTCACTGAGCTTGTAACGAACAAGAAGCAAGTGGGAAATGGAAACGCCACCGACACGTACCGTACTATCACTGTATCGTTTTATTTGCACACTTTTTTAATATACAGATATCATACATATCATATTCCTCTAGATCTGTAGTTGAATCGGACAGTGGTAGCCAGTGCAACCCCTGCCTGCACCACTTCCCTGGGCGCGTCGGCTCCTTAGACTCGCTCACTCAGGAAGATGGCCCCCTTACACCCGGCCCTGATGACGCCTGTGAGGAGCCAGTGCGGCTCCGCCTTCTTGGCGTCGTTCTCGAGCGCATGATCGAGATGTTCCAGCTCCTCGTCCCTGATCCTCCTTAGTGTACCAATCAGCGTCGAGAGCTCCTCGCCGACCTCATACCCCTCCGCCTCCCACTGGCTCACCATCTCGAGCAGGTGGCGAATCTGCTCGTTGTAGTGGCCCCCGATCTCCGTCTCCACGGCCTCGGTGCAGGCCATGGCGGCCTCGCGGCCCATGACGCCCGTGACCCAGCCCAGCCCGGAGGCCATGACCTGCCAGAGGGGATAGAGCGCCGTGGGGCGCACGCGGTGCCGCGCGATCAGCGCGTTGAAGGTGGTGAAGTGGCCGACCTCCTGGTCGAGCATGTGCTTCATGAGGGGCCGCAGGTGCGGGTGCGAGGCGAGGATCGGCGGCGACTGGTACGTGTAGATGAGCACGGCGGCGAGCTCGCCGGCCTGGTTGACGCGAAGGGCGGAGGAGAGGTAGTCCCGCTGCGCCTGGGTCAGGGGCTTGCGCTTCTTGCCGGCCGTCGGGCCGGGTGCAGTGGTGTTGGTCCCTGGGGGAGGAGGCGGGGAGGAGGAGAAGGGGGTGGTGGTCTCGACGGGCTCTGCTGGGCGAGGGGTGGTGGTCGAGAGGAGCCGCCGAGGGCTCGGAGTTAGCAGCGCCGGGGCGAGGAAGTCGTGGACGGGGAGGTGGCGGAGGGCGCTGATGCGCTGGGAACGCAGGAGAATGGTAGATGGTGCCATCGTCGTCGAATTGGCAGTAGGTTCGCTGCAATGCCTCTCCTGTGGCTGCTTTGCCCGATCACAGAACGGTCTGGCTGTGGAAGCTCCGAAGCATCGTCTGATATGGGACGAGAGCGGCTCCGAGTTGCGCCCGTGCAAGGATCCCACCCCAAGGTCGGGCACAGATGACGTAGTATGATTGGTTAGCGGGTAGCCCCGGAAAATTTGAGGTTCCGTTGCCGGCACCTTGCAGGCGTGGTCCAGCCAATAGGTGGCGCTCAATGCCACGCCCCGAACGACAATAGCGAGGCGAGTCCGGCTTAATAGGAGGCAGAGAGCCTTGTTCTTTATTTAACTTTCATTGCCTCTACTCGGGATACTCGTGCTTCAACCCCGTTCGACATCTTCCCCTTAATCAGCGCATTGAGGGGCATCCGAATAACTTCCGCGCTTTCTCTCCAGCGGTACATTCGCATCCCCGAAGCGACTCTCTTCCCCGAGGCTTCAGCTGCAAGCGACCCGTCTCGCGATCCACATCCCGGACTCTCTGCAGAACAACACGAGTCTTCGAAGCAAATATGTCTGACATCGACGATGAGCTCCTTGCCCTCGCAGGCGGAGATGTCTCATCTGACGAGGACGAGGGCTCGTTGAACATCAGCCGCGAGGAGTCTCGCTCCCCTGCCCCTCCAAAGAAGAAGGATGCGCCAGCCAAAGGCGTCGCGACAAAGAAGCCGGCAGCAAAGAAGGCCAAGAAGAGGGTTCAGGATGACTCTGAGGAGGAAGGCGAGGCGTGAGTGCTCCCAGTTTCCATGGACTGAGTCCCATCACTGCCTCTCTCTTGCGCCTCTACCCTGGGACTGCCATCTGTTGCTGAGCATCAGTCCTACACCCACCTTGCCGATCGAACCCCTTCATCTAGTGAATTTGGTCTTCCTTTTCCAATGCTTACGTGGGACCACAGCTCCTCAGCGCCCTCGTCTCCCAGCTCACACGGATCCGCGCCGATGGACGAATCTGACTCCGATTCCGACGCTCCGCCTAGAAAGTCGCGCGAGGATGACGACAACAAGTACCCCATCGAGGGTCTCTTCATGAGCCTGGCTGAGAAAGAGGAGATCATGAGCATGCGGGAGGTCGACCGAGAGCAGATTCTCGCTGAGCGAGCGCAGGAGAAGGAGCGCCTGCGACAGAACGCGCTCCTGCGGCAACTCGTGACCAACCAGGAGAACGAGGAGAAGAAGCAGAGGAAGAGGACTGCCAGCACCGCGGACCTGGAGGAGAGCCAGCGCAAGTCTTCGCGCGTCCGGACTAAGATCGGAGGCACGAGAGCTGGCGAGGCGTCCTCGGCCCTTGACACACTCAGGCGAGCCCGGGCAGAGAAGAATGACCGCATGCGCCGCAGAGAGGAGAACGACCGTCGCAAGGAGAGGTCGCCTTCCTTCGGTGCGAGCGATAGAGATGCGGACAGGGAGAGTTCTGTCGAGTGGGGTGGCGCGACGAAGCTGAAGTCTCGATCCCCCGAGGTTAAAGAGATCCCACCGGCGGAGCTGCGCGATGTGGAGAGGATCCGCGTGGGTCGGACTCGCTTCGCTGAGGTCTGCTTCCATCCAGGCTTCGAGAAAGCCATCGTGGACTGCTACGCTCGCATCAGCATCGGTCCTGACCCCAACACGCGAGAAAATGTCTACCGGATGGCTGTAATCAAGGGTAAGCTCCGCGGAAGTGGTGACGTGGATGTGTCAAGTGTTGACAGAGCGCAGGTTTCACGAAGGGCAAGCCGTACGCCATCGAGACTCGCACAGGCAAGCAGATCGTTACAGACCAGTACGCTACGGCGGCTCATGGAAAGAGTGTCAGGGACTGGCCGTTCGTCATGTGCTCCGACAGCCCGTTTACAGAGGTACGTGAGAGCCATGCGAGACCTGCGTTGGCCTGCCTAACATCTCTTTCAGTCTGAGTGGAACCGATACTGCAAGACGCTGCAGGCTGAAGGTCTTGCTCTGCCTAAAAAGCCCGCATTAGCCAACAAGATTGAGGATATCAACGAGCTTATTGGGCGTAGTTGGACCGACGTTGAGGTAACAGAAAGACTCAACAAAATACAAAAACTCCGCGACCGCTTCAGCGGCGTAGAGCGCGACCGGCTAGAGGCACAGATCGAGAAGGCGAAGGCATTTGGAAACGAGGACCGGGTCAGCAAGCTACAAGAGGAGCTGGACAAGCTGGAAGTGCCCCGTCTGGCTTTTAGAACAAGCCTGACGCCCAGAAAGTCCACTACGCAGCCGGGAACCCCGTCCCAGCAGGACCGTCTGGCGGAGCTGAACCGCGAGAACCGCCGCAAGAACACCGAGGCAGTCCGGAAAGCGCAACTCAAGGAGAGGGCGAAGGTCCGAGACGTCGAGGCGAGGCTTGCGCGCGGCGAGCAGGTGGAGGAGGACACGTCCCGGCGGCTGAAGACGACGGCCAAGTTCGTCCACGACGTTCACGAACCCGTGAGCAGCCAGAGGACGAACGGCGCGAGTCAGAACGGCAGCGGGGCGAGCACGCCGGCCAACGGGACGCCGCGAACGGGGCCTCTGAAGCAGGCGGCTCTTCCGCACCTGGCGAAACTGCAGCAGGCCAAGGCGGTTGACAAGAACGGCCTTCCCACCATCCACAAGCCGCTCATGGATGACGACATCATTGGGGCCTTGGATTTGGATATTGACATTGAGATTGACTAGAGCCTGTGAAGGTTTGGAGTTCAGGGGTCGGATAGATTGCGGATGGTTTGACAAAATGCACACATCATGATGGCCTAAGGGGAGTGCGCGCGATATGGTCTTCGACTTCTGGGGATGCTGCGGATAGACCGCCTCACGTATTTGCGACTACGGAGTCCCCCCACGGGTGGTGATATAAGGGCTCGTAGGTAGCCGACGAGACAGGAGAATACCTGACAGAAAAGCTTGCGTTGTTCCCTCCCTGTTGGCAGGACAGTGCTCGACTAGGTACCTATCTTGATGTCTTCACAATCGGATAGGGGTCGCTCACAAACCGAGAATTCACTGGAGATACCAAAACCACGCCGCCCCAGGACGAGAGGTGTTGCGATCATGATTTTTAGATGATTGCAAGCCGTTATTAATGTACACGCCGTCCCATATCCAGGGGACCTCATAAGGCGATTTTCACCCACTCAACCTCACACTCTCACTCATCAATCACTCCCCTTCTTCTAAGCAGAAGTGTCCCTGTCGAGAGCCCCGTAAGGCTGCTCGCCCTCGATGCCCCCCTGCCGCGGCCCGCTGCCGCCCGCCTGGTTCAGCGCCATCTGCTGCTCCGCGACCCGCGCGGGATCCCACTTGGAGCCCGGCTCCGCGCCCAGGCTGTTCCCCGGCCGCGACCCGGGCTCGAAGCTGTCCACCTCCTTCAGGTTCTTGCCGTGCGGGCCGCCCTTCTCCCGCGCGAACTGGCTGCTGACGTACGACGGCGCCGCGCCGCCTTGCGCCTCGCCCTCGGCGGAGCTGGCGCCCGCGGCGAGCGCGCCGGTCCGCGTGCCGGTCGCCCCGGCGGCCGGGGCGCGGTAGCTGCTGTTGCCGCTGCCGGCGTGGTGCTGCTGCCTGCCTCCGCCGCCGCCGCCGCTGCCGACCTCGACGCCGCTGCTCTGCGGGGCGCTGCTGGTGGGCTCGGCGCCGCGGTTGGAGGCGAACTCGCCGCCGGCGCGGTAGGACTCGGCGGCTAGGGACTCGTCGGGGACGGTGCCGGCTGACTCTTGGTAGGTAGGGGCGTTCTGGCCCAGGTTGACCTTGTTGATGTTAGTTAGCTCGGCGTCCTGTGCAGATCTCTGGAGATTTATGAGGGGTGATGTTTAACTCACCTTGGTGCCCTCGCTAGGTGCCTTTCGTGCAGACATGATGTGTATGGTGTGAGTGATGCGTTTGCTGTAGCAGGACTGCAGGATTTCAAGAGACGCGAGATGCTGTTTTGCTTTTTTCGACTCGTCTGGTTATTCTGCTTGCTGAGAACTGAATTTTCAATTGGATCATCCAGCCCTGAATGAGAGGCGGCAGCTCTGCGATGATATATCTGTACCGTACTGCAGTGCTGTGGGAGAAGCTCAAGGGTATGACATCATACACAGTACAGTACATGATGCAATGGACCGCCGGGGCGGCACAGCTGCTCACAGCAGCGCCTCAGGGTACACCGTACGGGGTACTTTGACATTTGAAGAGTGGGCCAAGACTGTGCCACTGAGGAGACAATGACTTCACAGGATCTCGTAGATCTGCGGACAGACTGCGGTCGGGAGCCAGTCGATGTCTCGTCAGGCGCAGCTGGAGCGTCCTGGAGGCTTTGGCGCGGCGCGGAGCACTTCGTCCGCCTGCGAAGGCATCATCATATCACATAGCAGCAACTGCATCCCAGAACGAGTAGATGATGCCTCCTTGAGAAACCAGAGATGTCTTGGGGCCGGTTCTGGAGAGAGGATACAGCGAAAACGAGCCCGGGTAAACTTCGAATATATATATATTCTTGCGCAAATAATGCAGTGGCTATTGGGATCATGGCTTTAAAATGCATAGCAGGCAGGCGACAAGTGCAACCTTGGCTGTATAGACGCCCCTCAGGCTTCATCCTGAGCCTCTTCTATATCTCCGTGGCTGAAGCAATTGGCATTCTATGTCGTCCGGATCAAGGATCTGAACGTCGGAAAACCATGCGTCTGAGATGCGGTCTACTCGCAGCAAACTCCTGTCCTGACGATGCGCTTACTCGCCGGCCGACAACTCCATGCCAGTCGCTCGTCTCGCCATGCCGGGTAACACCAAGCCAAATGAGCTTGTACAGAGGCGCTGGACCATAACCGGGCCACCTTCAATTACCCCTTCGCCCGCCAGTGCTCATCAAAGTGATCTTCTGCTTCTTCTTCTTCTTCCCACCGCCGCCACCGCCGCTCTGCACAGGTGTGGTGGCGCCACTGGGGCTCTCAACACCAAGAGCCTCCATCTGCACGGCTAGCTCCGCAGCCCCTAAGGACTCCAGGAACTGGTCGTCCTTGAGCCAGCCGTCATCGGCCGGGAGGACTTCTCTCGGACCTTGTTCTGGAGAGCCGGGGATCACACGAGTTCCCCACACCGTCCGCTGTGCCGAAGGGCTGGTAGACAAGGACGCCAGGTGGGAGAAGCCGGGCCTGGGGTTTGGCGGTGTGGTGCTCTGTGCACCTAGCGGCTGGAATTCGTCGAAGTTGACGACCTGGTTGGGCGGAGATCCACTGGCCTCGCCGAATGTGAACGTCAAGTTCTCTTCCGCGGGTTGTGCAGTCCGCCGTATGGTTCCTCGCTGATATGCCGCCGCTTCCACGCGCTCGGCTTGGATGCGTTCGCGTTCCTCCTGGGCAGCCTTGTCGCGATTTCTCTTGCGACGCCGCTCAATCTCATCTTTGAAAGTGTCCAGAGTGTCCGCGGGAACAATGTCTGTCCAGTCACATTCGAGGAAAGAGATCAGACAGCCGCGTGGAAGATGGCCGAGATACTTAGCCCGTTTCCGAAGGGCATCGTCCACTACATGCCCGGTGGAGATGTGCTCGACCCGAGGAAGTAGAGTGGTAGGGAAGAGAGAGAAAGAGCCGTACTTCGTCTTCAGGATCCTGATATCGAGAGGTGAGAGGTAAAGATGCGGCGGAGAGGTGTAGAAATACAAGTCGTGCTCTGCCTGCCCTGACTGACTTGGATTTGCGAATTTCGAAGCTGCCTCTTTCAGAGCAACCTCGACTTCGCCGAGATCCTGGACTTTCTCCTTGGCAGAGTTGATTGCCCTGATCGCCTTTTGGGTCCATTCTCCATCTTCATGAAAGAGAAGCTCATCTTCCCTCTCTTGTCGGGTGATCTCCTCAATCTCGCGGTCGAACTGCTCCTCCATATATGCCCGGGTGCCTCTCATGATTCTGGCATAGTCCAGCACGTTGGCTGCGAAGTGCCACGGAATGACCTCCCCTGAGATCTCAGTCTCCGCTCCGCTCTCCTTTGGAAGCGCGAGAGTAGAGTTCGAATTCCTCATCATGAGACGCAGAACAACGTCATCTCCTGGCTTTGGCAAAGGGCTTTCCTGGCCGGCGTAGAAACGCACAGGCCGTACATCCGACATGTAGATGCTATCCTCGCAGATAGGGCACTTCTTCCACCTCGCCTTCTTCTCCGGCGCCGGGCCGTTGCCGTCGTCAGAACTCGAGTTCATGAACCGTATTAAACATGGTAAGCAGAATATATGGCCGCATTTGGCCATCCTAGGTGCCACGGGCTCTGAAAGGCAAATTGGACAGGAGGCAGCCTGCGACTCGGCAGAGGCTAGAATTTGCATAACATCTGACCAGTCAAGATGTTCATCCGCGTCTACTGCCTGTGTCGAGTAGTCTCCTTTCGGAGAGACTATGAACCGGTAATTGGCGTGGACATATCGCGCTTTGTCGGCGGCATGATATCCAGATCCTGGACCCCAGGTTGGATTCCGCCGGTAGGCACGCGGGTGTGACTGGTAATCATGGTAGGAAGGACGAGGAGGAAGGGCGTAGTTCATCAGGTGGGTGATTGAGGTCTGTCCTCGACGGCCCGAAGCATTCCGGACGGCCCTGAGTTCGGCCATGGCATCATCGTCATCCAGACGCTGGCCGGGCCTCTTCTGGTTGCGGTGCTGTTTCCTCGAAGCCTGTCCCTTTCTGGGTGCCGAGTGGGAGTGTAACGGGCTGACCTGCGACGGCCGACGATTGGATTCGAAGCTGGACGACGGGATCGGGACCGGAGGGACGGCGGTGTGGGACACGGAAGGCTGGACTGAGAGGGACTTGCCCAAGCTTGAGGATGTCGACATGTTCGGGAGTTAGACATACAATGCCAATCGGACGTTTACGCGTCGAAAGAACGTCTGAGATGGGCGAGCCGGCGTTGGAGATATGGCTGTCCGGCGGTGGCGTCAGTTTCCATTACCTTCCGAATGATGACACACACCGGGGTCTCGGAGCGGCAGAAGAGTCGGACGCGTACCTGGCAAGATCCCACAACAGCACCGCAAAGAACGTCGAGGCGACACCGAGACGATTGAGTAGGTTTGGTGATAGAATAAAGGGCTTGTTTTGTATTCGGCATGAGGGGTCCAGATGGGCGGACCCCACGAGGATGGGCGGAGAAGGAGAGAGGGAAGGGAGACCGAGAGTCACAGCGGGGCAAAGTCGCCGGACGATTTCGAGCAAAGCTCGATGCCCGACTCGGTTAGGTCGTCACGCAAGGAATCACATGATCACCCTCCGCATCATCGCGCTCAACTGTCAGCATCGATCTACTCGATCTCCCCGAGAGAGACGCTGAAGTTGTACGCATACAAACTGCTTGTGATTACTACATGGTTTCGAAGGATCGTAACAAGCTGCCAAACTCATGTCTAGCGACAAGATGTTCAACTGTACAGCCCTCATTTGTTTTCCCCGTTTTTCCATTCCGCTAATAAAAACAACCTTGCGATTTCCACCTCCACTTCAGCTTGGCTCACCAGGCCATGCAGGGGACTACTCCATCGTGATGACGGCTCGGAATCTTACCGTCCCTTTGACCATGGCGTCTATTTTGATCCTTAGTTAACAATGCTAGTAAAGCCGGCAACAAGGGACTCACTGTAAGCTTCGTTCGCCTTCGCCAATGGGAACGTCTCAACCATGCAGTTGATCTTCTCCAACTCGGTGAACGCAATTGCCTCTTCGGAATCGAGAGCTTGGCCGCTAGGCCAGGTATGGACCGATTGTCCGTAGCCGAGCTGTTGTTGTCAATTAGCTATCCCATCAGAGCAGAGCGTTAAAGAAACTGGTCTCACCATTGCCCCAGTGTTGATGGTCAAGTCACCGGGAACTACACATCTCGTCAGCGATGTCGGGCAACTGGGTACGTAGGTCATTCACCGGCAGGACTTACCGGACAGCACCAGCAATTTCCCTAACAAGCCGAGGCCTTTCATCAAGGGCGTGATGGCAGCCGCGACTGGTGTTGTCGTGACAATCAAGGATGCCCCGCCCAGGTTCTTGAGCGCTTCCCCGGGGTCGACCTTGCTGGAGTCGATGTACTCGTGAGCACCGAGCTCTTTTGCAAACGCCTCTTTGGAGGATCCGCGAGACACCGCCACCACCCTCCATCCGAATTTCCTGGCGTATTGGATCGCCAGATGACCCAGACCTCCCAAGCCTTGAACAGCGACTATCTCACCAGGGCCGACGTTCAGACGGCGCATCGAGTTGAAGACAGTGACACCCGCGCAGAGAATGGGTGCGCACTTAGCCGCATCAACATGGGGAGGGATGCGGACAACAGCCTCTGAGCGCAGCCTGCAGTACTCCGCGTCTTTCGTCCAGAGAGGTCAGCTCCATTCAGGACTAAGGCTCGGGAATGATTGCTTACAGCCTCCATCTTTGGTGATGCCGTTTACGGCTTTGGCGTCACACATTTGATTCAGACCCCTCTTGCATGCGACGCAGGTACCTATCGTGTCTGTAAGCAGTTTTATTTCTTTCATAGTAGTCAATCTCGCGGCACTCACCGTCATGGCCGCCGTGCCATCCGCCACCGACACGGTCACCAGCCTTCCAGGCCGTTACACCCTCGCCGACTGCGGCCACAACGCCGATGATCTCGTGGCCCGGGACAAGCGGCCTAGGCAACAGCCTTGTTAGCGAGGAACCTTCTCTGAGCCAGTCCACGCGCGACTCGCAAGCCATGGGTTACAAGTGGTACGTCACTGGAACCAGGCAATAAGCCGCGATCAGAAGGTCACTTACAAGCCACCGCCCATTGCATCAAACTGCGCTATGGTGTCCGAGTAGCACACTCCGCAGGCTTCAACCTTGACGAGAACTTCCCCCTTTCCCGGCGGAACTAGTTCGACCTCCTCAAGAATCAGAGGTTCACCCTTCGCCTTGAACACGGCTCGCTTGTAGGTTCCGGGAAGGCCCATTGTTTCAACTGTCTCTATGATAGTTTATCCAATGACTCGTTTTGCGGTTCGAGATTCCGTGAGGAAGAAACGGGAGCCGTTCTTTGTCGAGGCTGGCTGTTTATATAGGCCTATCTGCCGCGCATGATCCCTTGTGCGGGGACCGATAACTGTGATAAGGGAGGTACTATGGTAGCCATCAAATCGGTGCCCGCATTTCCTTCCCAAAGGAGAAGCGGAGCCCGGAACGACTCTCGGACACGGCCTGGGGCTGCAACCGGCCCTCATCGCCGGTATGTCCGGCGGCTCTGACACGTCGATCAGGAGAAACCAATGCAAGCCATGTGAGACGGCCTCGCGGGGTTGCCGTGCATTCGACATTCTCCCCGTCATTATGAGCTCTAGAGATGGGCAAGTTGCCGCTTTTGTTCAGACTAGAGGATCCCCGATACCAGGTGGTGTACTACAGTACGCCTGAGGCCGGCCTCACGGGCCACGTTAGGGGAAGCTTTGGATTCACTGCAACTGGTCTGTCAACCCGTAGGCGCACTCATAAGGATCCCATCATCATGACCGTCTCTGCCCTCATATTTCTCCAGAGCTGAGCCTCTGCTCCCCTCCCTAGTGTCTCTCCAACTGTTATCGCTTTCAAGAAGCCGGTTCTATGGCCGACGACCACCGGAAGAGCAGTTCGATGGAGCCAGAACGGTGACTGCAAGCCGGTTTTTTTCTGAGATTGTTCCTAGATTGCCTGTTGGAACCTGTGCACTTTAGGAGAAACACCCTGGCAGAGGTCTCCGTCCAGTGTTGGAGATCATCCCTCTGCTGAAGCATCGCTATTCTGTGGCTCTTAGTCACTCCCCTCGTCATTCATTCTTAGCCTGCTTGCTGATAGCCTGATGCTCGCCGGAGTCCCGGAGTCGGGACGGAAAAGGAAATCAGCTAACTCGAAGAAGCAAACCATCTAACCCCATTGTCTCTCGAGTGGCCCTGCGATTGGTTGATGCACGACGGGGATTGAGGTCCAGTTGATTAGTGAGCCATCCGTCCTGTTATGAACACAGATAGCCTCACATCCTTCGGTAAATGCAAGTGTTGCATATGAATGACTATTTTGAAGACACAGGACGGAAAAGAGCCTCTCTGTTATTCTGTCCTCCAGGTTGGTACAGCTGGGGACAAGCTGAGCACTGACTGCCTCGAGTGGACAACGCAACCGCAGCTAGTACTGGCATCTATCTACCTTGGCTCTGGGTTCTCCCGAGCCGTATATCTTCATTGGCCGGACCATGTCCCAAGCTATGTTTACCACCTTCGTAGCAGCATCGTCAAAACCCCCTCAAGAGACAAGGGGACCGAGGCGATCCCCATCCTCATTGCCTTCTCGCCCGAAGCGAGCGCAGGTCGCGAGAGCCTGCGACTACTGCAGAGTACACCGCATAAAATGCGATACGAGCCAACCATGCCTGAACTGCAAGCATAGAGGAGAGCAGTGCACCACTAAGGGGATGACAGAGGTGCGAACGTTGCCGAATGCCATGAGGTCAGCCCCTCAAGTCTTGTCGTCGCTGTGAGAACTGCCTAACCCGAGACAGAGAAATCGAGAGGCTGAGAAACCGAGTGAAAGAGCTGGAGGAGAAGCTGGAAAGCCGGAGCGATACCTCATCTCAGGACAGTTATGAGGTGTTAGGCCGGGCGCAGGTCTCCGCGCCGCCGTCCAGGCCGCAAGCTCCGACCTCGGACAATCTCAGAGATCATGGCAGTAGGGCAGTATGGGAAGGAACCTACACGAGCACTGCCAAGTCGTCACAGACCCAGTGGTACGGACCTGCATCCGCCATGCACTTCGTCAGCAGGATGAGCAGATATCTCGGGACCGCCTTTCACCAGCCGTGCCCTCATCGTCACATGCAGCCAAAGACGGCGAGCATGTCCTTCTCCAGTCCCACGAGCGAGTTTGACGAGAACTACGACGGCCACGCGGTCCTTGCAGATGCCATGCGAGTTAACGGGGACCTGACGGGTACGCAGGAGGACTACTTCCTGGGCCTCTTCTGGCAGTCATACCACTGCACCTTCCAGATCCTCGACGAGGCCGAATTTCGAGAGCACTACAGATCACTGTGGACTGCGACTAGGACAACGCGCAGGCCCTCGGCCCTCGTTGACATCGTCTTGGCCCTGTGTATGCAGCTGGGCGTTTCTTCAAGGCCTCGCGCTGACGCTAGCAGCCGAGGCAAGACCGAGATCGACAGCAGTGACGCTTCCATTGCCGGCCGCTGGCTGTACCGTAGGTCCCAGATGCTGCTATCCAGTGAGCTAGAGAGCCCCGCGATATCGACTTTGCAGTGCCAGATCTATGCGGCTCTGTATCTGTGCAACGCCTCCTTCCAGAACATGGCGCACAGCACCCTCGCCTTGGCCCTGCGCACTGCCCAAATCCTTGGCCTGCACCTTGAACCGCCAGCGGACATGCCCAGGGCTCAGAGGGAGCTGCGCAAGATGATATGGTGGACGCTCTATGCGGTGGAGATCAAGACGTGCATGAAGCTGGGCCGGCCGTGGTCCGCGCAGCTGTCGGACGTGACGTGCACGCTGCCGGCGGACGACCCCGAGCTGGCGTTCCTCTCGAGCTCCAGCTTCGCTTCCATCGGCGGGAGTGTCACCTGGCTCAGCTATGGTGTCCAGATGATCAAGGTCATCCTCGCGGCGCGCGAAGTGTACGTTGCGTTCTACTCCGAGAGGGAGCGGCTCCTAGGCTCTATCCAGGAGCAGGCGGAATACGACGGCCCGGAGCTGAAGGAGCCGCTGGCCAATCTCCTGGCGTCTAAGATGAAGGGCATGACGGGCTGGGTGCGGGAGCTCCCGGACGCACTCAAGACGAAGCGGAAGGGAGGCGTCCAGCCGTACTCGACCGGTGAGACTTTGGAACTGGACATTGAGGTCTTCGCGCCACTATGGCTCCAGCGGCAGAGGCTGCTCCTGGAGCTGCTGTACCACAACCTCTGCATGAACCTGCTGCGGCCGGTCATCTGCTTCTTCCCCAGGGGCTTCGCTCCGCAAAAGGTGGCCGACCTCGCGGTGCAGTGCGTTCACCATGCAATCACCATCACGAATATCATGCACCAGGCGCTGGCCCAGACGGACATCCTGACCGGATGGCATGAGGCCTTCCAATGGCAGTGGTAAGCGAGCTTTAAGACACCACCAAGGATGCTGCAGTACTGACTGCTAACTTTCGCCGCAGGAACGCGACTCTCACCATGCTGGGCTTCATTCTCGCCAACCCTGTGCATGGGTCCACTCCCGCTGTGCGGCGTGCTGTGGATGTCGCCACCGAGAACTTTGACTTCCTGGGAAACAATCTGGCCATGGCGTCGAGTTCGGCCGCCGTGACGCGAGACCTCGCAGCCAAGGGTGACCTACTCACCAACCGCTTGATGCCCGGGCTGCACGCTATGGTGCCGTTTGGGAGTTCTGCTGCTGTTACTCCTAGCTCCGGCGCCCTCGCCGCGGAAGAGTTACGGGACACTGGGAGCGCTTGTCCTCCTACTGCAGATGCGGCGGGGCTGGCCGGATCGACAGTGAGCAATACCGACGCCTTGTCGTTCGAAGAGCCGTCTGCGATGCTGCAGGATGCGCTTGCGGGGTATCTGGGGCTGGCGTTCAATGATTCGTTTAACAGCTTTGACGGGTTCCTGGTGGATAACAGCGCGGAGTTCTTGTCTGATGGGTGGGATTTCAACCAGAGCACGCAGCCATGATCTCGACGGGGCCATTACTGTGGATGGGACTGACCGGCTCGCTTATGACGATATATAACCATGACAGCGCGCAAACTTGGATATCGGCGTATGGGCATGCTAGACTTATGAGTATGTGACACAGGTACACTTTCTGGACCATGATAGCGATTATCAAGCTTCCGGAGAGGATGTAACTGGTGATGCCTCCCCGTACCTTCTATCTAGCTACTGTGTGTTGGCAACAGATCATCTCCAGTGGTGACGGATCGCCCATTGACAACTTACTTCGCACTGGAATGGACTTTGCCTATCACCGTGCTTCAAGAGCCCGATTATCTTCTCGATCGGGTCCTCTTTTTCTCCCAGACTTCATCGTTCAGGCTGATACTTCAAGCTGCTCTGCCCCTCATGCACTTGCAAATGTGCAACTAGGGGAGCATCACTGCCAAGAACATTAAACCCAGCCACAAGAAGGCTGACACCAGCAGGGAAAGATCAACGATCCTCGAATGCCACAGGGAGAGAATCGGCGAGCCTAAACGAGAAGACCCCGGTGCATAGGTTCCTCGCCGTGAGTGTGCTATTCACAGCCTCCTTGCAGCGCCTATTGTAACGTCGCTACTGCGTCTTGGAAGGAAACGACACATGAGTCAAGAATAGTGACCGATGGGTCGAAAGCAAACAAACGCAAGACGGATTTAGCAGCAGTTCAGGCCGAGAGCAGATTAGCATCATCATGAAAGCAGGAATTGGGACTGAATCTGGTTGGGGCTTGCGTCAAATCCTGCATTTCCAAGCTCCAGACCGCGAATGATGGTGGTTCACGGCGCCATTCACCAGCCAAGAAGGCCAGTATTCTTGAGGTCGCGCCTCGCACACTCTGGTTGGAAGACGCAGGAAGACGCAGCTCCCCCGTCCTCTTGGGTTCCTTGCGGCTACTTCTAGAAGGCTTCTCTCGTGCCGAGCCAGCGACAGAGACGATGGGGAGACGCACGGATGCAGCATTATGCACGCAACAGATGTTGGTAAGATCTGATGGCGCTGTATTTGGAAGAGGCTGCCACCCAAAGTGACGCTGTGCAACCACGGGGCACTATTCGGCCACTTGGCCGGAGTAGATGGCATCCTATGTTGGACGCTGCGGGCTGCTGTTCGCGGTGGAGCATGCTGTCCCTGGCTCCGGACTGCATGATGGTGCAGACGACAGGAGAGGGTGACTGATTGACAGCGTAACATTATCGAGAGCTAGAGGTTGATGCTGTCGAAGGTATAATCGATCCACGGACAATGATGGTGGTAACAATGATTACGGCAGCAGAGAAAGAGGTGGTGATGTTGTCGTCTGAAGGTTGTTGGTGTTGGGCTTGTGGGCTAAAAATAACTAAGATACCTAGGTAGGTACCTAGATACCTCCTAACCGCGGGTGGCTTGACAGCGGCCCCACCTCACCCGAAGCCAACGATAAGTTACCTAGGTACCTACCTAGGTACCCAGGTGGGCACGGAGTACATAAGTTACAAGGGTACGTATTCCGTAGAGGCTTGGGGAGCCCAGATGCTGTACGGTACTTTCGCTTCTCGGGCATTCACCTTGCCTTATTCATCACTCAGCTGCTTCTATCAACGGTCAGTCTCACCAGACAGAGAGGCACGCGATACAACGACACTACACAACGTGATGCTGCCATGGCTCTGGATGGTCTGTCGATCACTTCCCAAATGTCCTTGCACCCGTTCTCTGCAGTGGTTGCTAGGTATATTCTCTTCTACGGCTCACACTCAAGACGCTATTCCACACAGTCCCATTGGCACTGGCACTGGCTTAAGACCATCCAATACATCGGCTACGTAAGATCTATTCATCGCATCTGTTCGAGGAACGCCAAGCAGTTCGGCGTCCGGATAAGAGCGTTGCCGGCCGCGGCGGGTATGGCTGTGCGCTGTCCGTCTGCTTACCACATGCGCCGGCCTTCTGTTCCGGATGGCCTCTTATTCATCAACGGCACCAGCATCTCACGCGTCCGCCTTGCGCCTCAGCAGAGGCGTCTGTCTGCATGGAATAGTTGCTCGTAAATGCTTGGAGAAGAGTACCCGCTCGCAGGCAAGTCTCGTGCGTGGCTCTCGTTCTTGCTCCTACATGCATGTCATCCATCCCGCCCTGCCGGTGAATCCTCTTGGCAACCCCAACCTCCGCCCCCAAACTCCCCGGCTCCTCTGGGTCTTCGTGGCTCCGACTGCTTCTCAGGAACGCGCCACAGGACTTAAGCCTCAACGGACCCCAAATTCGAGGCGGAGATGATGCCGCAGAGATCGGACGATCAGGTGCGGTTGCGGACGGTTCCAGTGGCGCCTCCTAGTGTTGAACTCAATCTGGGGATCGAGATGTTGATGAAGCCATCGCCATCGCCCTCCTATTCACGGACTGTCAGCGAGTGGCCCCTTGCTCCCACTGTCCGCATTGTGTCCCCCCCTTTCGATGACTATAGACCTTCCTCTGCGGCGCATAACACCTGCAGCTCTCGGCCGGCATCTCCTTCTCTGCTGTCCGGGCTCTCATCCATTTAGACGAGCAAACTGCGATGGTAAAAATAGGAATCTCACTGGGAATGGTGCCAGACCATTAATCCCAATAAGGCACTCGATGGGCGTCTAAGCCCCTGCAACTCTACACACCAAACCACGGCTCATCCCCCCACCTGCCACCACCACTACTGGTCCGGTCCCGCCCGCCAACAACCACCAACTGCCAACCGACGCACCAATGGTGCAATCTATCGCTGGCCCGACTGTCTGTCATCCCCTGTCTCACCTTCCCGGGCCGCGATGCGCAGAGGCCGAGGAGCCTGATTGGTGTGCCCTCAGAGAGATTTGAGTTTCCGACGATCACTACTGGACTGCGGGTTTTTGAAGGATCCTCTCCCCTGGAGGCCGAAACGCAAAGCTTTCTTCCTCCTGCAAGGCCGGACTCTATACCACCCGATGCCATAGCTCCGTGGAGCAGGGCCAGTCAGGGCTATACACTACAAGCGTGAAAAAGGCCAACACGAGCGTGTCTACACTACTGACGGCACCAGTCGCCCGCATTCTGAGGGGAAACTGACATCTCGCGACTGTCGGGCCGCCGTAATCTCAAAGATCATGATATGCGGAGAGGAGCGCGCCCGTGAGCCTGGGGTCCCACGCTTGACATCGCGGGGTGCGTGGCTCCAGTGGCCGTCCAGGGGTCATACGCTGACCACAGCGCGCACACTTACCGGTACGGCGGTGATCGCATGCTGTCCGCATGGCACCATTGCCGTATTCTTGTGCGACTCTCTTCTCACGCACATCAGTAGGACTACGTCATGTCGCTTGCTCCATTCCCTTGTATCTCCCGTCCTAGACGGGTGCGTCCAGGCCGTTGTGTTTGGCGTCTGGAGACGGCGGCCATGCAGCATGCCCGCTACGCCGGCGTATGGGGCTTTGGCGCATCTTGTAGTGGAAGTAACGCGTTGCACCGCATGTAAGCACGAACAAGCCCTCTATACATGGGACTGGGCCGCATGCATGCAGAAGACTGCGCCTCTCCTGCCTGTCAGACTGGTCGCCTAACCTCCACTGGTCTGATGGTGGCAGGGTTCATCAGCAGCCCGCGACTAATCGCAGCACAGGAACCGGTCGAGTACACCGACGGCTGGCATTGTACCGCGCACTCGCTGGACGCCTAGCATACAGCTTCGATGCAGTTTGTCCGCACGGTAGGCGGCAATAACAGGCGGCCAGAGCTCAGTTCGACTTATTTCGGTCGGTATGACGAGCCCCTCTGGCGTTGATGCCAGACAGCGAGGCTCCTTCTGCTGCTGCTCATAAGTAAGCCCACTTAATGAATTCTAAATATGGCCTACGGTATTATGGCCAACGCACTCGTGCACCGGGCATTACCCGAGTGGGAATAGTCGGGCTGCTATCTCGTGGGGAAGCTGTCCCTGGTACTCCGTAGACCCATGTTCCGAAATGGAGGCACGGCGAGCTCCCGGAGAAACGACGACATGAGATCGTCCTCCAGCGCGGCAAGAGAACACAACGCAGACGCCAGTACTAGCGACAAGGGCAGGCAAGCAGGCAATGCATGCGGGCTGAGTATCTATACCTGGCGTGGGTCGCGACCAAGAGGGAAAAGCTTCGCATCGCGCGACTGTTGAAGGAGTACCTTGCAGTTTCTGCACCACCACTACATGGCCCCCTTGTCTCCAGCTGACAAGGGGGGCCCCCTTGGTCGACTACAGCCTCCCCCAAGGGCCCCAAGTCATGACCGACACCTCGACTTTCGCGTCTGTCCCGAGCCTCTGACGACTTTCACACCTTCTCCGGCCCCAAGACTATCTCAATATAGCAACGGCTCAGTGGTTGAAGCTATCTTTGTACTCCAAATGTTCCCCGTTCTACGGTCCATGGAGACTGCGTTCCTCGACCTCCCTCCACCTGCTGCCACCTGACCCCAACTCGGCTGCAACGAGCAGAAGGCTGAGGGTCCTCGAATCTCTCTCTGTGCCGCTGCCGCCCTCTACCTCTCTTTTACACGGACACGCCCCATGCCCTCCGCGTCTTACCCTTCTTCACACTTACTACCGTTGTCACAGTCCTTATTTTATCTGGGCAGTTTCAGCCGGGCTGTGTAGCATTACTAACTTTGTTTCTGACTTCCATTTTGAGCGTCTACCACCATGGCTAGCCTCAATGTTATCATGAACTCGGACGAGGACCATCAGGACACGCCTCGTGCGGATCATAAAAAGGACAAGGAGCCTGGCTCACCCGCTCCGGGGTCCCGGGGTTATGACCACCCTTCATCCAACTCGGCGCTGTCGAGTCATGTCACTCGTTCTGGTCAGCTCAGCGTCAACAACGGGAACCCGAGTCCACCTGTCACTCAGGGCAAAAGGCGTCCCGCCGCTTCCTCGCGATCCTCCAAGGCATCAACGACGGCCCCGGTCTCGTCCCGGACAGCTGCATCACGGCGCCGAAGCACGACGAGCAACGACTCTATGGACCAAGCGGGCTACGCGTCAGGTGCATCGTCGTCGTCGATGGGAGGCATAGGAGGAGGCATGAATCCCAATCAGCCGAGAAGACCAATGCCCAATCAGCCATCGGGCACAGATGTCCCCATCAAGTTCACTCCCATAACAGGGAGAGTCAGTCGTGCGAAGAAGGGCATACCCGTCCACACATGTGATGTGTGCAAGAAGGTAAGGGAGATACCCCTTCATACCACCGACCGAGCCTTCGCCCGGACTGACACAACCAGACCTTCTCGAGGGCCGAGCATCTGCGGTAAGGAGAAGAGGAAGCTCATGCGATAGAGTCCAGACAGGGCGGGTTTACTAAACCATCGTGGTAGACGCCATCAACTAAGCCACAACACGCCGGCCTTCGCGTGCAATTACCCTGGGTGCGAGCGAACATTTTTCCGAGCAGATCTACTCACACGTCACCAACAAAAGCAGTATGTCTCTTGATGGCCTTACTCGTGGCAGTTCCATCGTCGTCTCGTATTGACCTTTGGGCAAGTGAGCAGGAAGGAGACGGGGCGTCGGGCCGTGGGAGTGAGGATGCTAGCCGGCGCACTTCTTCAGCCTCCGCCTCCGCCTCGCTAGAGGAAAGGATGCCAAACCTCGGCTTGCAGTCGAACTTGCAACCGCCACACGGTTTCGCCTCCAACCATTCAGGTCTTGGGGGTCCTCCAACCCCATCCACGTCAGCGTCCGACATTACCCCCACTGCTGGCCTCCAGAGCCCCTATCAGCGAGTACGCAGTCCCAGGAGCGGGAACATGACTACAATGTCTCCTCAAATGGGCGGTAGCGGTGACGACTACGATGCTGCTTCTGGGGGGCGTGGCTCGCGAGGATACGGTCCAGGTTATACTCTGTCGTCTTCCATGCCGGTCATGCAGCCGCAACCGACCGACATGGGATTAGATCCCGTTTCCCCTCCGCACTTCAGCCATGTCGATTATCAACCTCGCAACACCCCTGCCATACCATTATTCTTGGTAACACACGGCCTGCCTGCTACAAACGTATCCATTGGTGATGGTCCCCCAGAGCTCTGCCATACCCAAGACGCCTCGCCGTGGACATCGGCTTCCGACAGCACATACTCCACTCCGTCAGAGGTCTCGAGGACTCAGCGCTACTGGATGAGCCGGCACCGCTCGCCGACGGCGACAGACTGGCAGAATAACAATCTCCTGTCTCCATACCCGTCGAGCGCCCAGCGTGACCTTCACAGCCCAAGTGGTGGGCTGGACGCCTTGGCAGCTCCCTACTTTACTAACCCTTTCCCTTCTTCTCCTCACATGGCTTCGTCGCAGTACCACCCCTACAGCGCGATGCTCGACGTGCCAATGTCAACAGGGTTCGGTGAGGAAGGGGCACACCAAGCCTTAATGGATGGCTCCGTGCAGCACTCCCAGCACCAGCTTCCCACCTCTTCAGTTCGTAGCCCGACCCCTCCTTCCTGCATCGCGACTTCCACTCAATCTACTGAAGCTCTAGTCACGCCTCCTATGGCACTCCCCAGCAGAATGAGCCTGTTGGGAGCGCTAGGGCGGCAGAAGGAGGTGGTCATGGCCAGTGTTGATGCCATGGGAGGAGCCGGAGTGTTTGGGATGAGCGGCACTGGCAGCGACAGCCCTGGTTGGGGCAACGCGAGCCCGAGCCCTGGCCCGGGGTTCCCCGGTGTTGGGAGCGGAATGGGTGCCGGCTACATCGGCGGCATGACAACGGCGATGCCGCTGACACGAGCGGTCCGCAACGCTATCCCCGCCTACCTCGACGTCTACTGGGAGCGCTTCCATGATCTGTATCCCTTTGTGCACAGGTCCACTGTCGAGACAGCAGGTGAGGACGTCCTGCGCTGCGCCATGGCTGCCGTGGCCACGCAGTACCTCAACAGCAAGGAGGATCGCGTACGAGGGAACCAGCTTCATGAGTTCGCGTGGCTGGAGGCCAAGCGGGTAAGCAGCCACTCCATTCCCCTTCGCTCATTGCTCCACCGTTTCGGGTGAATCCTGATCGCGGGGAAGACAGCCGCCTCAAAGACTGATGGAAAGCAGTATCCGCAGTGGAACCTCCAGGTCATGCAGGCCATCTTGCTATGCGAGCTGTTCGCACGCTTTCGCGGCAAGAAGGCGGTCATACGGCCCTCGAAACTGTTCGAGTCTCTTTATTCGAGGGTGAGTGGAGCAGAGTCTTCTTCTCTTTCGTCCAGCAGCAGCAGCAGCTTTGGCTTTCCTTCTCGTTTTCTATCTGGCCGGTCTCGGTCTGTCTCTGGCCTTATGCGCTCGTCGGCAATTTCCTCAGCCGTGACGTTGCCTTGTTTCCCTTCTTCCTTGATACCTTCTTCCCCGTCCGACTTCTCTTCTTCCCCATCCGACTTCTGGCAGTCTTCCTCGGCCCCGTCTTCTGCATCTACCGCCACGGCTATCCCCTCCACTGCCCTTCTGGACCGCTCCATGTCTCGTGTTTTCTCTAGCCCCATCAGCAATGAGTTTTCCTCTTCGCCCTGCTCGCCACTTGTTGCATCTTCATCGTTTCTCTATGATCAGTACTCCCCCTCCATTCTTCCGGCAACACGGGGACACTCCGGCTTAGACAACTTGCCTTTACAGGTTTTGTATCACAACTCTTCCCTGTTCGAAGCCGCGGCGCCCGCGCACCCTGCGGCCACGCGAGAGGGCCGTTGGCATGCCTGGGTTGACGCTGAGGCTCGTCGGCGCCTGCTCTCCGCGTGTTTCGTCGTGAACAGTCATGCCGCCGTCTACCACGAGCAGCCGAGACCTTCCGAATTCGGCCTTACCAGTCCTGAGTTACACCCACTTGTCCCACTTACGGCATCCAGCGCTGCCCTCTGGGCTGCAGGTTCCGCTGAGGACTGGGCTGCTATCCTTGACGCAAATCCTGCCGCCGGCACGCCTCAGTTCCTCTCGCGCCCGGACAGCCTCACCCCGGGAGACATCCAAGCACGGCCACGCTTCGATCAGATGGTCATCCTGGCCGCAGAGGCGATCCATCTTTCCCGCCGGCGTCAATCTCGTGTCGCCTTTGACACTTCCTCTGTTTCTAGAAACGCTCCTATGGGTAGCGGTGGTGGCGTTCCTGAGCGTCCACAACACGTGGCAGACGACGATAGCAGCAGCGGCCCCAGCGAGCCGCTGGCGTCGTTGGGGGCGGTAACCCCGCGGCAGGCCGAAGAACGCATTGCCTACCTATTTCCCCGCGATCCTATTGCCAACGCCTACCTGGCGCTGCACCACACGCCGCTGTATGATCTACTCGCTGTCAGCGGCGACAGCTGGGTCTTCTCCCAGAAGGTTGTCCAGCAGACCGCCTTCCAGGAGCATCAGAAGCGCGTCAAACTGTGGACTGAGGGCCACAACCTGTACGCCTCTACGCGAGGCTCTCCCACCTCGTCGTCTGGCGGCAACGGTGGCAGGTTCTCGGTCTCGGGCGGCTCCACCACACAGGACGACGGCATGTCCGCCACACGGGCGACCATCTACGCGGCCCGCGCGCTGGTCTCCTTCCTTGCACGGCCGCGCCAGCAGCAGCCTCCGAGCCCCTCCTGCATCTCTGACTACTGGGCATTGTACGCGTGCGCGCTGATCTGCTGGGCGTCCGGGCATCGGGCCATGCGCGGCAACAGCGACGCTCGGAGCGGCAGCAGCGCCGCGGAGGAGGAGAGCGCGGCGCTGGCGTGGCTGCGCGCGGTGGGCGACGTGCCGACGTCGCGCTCCGAGGAGGTGCTCCGGATCCGGGGCCGGCGGGAGGCCGGCGGGGTGGTCGGGCTGGTGCGGAGGAGGCTCGAGGCGGAGTGCGTCGGAGGCCGGAGCAGGCTGTTTGTGGATGCGGTAGGGGTGCTGAGGAAGCTCGAGGAGGGGATGAACTGGAAGTGGTTCTAGACTTCCTTCCCCATCTGGGTGTACTCTATTCAGTGTTTCGCGTCTATCCATTTTTTTGGCTTCTGGTTTGCAGACAGGGGTTTGGAGGCGGGAAGAGTGACGCACAAGCATAGCAAGCGAGTGTATTTGGGCATCAGGAGGGGACACCAAGACGAAAACGTCTGTATGACTGATGATGGATGGCACATATGTACTCTTATGAACAACGACTCGGGGCATGGAGCGGAGGGATATGCATATACGGGAAGCAACAAGGGAGCAAGCGAAGGGGCTTATGAAAGGCAGAAGAACACTGCACGCGACATGGCATATGGCATATGGCATACGGCATCCCGGCCGTGGGGAAGATGACGCCGGGGGAGCTTCGGCGGGCATGATCTAGACGGGGGAGATACCTAATGCACTAATAGCCCTGTTCTTGTACTACTAGATTATTTATTCAAATGCACCATACTCCCTCAGCCCTCTTGTCTATTAGGTGGTAAGTGAGATGCAGACTGGCGGAATGGGAACGGAGCAGCATAGGTAGATGCAGCTGGGCGGCGCCTGCAATGGCGATTGGAGGATGCTTGGAGAGCAGCTGCATTGATTCACGATGGTTGGAGATAAGGTTGAGAGGGGACATGGGAAGGAAGACAGGTACCTCTACCTATGTAGACAGTAAGTAAATTGACATCTAGGTGCTCCTCATACACACAATCTTCCGGTACGTAAAGGCACACACACGGTAGAACACGCTGACAACAGCTCAGCTTCTGAGGATGATTTTGAGGCATGCCCAGATGTCCGCATCCGTATTCTGTGCGGTGAACACGATGAAAGCAGCAGTTTGTGTCTAGGACGACTCCCAGCTAGGTATCTAGTTATGTAAGCTCGATCATGGCCGCCCATCCCAGCCTCTCCAATTTTGGCGCATCATTGAAAAGTTCCCCTTTCCGGCCGGTCGCTAAAGGCTAGGCTAGGTGAGTACGTATCTACTTCCGTAGAGGTACTCACCCCACTGTGCCCCGCGGGTTGATGACCGCATCAGGTAGGTACCTTACCTTCCAAGGTAGAGTACCTTAGGTACCCAGGTAGGGTAGTTAGCGTCCAAGCTCCCACGGTGCCCACACGGCTTGTCCGATTGTCTGTCGTCTTTGCTCAGATCACCGATCACCAGTTTCTTCGTCGTAGATAGTGAGTGCCTAGATAGCCAGTCTGCAGCATCTGATAAAGACTCTCAACCCTCATATGCTCAGATCTTCATAAGGGAAGAGGGAGAATAAGTAAGAGAAAACAGCAGCTGCATAGCAGGAGTTCGCGATTGCTTTCTAATTGTGCGCCACGCCTCGTTTCGTTATATTACCACCCTCACTAGCTTGGGCGAGCTGGACGTTGGACGCTGGAGGCTGGAGCTTTCTTGCGCGCGCGCGCCCGTCGCCCGTCGTCATTCACCTTTTTTTCTTCTTTGGGCCGCTCTCGTAATCCCCACTTGAGAACTGAGCTCGGCCGATTAAAATCTCCCCCCCAGCGCTCCCTCCTCCTCCCCTACTACTGCGGCTGCGCCTCCGTACGTAGTACCTTAGTTACCTACCTTACCTCTCTCTACCTCTTCTCGTTGCTTCGAGTCGCAATCTGAGCTCCCCCTCGCTCACCTCACCTCCACGCTTTCCTTCCCTTCCTCTCTTCCCTCGATCGCAGCTGCCCTTCTTCCCAAATACGCAGAGCTCTAGAGACCTCTAGATTCAATCAGCCTCTTAACATGGGAACCTTCACCTTCAAGTGGTACGTCCTCTCCCAGCCCCGTTTCCCCGCCGCAGAGCGGCTTCCACAGATCCCACCGTCGCAAAACCATCCGCCTTTTGCGCTGTGGGTGCCACGCACTTCCATGTGCTTCCACATCGCCTCGACGACACAGCAGCGCGCCCGCGACGCTCGCAGCGCCTGTCAATCCGATCTGCTGTGTAGGCGTCAACCTGCTGACTCAATTGCCCTCGCATCACAGGCCTCATGCCGCCCAGGAGGTCTATGTGACCGGCACCTTCGACAACTGGGCCAAGACCGAGAAGCTCGAAAAGGCCGGCGACATCTTCGAGAAGACCGTCACCTTGCCCGATGCTTCCGAGAAGATCTACTACAAGGTCGGTTTGCTTCCATTATCAATTGTCTGCGGGGCTTTGTCATTCTGCGTTTCTGCACCCTCCGCCGCCACCTCGGACCTCTCCCAGGACGACTCGAGACAGGAGGCCATGATAGTATCTGGTGGTAGTGGTGGCTTTGCAACACTGGCGCCCCAAGCTGTCAGTGAGGTACCCGCCCAAGGTCAACCCCGCCGAGCCAGTGCGGCACCACCACCACCACCATAGTTGTCGACGGCCGGACGATGAAGATCTCCGAGACAGCGGCATTCGCGGGTGTGCGCCCCCCCATGCCACTTAGGGTGATCGGCCAAATAGAGCCGCTGACCCCTAAAACTCGGCCATGCGCTTTGCGTTCGCTCATTTTAGCCGCCTGCTCCGAATTAAGCTGCTTGCCTGCCTGGATGGAGTATGACGCAACTCGCGCCGCGCCCCCAGCACTCGTCACGTTGGCACTTCCCAACGTGCGGAGAGGGTGGAGGAGCCGCCACTCCATCCAATAATGGTCCGACCAGGGCAGAGCGGTGAACAGGAAATCGCCGGGGGCCCCGAGATGCAATGACCAAGGTTTTCCCAGGTTCAGGCTTGGTGCCAACTGTGACCGCATCTCGCCTCACTGTGGAGAGCTGCAACCTTGTCATGGACCCCTGCCGGCCCGCCGTCATGCTCACTCTCACCAATTGGCACCTGAACCGTCTTTATATCTAGCCCGGGGGGTCGCGTGTCGTTCCAGCCACTTTCTGTTCCTTGTCTTATAAGCCTGCACTCTCTCCTCTGTGGACCCTGTCACAGTTCAATTCAGTATCAAAACTAGGTCTTGCTGACGTTGACCTCTCCCACAGTTCGTTGTCGACGGCAACTGGACGACCGATCACACCGCTCCGCAAGAGAAGGACCACGAAGGCAACGAGAACAACGTCTTGACCCCTGACCGGATAGTCAAGGAGTCCACTTCTACGGGAGCAATCATGAGCACTGTTGCCCCCGGGTCTACCACCGCCGAGCTGGCCAAGGATGTCCCCTTAGAGAAGGACGAAAAGGTTGCGGTCCCAGGCACCTACCCCGAGACGCCCGCCGCTGAACTTGACAAGGAAGTGAAAATCAACCCCCTCCCCGCCGCCGACGGTGCCCTCAATCCCGTCAAGCTTGCGCCCGGCGAGCCTGTTCCCGACGCCTCTGCTAAGGATCTCAACTCCAACGTCAAGCTCGATAAGGAGTCGTACGAGAAGGCCGATGCACTCCCTGGCTTTGAGGTGCCTCCCGTTACCAAGAACATGATCCCCGAGTCCAGCCTTCCCATTGCTGGGTCCAACGACTTCACCATCAACACTGTCGCTCCCGGCTCAACCACCGCCGCCCTCGCAGCGGGTGTCCCTCTCGAGAAGTCAGCCGTCCCCGAGGTGGTCAAAGAGAGCCAGGAGAAGGCCGGCGTCGACCCTGAGGCTAGCGGGGTCCCCGCAGAAGTCAAGGAGAAGGAGGAGGTCGAGGAGGAGCTGTTGAAGAAGGTCCCCACGGCCCCGAGCACGTCCGAGGGCACCGCGGGAGTTGGCACTGAAAAGTCCGAAACTGATAAGTCTCTCCTCGAGACTGTCACTGCATCCGCATCGGGTGCGGCCGCCGCTGCTGCGGCGACCGTGACTGCATTTGCTACGGACGCTGCTGCTAAGCTGCCTGATTCGGTCAAAGATCAACTGCCGGCTCCGGTGAAGGAGGCCATAGCCCCTGCTGTCAAGGAGGAGAAGCGCGAGGAGGTTTCTCCCGAAGTTCCTGAGGAGGTGAAGGAGTCTATCACCGAAGCCGGTAAGAGCCCGGAGGCTGCGGCCAACACGGCGGCTGTTACGGACAAGAAGGAGGTCGAGGCCGAGCTGCTGAAGGAGGTCAAGGCCGTTGAGCCCGTGGGAGAGCCATCGACTCCGGAGGTGCCTGCGGAGGCGCCTAAGGAGGAGCCCACGCCCGCGGTGAACGGCACCGAGGCCGCTGAGCCCAAGGCACCCGAGACCCCAGTCAAACCCAAGGCACCTGCCTCGGCCGCGACCACGCCCAGCAGCAGCAAGGCCGGCGACAGCCCAGCAACCGCCGAGCGGAAGAAGAAGAACCGGGTCAGCGGATTCTTCGGCAAGATCAAGGGCAAGCTGTCGCACAAGGAGAAATAAGACGCCACTCTAGCGTCTCGAGCCCTTTGGTTTTCTCTGCGCCTGCTTTGGTCCTCGTCGTTGATGATTCCCCGGGTCCGTCCAGTCGACTTACCTATACTGGGCACTACGGCCTCGTCTGAAGTTCCCCCTTTGTACCATAAATACCCGCCGCCGTTTTGCTATTTGGTCTCGATCATCTCACGCATACCTTCGAGTAGTCACAGATCTTCTCCCACGGTTCATAATTGTTCTCGTTCCGCGTCCCAACGGTCTATAATGATGTGGTGGATATAGGAGGGGGGTTGGAGGGGCCTGGATGGGAAAGGATGGGGATGACGGTGCTGATGCGGCCCATCGGGGTCTGCTTGTGTGGGTTGGTTGGTTGGTTGACGACGAAAATGCAGACTGTGATTTCCCATCGCGCTGGTTCCTATCTATCTTTCTGTGGGTGGCATTCGTGAGGGTTTCGCAATGATGTGTTTGCCTGTCTAGTCCAGTTTGTTCGTGCGCATTTCCGCTGGTTTGCTTTTGCCCTCGTCTTCCAATTTTGAACAAGCAGATGCAAATTTAAACATGATGCATATTCCGTGCTTCGCTCGATTCATATTGCTCGATTCTCCTAGCAGTGCCTGCTTTGACTGTACTTGCTTTGTGTCAAGACGGCCTCGTCGTTCCAGGCTTTCCCAGCGCTCAGCAAGGGAGTAATAGATCTCAAGTCATCTGGGTCCGGTTCATCAGAAAGAACATCGAGAGAATCATTGTCAACAGATTGCGAGGAGTGGAATGCCGCCGTAGCCTTGTTATTTTGACTAATTATACCTTTTTACCACCTTACTCCCCATCTATCTAACCTTTTTTTTTTTTTTGGAGAGTAAACTCATGCGTTGTCCTCACATGGTCAAGGACAGAAACTGCATTGCACCTGTCTACCCGTGAGCGCCCGATGACTTCCGACACTTTTTGCTGCCGCGCACATATATATGTCGAACAAACTTATTTTTTGTACGGCTACCTCTATGCCCTTTATCCCCTTTTTAGAATCCTTGTGTGTTCATTTCCTTTTCCCCAGAACAGTCCTTGATAAACCATTATACGGCGCTGGACCAGACAAGCGAGTGAAAAGGGGCTTGTGTATGAAGGTGAAGGAGTCAGAACGCTGGGCGGAAGCAATTGCGCGTAGGAAACAGAAGCGGGTACTATTAGGTAGGAACTATACACGCCCTTCTTACAACTAGGAATAAGTCCCTTTTTTGAACCCGGAAAACCAGAAGGAGGCGGGAGAGAATAGAGGAGCTACATCACTGTCGTCGAGGCCGTCGCGGACGTGCCCGGCCTCCCTCGCTCAGCCTCGTTCTCTTCCGAGTCGTCGTCGCTCGGGGGCCGGCTGTCGCGGAGGTTCCTCTTGCTCTTGGTCATCTGGTTGCAAAGTTGTCAGCAACAGCCGCGTAACTCAAGTTCTGGCCATACTAAAGCCGGGAAGGGGAGGAAGTTATGAGAAGAAGACGAGAGATGATGCAGAATAGTTGCTACGCAAGACATACCCAGGATCTAACGCCGCCAATCAGGCCGATCGTGTAGCCCGTGAGCAGGTCGTTCATGCCCGTCGGGCCTGGCGATCTGGGCGCGAGCGCCGCGGCGGGCAGCGGGCTCGAGGGCGGCAGGTCCATGTAGCCGTTGCCGTTGCCGCCGCCGGGGGCGGACAGCAGCGAGGAGCGGGCGGGGCTCTGCGGCCTGCTCGAAGGCCAGAACTGGCGCAGCTCCTTGCCGAGCTCCTGCCCAGTCGTGCTCCAGTTGGAGCGGATGTTGGAGCGCAGGTCCTGCACGTGCCGCTTGAGGTCCAGCTCGTTCTTCTTGAGCCAGCTGACGTTGAGCTCCTGCCGCGAGGTGCCGCGCTTGAGCTGCCGCGAGATGTACTTCTCGTAGTCGCGGACGATCCTGGGGAAGGGTGGTTCCGTGTCAGTGCCAGTGTCTTACACAGCAATCTACAGCCCTTGAACAAGGGTCCATGAGAGGAGGTAATGGACGTACTTTGTGATGATACCTGTCGTGCTGACGCCTTCCGTCCGCTGCGTGACCAGGAACTTGCCAGCCTCCTTGATGGGCCGGTAGATGTCGTCCCCTTCGTCCGCCCCGTAGGGGATGTCGTCGTGCGCGACGTAGTCGATCTGGTGCTCCTCGAGGAACTCGGGCGTCACGATCCACGGGCAGTTCTCGATGACCTCGTCCACCCACTTGCAGTGGCGCACCGTCTCAGCCCGCTCGGGGCCCGACAGCACCGTCAGGCCCTTGCGCTTGTGCGTCTCCTCGTCGCCCGTCACGCCCACGATCAGGTACACGTCCGGGAAAGCCTTTTTGGCCTGTTCAAGCTGGCGCATGTGTCTGTGTTTTTGCCGTCTCGTTAGCAGCCGGTCTCCAACTCTATATATGTATACGAGGCACATGTAGCCTCTAAATGCGAGACTGGGGTTTGTTCACTTACCCTAGATGGAACAGGTCGAACACGCCGTCGGCATACACCCTCACCGGCCTCCCCACAGGCGGCGGGTTCGTCCGGTAGCCGACCGGGTGTGTCAGCTTCCCAATAGGAGGCGGGGGCATGCTGTCCTGCGGCTGCTGGTAGCCATCCACGGCAACGGCCCCGGCGCCCGCGCCGGCCGAGGTGCTCTTCCTGCTGCTGCCCCTGCGGCCGACGCGCTCGGCGATGTCGACGCGCTCGGCGATGTCGACGCTGGCCTCGGTGGTGTCGGAGGGCTCGCCGGGATCTGCGGCGGCCTCGTCGTGGTGGCGGTGGTGGTTGTGGTGGGAGGACGCCGCGCCGGTGCCGCCGGTGCCGGCCGTGCGCTCCGAGTTGGCGCGCTGCCGCTTGGTGGGCGGCGCGGCGGACGACGTCGAGTCGGCGGCCTTGCGGTGGCCGGGCGCGGGGGCGTTGGTGGACTCCGGGGCGGTGGTGTCGCCCTCCTCGCCGGAGGCGTCTCGCGACTCGGCCTGCTGCACGGAGGCGTCCATGTCGATGTCGCTGGGGGCGTGGTTGGCGGAGGAGGAGGTGGCAGTGGCGGCTGCGGCGGTGCGCTTGCGCTTGCCCGCGTGGGAGGAGCTGCTGGGCGGCGGCGGAGAGGACATGGCTGGTGAGGTGTTAATCGGCGGGAGGGAAGCTGGAGGGAGGTGAGGTGAGAGAGGTGGGAGGGAAGTGGAGGAGATGCTGTCCGGTTCGGCGTCCTTGTGTGGGTCTGGACCGGGTTGCTGGCTGGATGGCGAGAGGTCGATGGCGTTCCGTGCCGTGGGGACTTCAGGCTCGAGATGGAGACGCGATCCCAACCGGGAAAGGGAAGAAGGATATTCGCGGACTGCAGGTGCACGTATAGGAACTGAGCCGGCGTATTTTACGGTGGCAGAGGTGACGCTGAGGATTTCGTGGGGGTGGGAAACACCGCCGTCTTGTCGCCTCTTGGTTCCCTGATTTCAAGCCTCCTTGTGTTAGTGGACGCGGTTGTCGTCCGATGCGCTCGAATGGGATGAAGGTGATTGGACTGACTTGGGCCCAGCCAGAGAGAATCGCAGGATCCCGTGCAGTCGAGAGACGTCACGACTCTGTGAGGAGCAGCACTGAGCTTCTCTTTCTTCAACGTGGAGTTGAGGTCCCGCTTCCTTAACACGCAGGCTCAAAAAATTGTACGTGAAAAGGGGTCTCGAATCTCACGGCAGCGCGGCGACGGGACGGATCCAATTGCACAAATTCCGGCAGCTTTCCGTTATCCTTGCATTTGGGGAGATTTATGTCATGGGTGCGTGTGCAAGAGTGGCGTCCAGCACCGCGAGCCTGTGGCTTGGCTTCGCCCCACACACGACGTCGATTGTGGCACTCGAGGAGCCAAGGCCTCCCTCCCTCCCTCCATTCCTTCGCGCTGCCTTGTTCCCCCTCTTCCATCACCAGGCTGAGGTGATATCATAGGCTTCACGCAACACATGATGGATGCACTCTGCAGGGACACATTATGTGAACGCTAAGGACCGGCGTCAAAACAAGCCAGCTCTAGTATTAGGGTAGCAGGCATATATGCCCCCTATCATGTCTATCTATAACAGAGATGCCTCTGATCACGCCCATCAGAGGACTTTGGGGTACTTCCTGTATGTAAGAAAAGCAAAACCTGTACACGTCCAATTTCATTTCCCGTTTCATTAGACTTCGTAAAGAACCGGCCGGCCTTCTCGGCGAGGAAAAACAAGCTGGTCAGCCGAGAGGCCCTGCAGTCCTCGCTTTTCGCAATCCCAACTAATCCAAACGATCTTAACGAATGGAAAACCCTGGAATCTCAATTGACCACGTAAAAACGTCATCTTCACCCTTCAGTCCCGGGGCTTTTGGCTGTGCTGACGGAGCTTATGGGCGAACCCCTCACTGAGGCGCCGGCTTCGACTTCTTCACCCGATGACGCCCGCACCGATGCGAGTCCTTGGGGCTGCTGAGGTAGCAGTAGCTCTTGGCCTCCTCGCCAGGGCGCGGCACAAACTTGCTCCTGACTGAGCAGTACTCGTAATTCTCAGGCATCCAGGTCTGGATGTGCTTGTGAAGCTCGCACCGCGAGACCCCGCACTTCCGGCAGAGCCCCTTCCCCGGCACACGAAGGGCCGCCAGGTTGTTCTTGTCGCCGCCGAGAGTGTTTGTGGTGGCACCAGGCGTAGAGGGCCGGGGGCTCCAAAGAGGACCTGCCAGGTGCCATGCCCATTCGAGCTCGTTCGGACCATCCCGCCGAGCAGACAACGGAATGCTGCCATACATGCGGCGATGAATGTCGTAGAAGTGCTTGTTCGTCAGGCCTAGGCAGGTGCTATCAATGGGGTCAAGGAAGTCGAAGATGGCGTAATGGATTTCTCCTGGAAGCTCCTCCAGCGTGAGACTGGGCGAAGGCCGCTGCTCAGGAGGAACCGGTTCGTAATCCATGACAGAGTAGGAACGTCGGGGTGGGCCCAGCTTCGGTCGTCGCGGAATGGGCCGCTCTTGCTGCGGAACAGCAGGCTGTGCTGGCTCGAGTGAAGAAGTGGCTGACGATGTCTCCGAGGCCTCGGATGCTGTGGGCGAGGGTGAAGCAGCCTCGGGAACGACACCTTGAGGCTGAGGCCGCGGGCTGGACACGGTCAGGGTAGGCGGCCGCGGATGCAGGTGTTCGTGTGTAGTATGCGACCGGCGAGGGGTGCGAGAACTGCCGCGCATGCGGTTCAACTCTTGAACCATGAGCATGTGCTCGTCTCTGGTGAACTCCTGCCTCGGGCTTGTGGGCATGAAGCCTTTCGGCGACAGCGGGCTCTCGGTCGGGGTGCCCTGCTGCATGTAGGCAGGGCCCTGCGACATATACAGTGTCTCGATCATGTTGCCGGCTCTTGCTGTAGCTGTCGTAGAAGCTGTTCGATGTTGACGACGGCGATGTAACTGGTTGCCAGAAGGAAGACCAATCCGTAGGAGGACAAGCAGGGTCTTGTACTAGGGGGAACGGCAGTACTTGTATGACAAGCTGGCGTTGAGGCTAGTCAGGTAGTGGCCGGGTGGGTAAGGGATGGCGCTGGGAGCGATGGGCAGGTGAATCAGGTACCAATGTCTGGCTCGGGCTCGACTGGAGTAGACTGCAGTCTCCTCAATAGCAAGCTCATGAGTTGGAAGAGGGGTTTGCTATTTGACACGGCTGGCGGGGTAGCGTTGGGGGTGGGATGCGATGGTTAAAAGGGATCCAGAATGTCGAAGCGTGGCGCCGGGTCGGGAAACAGAGATGGGAGATGGAGGGTGGCGGATTCCAAGAGACACGAGATCAAAGGCGCCGTTGGAGATCGCTAGTGGTGTGATCCGGGGGTTGGCACAGTAGGAATGGCCGTTGCAAACCGTGATAAGCTGGAAACGGGGCCAGAGATGGGAAAGGGAAGAAAACGGAGTGGAACAGATCGACACGCACCCAGGCCGGTCGGTGGTGCAGGGCTGTGGTTTGTGCGATTCTGGCACGCTTGAGGGTGGTGGGATGGAGGGAGGAGGGAGAGAGGAGAGAGATGTGGGAGGAGAAATCTGCTATGGCGGAGGGAGATGGTGGTGGTGGTGGTGGACGTGAGTTTGCCGATGATTTGCGCTGGCAAATCCCCATCCGTACTGTAATCCCCAAGTACCCAGCTGCCAGGCCAATCAGGTGTGGCCATGGTCCATCCAGGCCCAGCCGGAAGAGGCCAAACCTGAATCAGCACTTCCCAGCTGCGGAACCCATCATGTCATCGATGCCTACGTAACAGCCAGGGTGCTCTGGGTGCTCTGGAGCCCTGTCTCGCCCCGGTCCCCGAACCGCCCAAGCCGCTCAATCGTTCGCGGCAGTGATCGGCCGCCGATGTTTCGAGCACGCAAGAGACCAGAGACACACAAAGCCGACCGACCAAACTCCTGGGATGCCTATGATGCAAGCGAGGCAAATCTCCCGCGCAACAAGTCGATATATGATCTGAGAATCTGAGGATCTTCCCTTGCCCAGGCTGCACTGCATCATATCATCTCCACCCTTTCTGCTTGTCTACTTGTCTACACTGGCTGTATCGCAGTCTGACTGTGTACAACCGACTGTACAGCCAGCCGTACGTATGCACTGGTCAGACCAGTCCTTTCATCCGATACAACCAACACACATAGGATGTTCAAGCACAGCGCTGGATCGATACGATAGCCGCGATATCCAGCGCGCTCTCCACACATGTGAGACCTGCAGCGAGGACAGACAATAAGCAGTCAAGCAATCTATCTATTCGCGACCCGATATGCCATCGGATAAGATCCGCAGGTGGTGTGTGATGTGGGACGTCCTTTGAGACGTCTGACAGGACTCGCGCCATCCTCGACGCCCGCGCAGAGCCATTGACGGCTGGTTGGCCGTCGACAGGAGGGGTCGCGAAGCTCTATCGTGGGTGGTAGGACGGTCGGAATCTTTTCCTGCGAATAGCATGACACGATCTCCCGTTTCTTAGGCACATGCAGGGTGAGACGGGATGCAGAGCAAATGCAGGATAGACTACGATGTACGCATCGTGGTAGCACCCCTTTGCCCCTGACTGGATGCCTTGATACCTTCTGCGACCATCGCTCCCTGTCGATGCCTTCGGACTATTCAGCGATCGCATGCATCTGCCAACATGCCAAATCCCAAAACCGCAACCCGAAGAGTCGGGGCAATGAGAACGAGCTCATTCCTGCAATGATGGGTCGTCGCAACCAATTGTAGAGTCCATACACGGCCCTCATCATCGCTGGTCCCTGTGAGTGGCAAAATGCGGTCCATCCGTTCCGGCGTCTCTAGCGCAGCTCCTCCTCCTCGGTTTCTTGATTGTGACGTTTTCGAGGGTCGTCGTTGTGCTTCCAAGACACGCCCACGCCCCCACATCGGAATCCAGCGACCAGCGCTCATTCCGTTCGCCCTGAGCCGCAGATCGGGGACATCTCGGAATCGGCCGCACCTCGCAGCATTCCTCTCCTGTGGCTGACGCTGACGATGCGCCTATGGCTGCCCTGAGTAAGACATGCAGGAACATCGCCGAGCGTTCCAGGCCTCTTCTCCGCATCCGGTCCCCGGGATTTTCAGGGTCCTTCACGGGGGTGTCCGTCCACGTAGGCTACCTATGACGCCTTTTCCAACGGCCCTTACTGGGTACGTTGTAGGACGGCAAGGACGGACACCTTCGCGCTATCTTCTTCAATGTAGAACCAACACCGGCCACCTCCGCTAAAGCCAAGGGATACAGATACGATGACATCAAGCTCCGTGAGCATTTATGTTAGCGTCCTCTGCTGACAAGAGATGCGTGAGAGAGAGAGTCGTCGCAACCAATTCTTCCGCTGATGCGGCACGTCACCGTGCATGAAGAAGAGCTGAAGAGAGGTCCCACGCGTAAACAAGTATAGTTAGCCTTGCTACAATTCCAAGACAATCTAGAGTTAACTCTCTTGGCGCTCAGGTTGGCAAGAAAAAGGGGGTCCCGGGGAGGTATCGGTCTGTCTGTGATGCTGAATTACACATCGTGTGTCTGCATACATGTAGAACAGAAACCCAACGCCGCGGAAGTGACCACCGGTTCTTGGTTGCTTAGAAGTCGGCATGCGAAGACGAGACCTGCATGGAGCCTTTCACGAGCGCACGTATCCATCTCTCTTTGACTCCAACCAAGAAACATGTTCAATTAAAACGCCGTTTTGACCGGATATCGTTGTATCGCCGCATACCAGATCATCTGGCCAGCCTCTGTCCAGGCTCTGAACCGGCACCGGCGAGACTAACCGCGAGCCCAGATCAGCATCATTTTCCCTCCCTACTCCCCTACAGAGCGATCCAGATCACCATGATGACGACGTCCATTCCCTTGCCCTCGCCGCCGTCGTACTTGTAGCTCCACATGCCGTCCGTCTTCTCGTTCCAGTACGCTCCCGTAGCACTGTGCATGCCCCGCCGGCCCACGTGTGGCTTGCCGTCCGTCGCCGTCGCCTCCGTGCTGGTGCTGACGCTCGCCTCGTCGGCGCCGGCGCCGGCCCCGGTGCTAGTCCCCCGTGACTTGTTCAGCTGGGATGTCGGCACCAGGTGCTGCACGATCGTGCTGTTGACGGCGAACTTGAAGCTCGGGGCGGAGGCGCCAGAGGGCGTCGACTCGGAGATGAGGGCCTTCAGGACGGAGTTCTGAGAAGAGAAGGGACGGCTGGTTAGTCATGAGCGCCTCCAAAGAAGAAAATGTCTAGAAGGGCTGATAGAGATGGACAATGCCGCGAGGCTTAGGGTGTGCGTGTGTGTAGGACCGTGGGCAACGTACGATGATGGTCTGGTTCCATTGCTCTGTCTTGGAATGGTCGTAGTATTCCGCGCTTCCAATGGCACTCTGGCAGGCCTGTTATGGGATCCGGTCAGCTCCAACTCTAGACGGTACTATCTGAAAGCCGCGGCGCGGCATAACAGATATTTTGCCGGGCGGCTGTGGGGGATTAAGTACATCGTTCGCGATCTGCTTGAGGCGGTTGAAAGGAACAGGCTGCAGAGAAAGGTCAGAATAACTGTGTCTACTGTAATCCTGGAGGGTACACCGGACAGGAGTAACTTGGGATGCCATTGTGACGTGTGTGTTTGCAGAGCTCGCGGAGAAAATAGAGTCGCGTGAGCTGATTCGATTTCGAGGTTCGGCGAGTGGCTCGAGTTGTCTGTCGTGGCAATCGGAGCGAGATAACTGTGGCTGTTGCTTCTCGACGGAGATGCTAAGCGGTTGCTCGGTTCTGCGCGATGTGGATGGAAAGGGATTCGTGGTCTTGATCTCGTCGTATTGGGACCGAATGGAGCGATGTTTTGTTTAGGCCCCTTTGCTTGTTTGGGAACACATACGCTGGCGGAGCAATCGCGGGCACAGGGGGTCAGCCGCAGTCACAAGGCTGCCAGCTGGCGACCAGCTGAGCCAGCTGTGCATCGCGGGGTAGCTCGCTGCTCTTCCACGTGATCACAGCGAGCAGAAGCCTGGAAATCGATGACAACCAGTCGTTGACCCACGTGCCGGCCTGAAAGGCGAGTGGCAGGGGTCAGAGAGCTGCAGTCTGCAGAAAGCTCTTCTTCTTGCAGGGGACAAGCCGCTGATCGCTGATTGACCAATTCCAATCCCCAGAAGCTTAAAAGACATCCATCACATCACCACCCGGGTAGAAACAACATTCTGGAAGGACTACCGCTCGCCGTCGAATATCGAAGAGGCTGTGTGGCTGCAGGCGCAACGATTGTACACGCCGAACCTACTACCTCAAGCTATCTTAGAGCTTCCGCGCCCGACTACCGCAAGAAGTAGCTCCCGTAGCTATCAGTACACTCCGGGCTCACGTTCAAGAGGCCGGACTTGTCTACCCCGCCCGTCGGCCGGCTTCTAGGAAACAGCGAAACAATGTCGAGTCAGCCGTTGCTTCAGACTGCTCCAGGTAAGCCGTTCTGTCTGTGTGCCTCTTTCTTGCTGTGAGCTAGACTCTGACACTGCTATGCTTGCACAGGCAAGAGGATCGCTCTCCCAACGAGGGTAGAGCCCAAAGTCTTCTTCGCCAACGAGCGGACGTTCCTGTCATGGCTCAACTTCACGGTCGTGCTCGGAGCCCTTGCCATCGGCATGCTCAACTTCGGCGACCGGCCCGCCGTCATCTCCGCATTCCTCTTCACCGGCGTCGCCATGGCGACCATGATATATGCCCTATTGACATACCACTGGCGGGCCAAGTCGATACGGATGCGGGGCCAGGCCGGGTTCGACGACCGCTTTGGTCCCACGATCCTCGCTATCACCCTACTGTGCGCGGTGGTCGTCAACTTCGTGCTGCGGATCGTCGACTCGTCCAAAAAGTCGAATCCCTGAAGACAGAATGAGCATGGGAGGAGAAGGCTGTACAGTGACCTCTATGGAACTAGGATATGAAGGGAGAGACATGTAAGGAGTAGCATGACTCCTCTAGTGGAAGGATGTACAAATAGGATGGAGGGACGGGACCGGGATTGCTATGCCTTTTGAGAAGAGGGGAGGGGTGGAAGGACTGCATAGCATCTGGCTTTTCGGATTGGATTTATGCGCGACACTATTAGTATATGAGATTGGTCAACAGGGCATGTTCACGCAACAGGCGTAGAGGTTCACAGCGCATAGAGAATGAGAAGTCGCATTGGGTTTGAGCGACCTACAGCAGTCCATAGATCGTGTCCATAACTTGAGGGGGTATCATGTAGCTTCTAGCCATATAACAAGCGAATCCGAGAGCAATGCCATCCCTTGCGTGATATACCGATACAATCCGATAACTCCTGGCGCCTCGAGGGCATAATCGGTTGGGAAAAGCCTCCGTCTTCCAACCAGATCTCGCTCCTTGTCGTATCTCCAGTGACATTCGTTGCGTAGACCCGCAGATCTAGAGTAGTCCCATTTTCTTCTTGATCATTGTTTCGATTTGATCCGCATTCGACTGGGCAGTGATGTAGTCCTTCGCCTGCAGCTCGGGAATTGGGACTCGAGAAAGGAATATGCTCATGTATGGCTTCGAGGGGGGACCCGACTGCGGCTGGACGGCTCTCTCGAACACTGTTGGATGGTCCATCGTCTCAAATTCGTCCTCACCACTGTCATTACCGTCCCTGCCGCTTTGTTCCAGCACGGTGTCCTCAATGACGGATCGCTCGTGGTGCTGCTGCTGTGGCTTCGCTTCGGTCGTGACCTCGTACAGTCTGTTATACTGGAACCACTTCTGCTCCGACTCGTGGATACGCCGGCGTACCAGCTCAATCACCGAGATCATCTTTCTCGCGTCGCCAGCGCGTGCGTGCAGGAGCACCACACCGGGGAGCACGCTCATGTCCACAGGTGAGAAGCGGCCGAGGTGGGTAAGGGCGCGCTCGACACGCTTACGCATGCTTGACGAGGAAATAACGGAGAGCGGCAGCACGTCGTACTTCCCACGGAGCTCTGCGAGGACGTCTTCGTGAGGCTGCATGGGAAGAGTGGTGGGCATGTGGCTGGGTGCAGCACCGACGCGCTGCTTCTTGGGCTGTGTTGCTGCTGTTCCCGAGGTCGGGATGACATCGCTGGAGGTGTCGGGCGGGAATTTACGCTTCATTGTCGTCGATTGATGCATGCGGCTGTCTATTCTCATGGCAATTTCGTCGTAGGCTTCTCGGAGGAGAGACCTTGGTGTGTGGTCTCGAAGGAGAGGTGAGAGGAATCGAAACTTTGCCGACGGAGTTGTGCTTGGGGAATTTCCTGCCGAGGAGAGTTTCTCAGGCGGGGTGGAGCTACAGCTCGTTATCGATAAGGAATCGACCAAACACCAGGCAGCGGCCGCACTCGCTCCAACAGACTGTCGTTATGTCGTATGTAATGCACCTCTAACTTCCAGCACCAGAGTGTCTTGATACTATGCGCAGACGAACATCAAAGGGAGAGGCCAAACTCAATCCTCCTTGGAGTTGACGGCACCAAGTGCCTACGCCCGCCACGGTGACAAAGCATGGAAACTGAAAGACTAGACAGGTTAGTAAACTTATCGTACAGTATCTAGGCTCCAGTGCCTGGCATGCATAATACCTCGAAAGACACGCATCTCAGTGGTTGCCTTCGTCGAGTCACTCTTCCCTTATAAGTGTCTCTCTCCAGGGTTTAACGTACAACCTAAGACACAGGAGCAAAGGCACCTTGCGGAGGAGCCCCTCACAAGGTCCAGACTCAAGGCTGGAGCGAGCGGCTTGAAACTTGCGAGACAATCGTCATTGGTTCTTTCAGGAACAGGTCTAGAATATGGCTCGTGCACACGGGCCACCGGCCGGGTCTCCATGTGATTTGCCGGGGAACCTGCAGCCATCTTTCCTCAGCCCGTGCTAGCTGACGCCTCTCGGCCGCCTGGCTGGCCTGCCTGCAATGCTTCGAATGGGGAGCTTCGGAGAGATTGAGCAGAGGCCAGCCTCAGAAGACTCGGGTGTATACCTTGTGTCGGTCGACGTAGCGGCGCATACACGGGGGAATTTCAGCCAAGCAAGAGCCGAGCTTTGTTATGCTGTGTCCTTGGCGGGCGCACAAGGGCAGGTCCGAAATCCTGCTTCGAGAATCCTCTGTCTGATCTGTTTCCTCAAACTGCAGGTCGCGGGGGTTCTGCCCGGGTGCGGTTCCGGGCCATGCCACAATGCCAGGGGTGGAGCAAGTTAGGGAGGTACCAGAAGCTAATTAAAGCATGGTGACATATTGGGTGGAGTTGTGGTGTCATTTACGCCATTTCAGAAGCAATTTGCGATTCGTATTGAGGTACCTGAGTAGCTGCAAATAGTGCAGCCCGCCAAAGCTGAAACCCAATGAAAGCGTTTCGTGCTAAAGTCGGGCTGGTCAAGCAGGTGTCTGGCGTCTCAGTCGGCCGACCCATCCTTGGCCAAGTGCTGGCGCATCGTACTCCGTACTTATACAGTATTCGGCCAGTCTACCTAGGTAGGTACGTAACTCTCGAGGCGTCAGAAGCACAGGACCGACCACAAGTCGCTGCTCAAGAGTGACAGCACTCTTAGATGAGTGTGAAGGCTCAGCAGCATACGAACCACCTCCTTGTACCTGTACGATGTAACAGCAGCGCAACCTGTTGAAATATCGATACTTCCTCTCCGTCTACTCCAACTTAGTCTTATCAGTCAGCCACAGTCTACTACTCTACCTGAAGGTGTGTAAGGCTAAGGTAGGTGTGTACTTGTACGCACTGGGGTAGCGCGTTAGTCGGGTGCGGTGTCGACTACGAAACTCTGATAAGACTTGATGATACCAACCCATAGTCCGTAGTCAAATCGAAGTGCCTGACATGAATAAGGATCAGGAACACATACGGCAGGAGGCATCTACTATCTACGTGACAGGTTAATCCCGCTCTCAAGCTTGGATAAGTCAGTTGCAGAGTAGCACACCATCATTGTTAATGGCAGCTCTGCGATGTACGTTACACTGTGTTGTGCTATTCTAGGCCAAGCCTTCTATTCACAGAGTTGGTAGGTCAAATAGGTACCCAAGGTACAATAGCACGCTACCACGAGCCTAGCGGAGCTACCTCGCCCGGCTGCAAGATAATGATACGCCTGGAAGTACCCTTGGTGTGTGCGGACTCTATACGGATCCGTCCCGTCGGTCGCTTGTTAGTGCTCCCTCACGCTCCACGTATTCAGCGGCCCCCTTGCGAGCGCATTACCGCACCCTGCCCGCTGCAACTTCTCCTATTCATCACTCCCATCCACCTCAATGACCGGCCCTGCTGCCTCTGCCTTCCCTCACCCTTCACTTTCTGATCTCTACCAGAACCGCGCGGCCGCCTTGGATACAGCGCCGTAATCGTCAACTTCCTCTACTCAACAACAGCATCACGATCACCGTCCAGACCTGTGCTCGCCTTCTCCTTGCGCGCGATCGGGGTACCCAACATTATCTCCGTTGGCGCAACAGGTACCTATACATACCTGAGACAGTCAACAAACAAGAGGCCGCCTCTCTGTGCTGGTGCTCGTCGCCCGGCTGAGCCGCCGTCTGGATTTGTCCTGCGCTGCTGTTGCTTACGGTGCGCCCGTATCAGCAGCAATACGGAGTACCTCCTCCCCCAAGTGTAAGACAAATCACCCAACCTCAATCACAGCGCTCCGCCCACCCACTCGCACCCACGCATTTTCCCATCCAGCGCCAGCGATCATCCATCTTCGTCCACCCGCCAAAGCCCCCGTCCCCTTGCATTTCCCATTTTCGCCTCCCCCCCCTCCCCGATTCTCTAACAATCGGCCTTCCACGCCCCCGTTTCCCTCTCGAATTCCAGCCATTTCCCGCCTAAACTCCTCAACCACCCCCTCAACCTCGCTCATTCCTCCTCCAACCTTCACCAAACATCACCAAAATACTAACGCGACACAAAAGACCGCAGCTGCGAAGCGCATCCTGGGCGCCTTGTGATCGCTTCTCTTCGCACCTTCCTTCCTGTCGCCTTTGTCGATTCTCTTTATCTTGTCGAGGCTTTCGCTAGCACTCGCTCACCCTCAGCGCCTTCCGCCTTTTTCTCTGCTGCTCATCTTGTCGCATCGCATCGCGCGCCCTCCCTGCGGCCTCGCCTGCCTGCCTGCCTTGCTGGCCTGACGCACGACGCACTTTCGTTGGGTCCGAGCTGGCCACATCATCCCTTTCTCTGGCGCCGCACTCCTTTGTCCGCCCAGAGCCCCGACCCACCGACGGAGCCACTCATATCACGCGGTTCCGCGTTACGTCAGCTTCGCCCCCACCAAGGGACCCACCCCTGCCGTTAGCAGCCTTCGGCCGCCACCTGGTTGCCTGCTGGCCACCCGCAAGCTTATTTCAGCCCCTCGCCCGCAGCGACCGTTGGCGACGTCTTCTATAAATCCTATCCGGGGCATGCTGATGTTCCGGTTCTGGGGCTCCGACTCGCGGGGAGGTGACAAGTCTCTCGCCGAAGCAAGCCTTTCTATGCCGGACGCATTCGTACAGGGCTTGTCGGGCAAGCCTGCGACGACGCTGTGCACTGCAACGATCTGGCCTCAGAAAAGGAAAGCGTCCAGTTTCGATGACGACGACTCTCCTATCGATCTGGTGTCGCAGGATATCCCGCCCGTGAAGCGGGCGCGGATAGAGAACTCTGTCGCGACGCCGCCCGAGACCCCTGCTGCTGCCCGGCAGGAGTACTTCGAGGCCCAGACCCCTCAAGCTAGCCCCGAGATCGAGCGCGCGAAAGATGCTATCCAGTACCAGTTTGGTTTGGAGATCCTGCTGAAGCACGATGAGTTGAGGTTCATCAACCAAGAGCTGGCCAAGTGTCAGGTCGCGCTGGAGCAGCTCCGCCGGTGCCATCTCATTCCTTACCCCGTGAACTGCCCGACGCCGCAACAGATGCTCGACATCAGCAGCGGGAAGGGGCCTGCCGTGCGCTCACGGCCTGGTGGAGCAATTCCTAAATGGGCACCCCCGTTTGGTGTAGTCGATGGTCCATATGCTCGCCACTACGCCAAGTGGCTGATCCCAGATCCCGTGTTTGACGGCGTGCTCCCTGAGTGGCAAGGGTTACCGGATGCCACTAAGTACAGGAACGCGGTGGAAGGTAGGACAACGCGAAACAGCTCGGCGGACGCGGGAAGCGTGGGGAAGCGCCCAGTTCGTGGCTTGTCTGGCCAGAAACTGCAGGCTCTGTCCAACGGATATCCTCAACCGAAAGATAAGGCTGGTCCTTGCGTCCTCAAGCGTTCCGATGGTCAGACTGTCAAGCTCGTCTGCATCGATTGCAACAGGGAAAACTTCTCGAGCACGCAAGGTTTCATCAATCACTGCCGCATTGCTCATAGGCGAGATTTCAAGAGCCACGAAGAGGCTGCTGTTCATTGTGGCCATCCTCTCGCTGTCAATGAAGCAGGCGCTGTTGTTGGTGAAGAGAAGACATCGGGTAGTTCCGCCTCTGGTCTAGTCCACCCCTTCGCTTGCGTCAATGCCCTAAACGACCAAGAGACATATGCTGCCTTGCGGTCACGCCTTGCAGCCTCGCTCAAGTTGTACCAAGAGGGCAAGTTGCCAGGTGTCACAAGCATTCCCGGCGCCTCGGTCCGCGTGCAGCCGACCAAGTCTGAAGAGAAGCCTTCGAAGAGCTTCGTGGGCGCGGCTGATACTCCTTTCCTCTCAAAGCTAATGCAGCGTCGGGGTTTCAGCGGCAACCTCGGAGAACGTGTCGAGGATGCCAAGACCAAGACTGACCTCGGCGGCTTCTTCTTGCCAGGCGATGACTCAGACGACGGTGACGCCCTGATCGGTTCAGGCGGTACCACACCCCCGAAGAAGTCCCCCGTTGTGGCCAGGCTGCCTGCACCAGCCGTTATGCGCGTGCCGGCACGCACCACATCGCCGCCTCCCACGAGTTCTACAACCCGTCCCGTCAGCAGTAAAGGTCTCAGCTCGCACATGTCATTCTCAAGCAGCACTTCTACGCAATCAAGCCCTGATTTGCCAGGGAAGGAAGCCGATTCTCCCGCATTTGAGGATGAGATGGACGTCGACCTGAGTCCCAACACCATCACCAGCAACAATGCGCCATCGCTAGTAAGCGACGATGGCGAGTACGACGATTCAGATGATGGCTCCTCTTCGGATACCAGTGACAGCATCGAGACTGAGTCGGTCTCGGATGTTGCTGAGATAAACATCGACGAAGACCAGGACCATGAGACCCCACGGCCTATTCGACATCGTCGCGGCAGCAAGAGCACGGCGGTGAAGCTGAAGAAAGACGAGCCCAAGCATGTTACATTCGTCAGCCCGATGAGAGGCCCCGCAAAGGGCAAGAGGAAGCAGAAGGCTTAAAGATATCATTCGCCTTTGAATTCATCAACACGCGAGAAACCATTTGTGGCTCAAACTCGGACCATTCGGACTACACCTTTAATAAACCTTGGAGAAATTTGCACCGCCTTCTACTCTGCATCATCGAGTCGCCAGCCGCTCATGATGCCCTTGTTTGGATTCGAGTTTTGGGCCCCGGCCCTGTACGCACATATCTGGTTTTAGTGTCATTGCCCTGTACACCTATCTTCCGAGAATGTTGAGCAAGGAAGAACACTGAGCAACTCCGCCGCAACGCACCTCTCTACACTGGCTTGGTTCGCTGCCGCAGCCAAGTTTCAAGTACTTTTTTTCCTGCAGAGGACCTCGAGCGTTCCGGAGATGGGTTCTGGTGGGGTATTCTAAAGGCGCGGACTGTGACGCCGTCCATGGGAGTGGTGGTGGCTTTTTAGTCCCAATCCATTCTTGTATCATAGATGCGACCGCCCTGTATTTACATATGACGAACGAAATATGACCGCGGCTGCTTGCTGCTTGATACCCCTATCTGCGTTTTACATTCTGATTCTTCCAACCTAAACAGTTCATTATCACTGCGAAGCATCTTGAGTCAAGTGGTTGATGTCATAGTCCACATTGATACGCCCCGGGGAGCTCGGGATCATTGAAGTATTAGTTATCATTAGTGAATAATGTGCTACGCTTGAGCCTTCACACTCCAGGCAGCGACACGAAACGCTTGCTTTGAATCTCAGAGCACTAAGATCCAGGTTATAGCTGCCCTTCAGAAGCAACCCTCACTCCCGAAAACACCTTCTCTTATAGCAGAGCAGCGACCGCCCCACCAACGACAGCCAGAAGGCCGCCGGCGTGCATGGCAACCAGGCCGGCCCCGCTGTCAGCGGCCGCCGACGACGACGACGTCGACGCCGTGCCCGTCGCGGTGGCGGTGCCCGAGCCCGTGGTCGTGGTGGCCGCGGCCGCGGCGTCCGTGGTGCCGGCGGCGGAGGTCGAGCCCGTGGCGGTCGCCTTGGCGACGGAGGTGGTCGAGGACGGGTACTGCGAGGCGAGGCCGCAGTAGAGGGTGACCTGGCCCTCCATCTGGGACTTGCGCTGGTCGTCGGGGCAGTTGTTGAAGCAGCTGATTTCTTCTGGTCAGTCTCGCCGCACGGGTGATTATACAGCAGGGGAGGGACGGTGGAAGGAGGGCTGGGAGGTGATGAGTGGGAGGAGAAAGGGTGACAGATCCTTACGTGACGATGGCTTGGTAGGCGGCGCACTCGCAGTTGTAGTCGTTGGTGCCGCAGGAGGCGAGGATGTTGTTTTCGGTGTCGAGGCACGTCTCGACGATATAGTCGGCCGCGCAGGACGTGGTGGCGGCGGATGCAGCGTCAGTGGCAGTGGCGGCGGAGGCGCCAGCAGCCAGGAGGGCAGCAAGGGAGAAGATAGCGGCCTTCATCTTGGTTTTCTCTTTGGTGTTTTCTCGAGACGGGAATGAGAGCAAGGCAGACGTGAAAGTAGCAAGACGCAGTGTATATATGAACGAGTGACGAGAAGGAAGCGAGCGGAAGGGTCAGATCTCTCTTGCGAGGACTTGAAGATGTTCGAGCTGGTCAGAGAGCTAGGGACGTGCAGAAGTCAGGAGAGCAAAGGGGAACAGCTCCGAACGGAGCACAGCACGCCTAGGTACCTATATAAACATGATGACCAGCCGGAGTCCGGGCGAAAAGCTCCCATCAGGCACAGGCGCGTTTGTTCCGGGGTAGCAGCAGGGGTCCGCGGTATGAGCCGCCCCTTTTGAGTTGGAGCTAGACTCTTTTAACGGCCGCCATCGCGGGCTCTATTCGGACCTCGCATGCAATTTCGAGGTGTCGCAGCGCCGCCCGGCGTTGATTCGCCAATGCACCCTCGCCGAGATTGCATGGCTTGTGCGAGGGCGTCCCTGGGCGTGGAAGGGTTTTAGGCGAGGAACCCCACTGGAGGTGGCCCCTAAATGTGGCCTGCTCAAATGCATGATGGCCCGGATGTGACCTCGGCCAGTGCCGGATGCCGACATTATCAGAGTCTCGGGTTAGTTTTCTGGAAGAGATAGATTGTTGCGTTCTGCAGAGGTGTCACCTCTCCTCTGGAGAGCCACTCGCCAGTCGTATTTTCTTCTGGAGTCGTGCTATACAGCGCATTGTGTCGCCGACCGGATACGAGGTGCAGATGCGATTTGGGCATGTGGTCCATGAAGAATTGTGATTCTGGCAGACGTCGTAGGGCAGGTAGATGACGACGCCCGCGATCGACGGCGATGGCTTGCAGTCTGTATACTGGCGGTGGCATGGGCAACGCTGTTGTACAGGCGTTGTGTCGCCGACACCTTGGAGACCTTCGTATGGACCTCCCCCTTAGCTATGCAGTGTCACTGTATCACCACTGGCAACGGGGGGAATAAGAGACACGCAAGAGCACATGACAATATCTTCCGAATATCATACCCAAACCCAGAAGCGCCACCATTGACGGAGTACACACATCGCGGCTGCCAAACACATTCGGACCCGTTGTCCGGAGTGATGAGGTCGCCCAAGCGCGCTCATGTCTCACTCACGGCGAAGGTCCCGGCAGATGCTGCTCGCCGCTCTCACTTTCACCAACCTTGGACCTGCTGACCTCTTCCTTGAGTCTCTCATTCTCCTCCTCGAGCTGCTCCAGCTTCAGCTCAATCTCCTCCATGCGCTCCGACGCGCCGACGCTCAGCTCCTCGACGATCTTCACGAAGCGCCAGAGGCGGAGCATGATGACGAGCGACGCGATCTCCTCGACGACGCCGCGCGCCAGCAGGTCAATGACGAAGCTGGCGATGATGACGAGCCCGTCGAATATGTGGAACCAGGAGTAGAAGTATCTAGAACAACATGTCAGTCCCGCTGCATACAGCGCATCGAGGGAATAGAGTGCAACTCACTGGAAGCCAAACGCCCACACACAGAGGACCAGCTCGACCAGGAACAGGCAGCTGAAGACCAGGCCAGCAAGCTGCAGGCCGTCCCGGGCGTGCTCTACCCACGGCTTGTTCTTCTCGCCCATGTCGCAGGCGATGAGGGCGATGAAGATGTCGGCGAGGATGCCCATCACGTCCAGCGCGACTAGGCCTAGGATGAGGTAGTGCTTCTCCTTGGAGATGAGCAGCGTCTGCGTCTGCCGGCGCCGACGGCGGTACTCGGGATGCGTCGACTCTGTCCACCGGTGGAATCGATGCAAACGACTGTCATCACGCTCGCCGTCATCATTGCCGTGCTCTCCTCTAGAGGCTCGCAGCAGCGGCCTGGAGGGGCTGTCATCCCGGCCTACGGCGGACATGGTTGGACGGTCGATTCAGTGCGGGGGGTCCTGTGTATTATGAATAATGGATGCGCTTCTTTGCCGACCCGCGTAATACCAAGACAAATAGCCTTCTTAGTTCCGCCCAGTTGCTGGTCCGCCGATGAGTACTCGTGTATTGACGAGAAATTAGGATATATGAGCAGTTTGAGGCTGAAAGTTGTTGATATTACCTCACTCAGTACAAGTTTCCCAACTCCGTCATCAGGTCTCAGCTGGATTTCTGATTGGTTCTTCGACGACGGCTTGCGTGTCCTTGTTTGCGCGCTTCTTGACGGCGAGAGCTGGCCTGGGATTGCTTTACGTCTTGTCCGCGCATATTCTGTATTCGATGAAAAGCGGCGGTGGCTCACAATTTCAAGAGCCTGCTATCTAGCTGCAGGTAGGTACATCTTCACAGATATCACAGCCTTGTCTCGTAGTGTGCTCTAGCTGTAAAGACAGAGACTACGCGGTGATGCTTATTCATTGCTGTTTTGTGTGCATGAATTTCACTCGCGATTAAGTCCCTGAAGTTGTACACATAGAGTTCTGAAACTTTCTTGTCTTGAAGTTTATGATCTTCTTCCTCATCGTGCGCGCCAACTCGGGGAGAGAGACTCGCGATTACTGTGGTATGCCCTGAAAGGATCGAGAGAATACCCATAGCATTAGACGCTGCCACTAACACGTCTTGGGCGGCTCGCGGGACAATCTTGTTAACAGAATCTTGGTTCCTGCCAATACCCTGCTCTCCGATTCTTCTTCTCAACAGAACCACACACACGCGACGTCATCCTGCCGCACGCTTCATTGGTTCCTGGCTTGGTGGCTCGAGCGGCCACGATAAGTTAGGTACGTACTCCTTAGTAATCCGAGCCCCTCAGGGCTGTGGCTCTAAGTGTGGCGGTTGTGCTCGCCTCTCACTGGGTGCCCCATTTGAAGTCGGCAGTGTCCACAGCGCACTAGTCCGGATTAGGACGCGAGTCGTTCGGGGCTCTACTACTTTACACAATTTCTACCCTGCAAGCACCTACTTCCACTTCTCTATCTCACAACTTCAGCTGCTCCCGCTCTTTTCGTCGCGTTCCTCCTCGAAGAGTACGCTCCTCATCGCGAAACACCACAGGAGTCACCAGCAGCCCTCGCCTCGGTAGTTCTAGCCTGTTGAGACGCGTCAAGAGCGTGTCTAAGTCAACCCAGCCTGGGACCATCTCCGACATGGCTCCCTCGCGCTCTCGCGCAAGCGGCGACGACACCGACGCGTCAATGCTTGACGCTCCCGATGTTGCGCATCCGCATCACGACACCATGGTAAGTAAATTCTAAAGCATCCAATATACCTCTGTTTGTCGCGTATCGCGCCGATACCCCGCCATTCGCTTTGTGATGCCTAGACTCCAGCTTACACTTGGTAGATGGTGGATGAGACTCCTGACTACACAGACTCCGACACAAACCCAAATACCACAGCCAGCAGTGTGGTAGGCGACCCTATTACAGATGGCAGGAAGAAGCGCACAGAAGTGAATCAGCTGCGCCGAAGCATCTTCGGCAAGAAGCATGACCGCCTGGGAGAGTCAAAGGTGAGTGAAGCTTCTAGTTCCATTGTGACAGGGAACGGCTCTACTGTGACTTTTGCTGACAATGTGGTATTACAGGAAGATGACACACTGCGCCGATTTCGCTACCTCCTCGGCCTGACAGACCTGTTCCGCCACTTTATCGAAACCAATCCTGATCCCAAGATCCGCGAGATCATGGCCGAGATTGATCGCCAGAATGCCGAGGCTGCCATTTTGAAGAAGGGCAAAGCTCGCCAGGGCGGTGCTAGTAATGATAGAATCCGCCGGACTGAGGCTGAGGAAGATGCCGAATTGCTTAAGGACGAGAAGCATGGCGGCTCGGCAGAGACTGTTTTCCGCGACTCACCACCCTTCATCAAGGGTACCATGAGAGACTATCAGGTTGCTGGCCTCAACTGGTTGATCTCTCTTCATGAGAACGGAATTTCCGGAATACTTGCCGATGAGATGGGTCTTGGCAAAACGCTCCAGACCATCTCTTTCCTTGGTTACCTAAGACACATGATGGGGATTAATGGGCCGCATCTTGTTGTAGTCCCCAAGTCGACGTTGGACAACTGGAAGAGGGAGTTTGCTAAGTGGACCCCCGAGGTCAATGTCCTCGTTCTGCAGGGAGCCAAGGACGAGCGCCATACTCTCATCAACGACCGCCTCCTGAATGAGGACTTTGACGTCTGCATCACCAGCTACGAGATGATTCTCCGCGAGAAGGCACACTTGAGAAAGTTTGCCTGGGAGTACATCATCATTGACGAGGCCCACAGAATCAAGAATGAGGAGTCGTCTCTGGCACAGATCATCCGTCTCTTCAACTCTAGAAATCGGCTGCTCATTACCGGCACTCCGCTCCAGAACAACCTTCATGAGCTATGGGCGTTGCTGAATTTTCTGCTCCCGGATGTATTTGGAGATCCGACGGCCTTCGACCAGTGGTTCTCCGGTGATGCCGAGGATCAAGACAAGGTCGTCCAGCAGCTGCACCGGGTTCTGCGGCCGTTCCTGCTGCGGCGTGTCAAGGCCGACGTCGAGAAGAGCCTATTGCCGAAGAAGGAGGTGAACGTTTACATCGGCATGTCAGAGATGCAGGTCAAGTGGTACCAGAAGATCCTCGAGAAGGACATTGATGCGGTCAACGGAGCTGGCGGTAAGCGGGAGTCCAAGACGCGACTGCTCAACATCGTCATGCAGTTGCGGAAATGCTGCAATCACCCCTACCTCTTCGAAGGAGCCGAGCCTGGTCCCCCATACACGACCGATGAGCACCTGGTGTATAACGCTGGCAAGATGCTTGTCCTCGACAAGCTCCTCAAGCGGTTGCAGGCTCAGGGCAGTCGAGTCTTGATCTTCTCCCAGATGAGCCGTCTCCTCGACATCCTTGAAGATTATTGCGTATTCCGAGAGTACAAGTACTGCCGTATAGATGGCGGGACGGCACATGAGGACCGAATCGCGGCCATTGATGAGTACAACAAAAAGGACTCGGACAAGTTCGTCTTCCTTCTCACTACGCGTGCTGGCGGCCTCGGCATCAACCTGACCTCCGCCGACATCGTTATCCTCTACGACAGCGACTGGAACCCTCAAGCCGACCTCCAGGCTATGGATCGTGCCCATCGGATTGGCCAGACGAAGCAGGTTGTCGTCTACCGATTCGTCACTGATAATGCTATCGAGGAAAAGGTTCTCGAGCGCGCCGCGCAGAAACTCCGGCTTGACCAGCTCGTTATTCAGCAGGGCCGCGCTCAGACTGCCGCCAAGGCCGCTGCTAACAAGGATGAACTTCTGTCAATGATCCAGCATGGTGCTGAGAAAGTCTTCCAGACGAAAGGCGCGACCGGCGCCATTGCTGAGAAGGGGGCAAACATGACCGATGATGATATTGATGCTATCCTTGCGGCCGGAGAATCTCGCACGAAGGAACTCAACGCCAAGTACGAAAAACTTGGCCTTGACGACCTGCAGAAGTTCTCTTCAGAGTCGGCATACGAGTGGAATGGTAGGGACTTCACGCAGAAGAAGGATATCGGCGTCAACTGGATCAATCCTGCGAAGCGAGAACGTAAGGAGCAGATCTATTCTATCGACAAGTATTACAAGCAGGCTCTGCACACTGGCGGTCGTTCCGCCGATACAAAGCCGAAGGCGCCACGAGCGCCGAAGCAGGTCCAATGCCACGACTATCAGTTCTACCCACCCCGACTCCGCGACCTTCAAGACCGCGAGACGGCGTTCTATCGCAAGGAGATTGGCTATAAGGTTCCTTTGCCCGATGGCGATGAAGAGAACCTGTCTGAGCGCGAGGCTGAGAGGGCGCTGGATCAGGAGGAGATCGACAACGCTACCCCACTGACTGAGGAAGAGAAAGAGGAGAAGGAGAAGTTGTCGACACAAGGCTTCGGCGACTGGTCACGCCGGGATTTCTCTAGTTTTGTCAGTGCTTCTGGCAAGTATGGTCGCCATGAGTACGAGAAGATTGCGAGTGAGACCCCCAACAAGACGCCTGCAGAAGTTAAGGCCTACGCGAAGGTGTTCTGGCAGCGGTACACTGAGCTGGCCGACTATCCCAAGCATATCAAGGTCATCGAGGATGGCGAGGAGAAGCTGCGCCGGGTTGAGCACAACAAGGCCTTGCTGCGCAAGAAGATGTCGCAGTACCGCATTCCTCTGCAGCAACTGAAAATCAACTACTCTGTCTCAACGACAAACAAGAAGGTCTACACTGAAGAAGAAGACCGCTTTCTGCTTGTGCAGCTTGAGAAGCATGGACTCGACAACGAGAACATCTACGAGATTATTCGTGACGAGATCCGCGACAGCCCCTTGTTCCGCTTCGACTGGTTCTTCCTGAGCCGCACGACCCGCGAACTGGGTCGTCGATGCGATACCCTCATAGCTACTATCGTCAAGGAGTTTGAGGATGTGAACACGACTCACAAAGGCGCCAATGGAACCGCAAAGGGTGTGAAGCGAGACATCGAGGATGATGAGAATGACGAGGATAGCATCCTGGGTATGGCACCTGCGAAGAAGAAGTCGAAGTCTAATGGCGTAAAGGTACGTTGCAGGTAGCTCCCCAAAAGGACATGGCTCTGTGCTTACGGACTCCTAGAACAAGGCTCTCGACAATGTGAAGTCTGCTGGTGGCAGCAAGGCGAACTCGACGTCCCCATCGCGGGCTTCGAGCGTGGCTTCCGTCGGCTCCAACCATGCTTCGGCTAAGAGCAAGGCCAAGCCCAAGTCCAAGGGCAAGAAGAAATAATCGCCCGCCGTCCGCCACAAAGATGTGTCTGTGACTAGGATGATATGACGAGTAGTACGTTGTTGTCTTTGGTGATGTCGTTCGGAAAAGGAATTGTGCACGAAATGGCGTTGGCTCGGACGGCATCAAGGTTTCTAAAGGACACTGTGTGACAAGATGGGTTGGGGCGGCCTGGTAAGAGGTGTTGATGTCCTCTTCGATGTGCACTTATTGCTTCTTTCGGTGGACAAATGTTCTACAGGTCTAGGGGAGGCCTCATCTGATGGGACACGCCTGCATATGAGTTTGGCCTCTTCTGCTCCGGTAGTTCAGAGATAGACACCCTAAGCACAATAGAATTGTAACTTGCAGAATTTCGGAAGGCACCACCAGCATTGATGCGGTATGCCCTCGCAATTCGGGAATATGATTCATCATCCTGAACCCTCTTTTTCCGTCATCCATGATGGGTAGTCAATCATTACACTGCCTTTGCTCTAGGAATTCCAACCAACAAGCCCCCAACGCCGTTGTAATGCCCAGAAAGCGACAAGAGGTCCCAGCTATCACGACTGCTGCTGCTGCGCTAACCGGTTGGCGCGCTCTCTCTCGACCTCGTACATGAAGTCAAAGTAGCCCTTGTCGAAGTGGTGTACCCGGACGTAACCGTCCTCACCGCCGCTTGCATATCCCTTGCCCGTCGGATCCGCCGCGACAGAGTTCTGTGTATCTAGTCAGCAAAATGGTCACACATGCCAGGATTGGCATCGAATAGATAAAGCTCACCAGAGGACCGAAATGACCCCGGACACGGCCGACCTCGTCCTCGAAGATCTTGTGGTAGAACCGCGCCTCGAACCGACCTTGCCGAGCCGCGGTGGTGGTGACGTCCATGGCAGCTTGGCCACCGCCGAGGACGACGAAGTCCTTCTTGGGGGTGATGGTGGCGCTGTTGAGGGGTGTGTCGGCGACGTAGGTCTTGAGGACCTCGAGGTCACGGGCGGAGATGAGCTTGGCGGTCTTGTCCTTGGAGGCGGTGATGAAGTAGGTGCGGTCGGGGGCCCACTGCAGGTCGGTGACCTGCATGCCGAGCTCGTGGACGTTGACGTTGTAGATGAGGTCGCCGTTCTTGGCGTCGTACTGCGAGACGGAGCCGTCCTCGTGGCCGGCGATGATGTACTTGGACAGGTAGCTCCAGCCGGCGACGGTGGCCTTGCTCTCGTCGCAGACGATGGTCAGCTCCTTCTCGTCGGACTGCTCGGCCTCGGGGTCGGGGTTGATGTCGAGCACGACGATGGTGCCGAGGTGGCCCATGCGCTTCTCCGTCACGCCCAGCAGCTTGGTGCCGTCCTCGTTGAACTCGACGCGCTTGACCGCCGTGGGGAACTCCCACGTCTTGATCAGCCGGCCGGTCTTGATCTCCCACAGCCGGATCGTGTTGTCCGCTGAGCCGCTTGCGATCATCGTCGACGTCGGGTCCACGTCCACCGTCCAGATGGCGCCCTGGTGCCCGTGGTACGTGCCCAGTCGCTCGCCGTTGTGGGAGAACCACACGCAGATCTGCTGGTCCTTGGCTACGGAGAAGATGAGGTCGCCATCGGGGTTGTACCTATCGGGAGGGAAGAAGCCAACAATATCAGCACGTCTGCACTTTCATTCTCGGTTCCCCTCGCCGCATCCTTGCCTAGAGCGATGGGGTTGTCGTCGGCATGGAGTGTTCCACATACCGGATCTGGGTCAGGGCTCTCTCGTGGCCCGCCAACAGAATAGGGCGCATGTTGACTGAGTTTCGGGCGAGATGATAAGTCGGAACGAGAAGATGCTTCGCTCCCGGTGATAGACCTCGTAACTTCGTGTGGTGGTGGTCGTGAGATACGTCAAGCGGCGGCTATGTTCATCGAAAGCTTTCACCTTCTCCCGCCCCTCTTCGTCTGCCTCCCGGAATAATTTTTGCTGCGGTTCTGTGGGAAGTGGGGCGCCTTCGTTTGCCCCTCCTGTCCAGAGCACCAGCCTCACCGCCTTCCTGGAAATCACGTGTGGATGGCGACCGTGACTTGGTGGGAGGTGTGGCTGAGGAGATGTGGCTTCAAACCGACGCGGTTGAAAGTCGCTAGATAGCCAGCACGGGGCAGGACGGGAGTCTCTCTTGGACGAACCCCTGAAGGTCTCTTTTGCCGGCCTGCACGACAGCTATATCGCGGATCTCCCTGCCGCCAATTGTTTGCTGCTTGACTCATCCGGTTGAAGTCCTGAGGGAGTAAAATTTTGCTGTCCTGCCGCAAAAAGTTCTCCACGCGTCGAAGCTTTAGCACCCTCACTAAACCCCCGACTAGAGAGTTGCGGCGAGATGGAGCCGACGTCGAGCTGTACAGACTGTACCTGAATCCCTTCGTACCTTATACCTTCATTTGCCGATATGGCCTGTATATTCACTGCCTATAACTCTGGATTCTAGATTCCCTGCCCTGTCTTTGTTGCGTCGTTCCCTCTTCAGCCCTTGATGTTTTCCACGTCTTTGAACGTTGGTCCCTTGATGAGCTCACAGCTGGCGCGATTCTGGTCAAGTCGAAGCTTTTTCATGGAGGATACACGGTACATCGAAGCTTGGATCCTTCTCTAGCGCGTCGAACCAGTGCTTCACTTTTTGCCGTGGTTACTTATAAGGTTGAGTCACTGGACTGGAGTCGCTTCATCCACGGTCGAGTTGACTGACGGATGATAAGGCGCGTCAGACCCTGGTCTGTCTGCAGAGCACGCCTGTTCACTACTTGTGTTGTTCTGACTCTTCAAGGGGGCCATAAGGGGAGCTATGGTCCTGTCTTCTGCGAGGTCGCGGCACTGCCTGCTCTCTCGCGCAAGTCGGATCCGAAGGTCAGCCACATTAGACGCAAGCCGCCGTTGTCCTCGCACCACAATTAGAACCCTTCAGGGTTCTACATTCCTAGGCCCGAACTGTACGCAAAGTCCCGATCCAAGCCGGCTATCGCCCTATCAGCTGCCTTTTCCAGCGACTTACACCGCCGATGCCCCGCGATCTTCGATAGCAGCTCGGCCCATCAAAACTTCAACTCCCCCTTCTCCTACCTCGACCGTCTCTCCTGCTCGCTCTTGGGCTGCCTTTTCCCCACGACCTTTCGGCACCCAAGCCTCGACATCAGAGCTGCCTCGCATTCTCGTCGGATCCCGTAGAGCCTTCTCTACGACCAGTCGCACAATGGCGGCCACCAAGATCGACGGCACCGGTATCGCAAAGAAGATCCGCGAGAGGCTGCACGCGGAGATTTCAGAGAAGCAGAAGACCAACCCGAGGTTCCAGCCGTCTCTCACAATTATCCAAGGTACATATTGCGCTTCTCCGTGCTGCGCTTTGTTTTGCACAAGCTCTATACTGACTGATTTCCTATTCTACAGTCGGCGACCGCCCCGATTCCAGTAAGCCTTACCCCGCGATGGGCGCATCGAGACACATCCGTGGATTGCCGCTGGAGAACTAACGCCGTTGCTTTTAGCGACCTATGTTCGCATGAAGTCGAAGGCCGCTCAAGAGGTGAAGATGCGCTGACCCTTCCGCTCCACCATATGCGCCCTTGCTGACCCGATCTTGCAGGCCGGCATCCGCTGCGATCTGCTCCATTTCCCCGACACAATCACCGAGGCTGAGCTCGTGGACGAGATTTTCCGCCTCAACAACGAGCCCTCCGTGCACGGTATCCTCGTACAACTACCCCTGCCGGATCACATCACAGAGACTGTGATCACCTCAACCGTCGCCGACGAGAAGGATGTCGACGGATTCGGCACCAAGAACATAGGGGAGCTGGCCAAGCGGGGTGGACACCCCCTCTTTGTCCCTTGCACGCCCAAAGGTGTTATGGTCCTCCTGGAAGAGACTGGAGTCAATCTCGAAGGGAAGGACGCTGTCGTCGTTGGCAGAAGCGACATCGTCGGAAGCCCAGTCAGTCATCTGCTGCGACATGCTCATGCCACAGTCACCGTCTGCCACTCCAAGACGCCAGACCTTAGGGTCCACCTCAAGCATGCAGATGTCGTCGTTGCGGCTATCGGACAGCCTAGCTTCATCAAGGGGGAATGGCTCAAGCCGGGAGCAGTCGTTATTGATGTTGGGACCAATTACATTCCCGATGCCACTAAGAAGTCGGGCTCGCGGCTCGTGGGAGATGTTGAGTACGCTTCGGCTTCCCAGGTCGCCTCTTACATCACCCCTGTCCCGGGTGGCGTTGGCCCGATGACTGTGGCCATGCTGATGCAGAACGTCGTGAACTCTACTACTCATTACTTCGAGCAGCAGAAGAATCGACGCATTATCGCGCTCCCGCTAAGGTTGCAGACTCCTGTGCCTTCAGATATCGCCATCTCTAGAGCTCAGACGCCGAAGCCCATCACTCGCGTCGCGGCGGAAGTTGGCGTCGCACCTAACGAACTGGAGCCTTACGGTGCCCACAAAGCCAAGGTCGACCTCGCCCTGCTGAAGCGTCTGGACTATCGCCGCAATGGGCGTTACGTTGTCGTGACGGGTATTACGCCTACACCGTTGGGAGAGGGAAAATCTACCACTACCATGGGTCTCGCCCAGGCGCTTGGGGCCCACGTTGGCCGGCTCACGTTTGCCAATGTTCGCCAGCCCAGCCAAGGCCCTACCTTCGGAATCAAGGGAGGCGCTGCTGGTGGTGGCTACAGCCAGGTCATCCCCATGGACGAGTTCAACATGCATCTGACAGGTGACATTCACGCTATCACTGCCGCAAACAACCTCCTGGCGGCAGCGATCGAAACCCGTATGTTCCACGAAAACACCCAAAAGGATGGACCGTTGTATAGACGGTTGGTGCCCGCCAAGAATGGGAAGAGGCAGTTTGCTCCGGTCATGTTCCGGCGGCTGAAGAAGCTGGGCATCGATAAGACGAATCCGGACGACCTCACCGAAGACGAGATCCACCGATTTGCTCGGCTCGATATTGACCCCGACACGATCACATGGAGACGCGTACTGGACGTGAACGACCGCCACCTCCGCGGGATCATCGTAGGGACTGCACCGACTGAGAAGGGCCAAACGAGGGAAACCGGCTTCGATATCTCGGTAGCCAGCGAGTGTATGGCGATCTTGGCTCTTAGCACGAGCTTGAGCGATATGCGGGAGCGTCTTGGACGTATGGTTGTTGCGACATCGAGGAGCGGCGACCCGGTCACCTGCGACGATATTGGCGCCGGCGGTGCTTTGACTGCCTTGATGAAGGATGCTATCAAGCCTAACCTGATGCAATCGCTGGAAGGTACCCCTGTATTTGTCCACGCTGGTCCCTTCGCCAACATCAGCATTGGCAACAGCTCAATCCTTGCTGATAAGATGGCTCTCAAGCTGGCGGGAACCGAGCCCGATGAGGACTACGACGAGAAGGCCGGATACGTCGTGACCGAGGCTGGCTTCGACTTCACTATGGGTGGCGAGCGTTTCTTCAACATCAAGTGCCGCACCTCAGGCCTCGTTCCCGATGTTGTCGTCGTTGTCGCTACCGTCAGAGCCCTGAAGGTCCATGGCGGTGGCCCACCGATTGCCCCAGGTGCTGCCCTTAGCCCAGTCTACAAGCAAGAGAACGTGGAGATCCTGCGCGCGGGTTGCGTCAACCTGCGCAAGCACATCGAGAACGCACGCTCATATGGGGTCCCAGTTGTCGTTGCTATTAACAAGTTCGCCACCGATACCGACGCCGAGATCCAGGTCATCCGTGAGGAGGCCATTGCTGCCGGCGCCGAGGACGCTATCTTGGCCAACCACTGGGCCGAGGGCGGCAAGGGAGCACTGGACCTCGCCAAGGGCGTGGTCGCGGCTAGCGAGAAGCCCAAGGACTTCAAGCTACTCTACAGCCTTGACGGCACAGTCCAGGAGCGCATTGAGGCCATCGCGAAGAAGATGTACGGCGCTGACAAAGTCGAGTTTAGCGAGCTGGCTCAGAAGAAGGTCGACACCTACACACGGCAGGGCTTCGGTAACCTGCCTATCTGCATCGCTAAGACGCAGTATTCGCTGTCGCACGACCCTGATCTGAAGGGTGCGCCAACCGGGTTCACGGTGCCCATCAGGGATGTGAGGATGGCGGCTGGCGCTGGATACCTGTGAGTCTTCAATCTCCGTTAAAATCGTTTCGTCTGTTCAATCTGCTAACGGCCTTTAGCTACGCGCTTGCTGCTGACATCCAAACCATTCCTGGTCTGCCCACTGCTCCTGGCTATCTCAACGTCGACGTTGACACCGAGACTGGCGAGATCGAGGGCCTTTTCTAGAGGATGGCGGGTTGCCTCCTTACCCGACCACATTACAGTTATTTGCGGCGGCAGGTCATGCCCTGTGGCCCTCAACAGCGCACAGGGAGAACATTTGGCATTGCATATCATCTCCCCTCGAGAGGGCTGATACTTCAACAACACAACTCAACGTCATCATAAAGGTATATCGGATGGCATATTCAACAATGGCGTGGACGGAAGACATAAGGACACAGGCGGGTCATGGAATTCTAGAAAAGAACTTGAAGCATTTTCACTGTTAGATACCTTGAAACACCTCGACAAAGACTAATAGAGCGAGTTGTACGTGTATGGACTGAGCTGTTCTTCGTATTAGACAGCTGGAGAGTCAGCCAAGTTCAACGGTGTGCCATCGCGAAAACAAACCGTATCCGATCCGAAGGCAGCAGGGAATTATACCCGAAGATTCAAACCGGCGGTCTCGCCTGAGTTGTTCCCGTCCGTCACATCTCCTTCATCACATTCCCGAGATTCTCAACGTCCCAGGATTCCGTTTCATCTTCAAGAGACAAATGAAAGAGAGCTATACTCAAAGGAAAAGACGAAAATGTCGTGTCGTTGTAATATAGCTAAGGTATGTCTGAATATAAAGAACAACTCCTGCCCATGCATGACCCTTCCATTGCCTTTACCCAGTCCCGGCCCAACCCAAAGCATCCGAGAACTCACCAGCCAAACTGCTCACAGTGCAGCTCCACGGCCGGACCGTCGCCGCGGATGCACCGCGCCGCCGCGTCACGCACCACGCGCATCAGCCCGTCAGGCCCGCAGGCCGCGACCAGGACCCGCTGCCCCTGGGGCGTATCCCGCACCGCCTCGGTGATCAGCGTCGCCGCGTCCGGCCGGCCGGCCGTGACCGGGTGGCCCGCGCGCGGCGGCGCCAGCGTCTCGGAGCTGCCGACGGCGGCCGGCTGCGCGCCGCCCCGGGCCTCCGCGGTCTCCAGGACCGCCTTCTCGTCGATGTTGCTGCTCTTGTTGCTCAGGTCCCGCAGCGGGGTGGCGGCGGCGCGCGGGGGCAGCGGCAGGCCGGCCTCGGCGAGGGCCTTCTCGACGTCCCCGCTGGTGGGGGAGACGGGGCTCTGGGCATCTGAGGAGGACCGCGAGGAGGCCGAGCTCACGTGGGGGATGCCCGGGTGCACCGTCACGGCCCCCCGGCGCTGCTCGTCGACGGCGGGGGAGGTGGGGGCGCGGGTGACGAAGAGGGAGACTGACACCTTGGGCGAGTGGGCGTGGGTGCGCAGGGTGTGTAGGTGGTCGGAGAACCAGGTGAGGCTGTCTGTGTGGGAGAGTGGGTGTTAGTAGACTGTTTCAGTAGGCTGACGTAGAAACCACCAGAGAAACCGGAAAGAGAACCGCCAGAGGAACCGTCGCTCACCGTGCTTCTTTACTACCCAGATGAACGTGATGTTCTTTTGTGCCTCAGCGCCCATGCGCTCTAACAGGTTGCACGCTACGCCAAAGGTGAAGCTGGCACCGCTGCCTCCGGCAATGAGCACGACCTTGTCATACTCTATGGGGTCCGGGAATGTGCCGTAGGGACCGTCCATTGAAGCTCGCAGCGTGGCGCCCGGGTGCCTCCTGGCATACTTGTGTAGGTCCCGCGTGAAGCCGTCGTAAGAGTTGACGATGAACTCCATCGGCTGTGTCGACACCACGGTGAAGGGGTGCATCTCCAAACCTCGAATGCGTGGGATCCAGAGGAAGCAGTGCTTGCCTGGAACAGCACCCAGGGGCTTCTTGGCCATGACAATGCGCGTACCGCCATGAGGGAGCGGGTAGACCGTGGCGCTGTTGTTGATGGCATAGCAAGCTACACGCGCTGCTCTGATGGCTCGGTCGGTAGCCCACAACGCTGCGGTGATGATCATGATGGTGACGATGCTAGTCTTCAGGTTCGGCTTGTGAAATGCAGCGCAGATGACGGCCACAATGAATGACATGATGTGTGTGATGTAGAAAGCCTCGTACCAGAAGCGGCGCACGATGGCTGCTGAGACGAAGACCCCTAGGAAGCCAAAGCCTGCGACGATGCCGGCAATCTGCTCCTGTTCGCGTAGGATGTGCCACTTGCCCTCGCTACCGAAGAACGCAGTGTATGTGACTGCGTGCAGGACCAGGTAGAGAACTGCCATGTAGCCGGCGATCTGGTGTAGTACATTGAGTCGCTCATATGAGTAGGCTGTCAGGAAGGCGAGAGGCGTGTTCTTTAGAGCCAGGAATACCACCACGGCGAAGTTTGCTGACAACATCCTGAAAGTAGATCGATCTCTTAGTTTCTCTTTTTCTCTCTTCTTTGAGACCTGGTATGGAAGACAACAGGTGATGTGACTCACCAGCCAAATCGGTTAGCAATGCTCCCGGGACTGGTGAGGTCGACGTCCGTGAATGTCAGAGCGGCGTTGATAGCCACATATGTTGCAACCAGCAGCGCATGGCCGACAGACGTGAATCCAGGCAGGTTTCGAATCAAGATGCTCCTTACTCCCCTGTGTCCAATGTTAGCAATTCCTCAGAATCGCCGCTTCCACATGTACCGTGGGTGCGCACTCACCTCGAGACGAAAACAAATGGAGTCGCGACTGCCGTGAGAGCTGCAGACCGGGACATGCGCTGTTTCCTTGCGAACAGAAGCCTCGTCCAGTGGAAGAAGACGAACACAGCAATGACGCCGCATATTACACCTGCGTAGATCCTCAAGTGGCGCTTGTTAACGAGGAGCCTCTTCGCGAAGATGGCCCACATGCCGGCGTGTCCTCCACCTCCTCCTCCCTGACTTCCGCCAGGGCCGTGTGTCGAAGTGCTATTAGAAGGGCCCCAAGCCATCGTGAAAGGGTGCTGTGTGTGAATGGATATCGGCGGGAGAAGAACGAGAGAGTGTGAGAGAATGGACTTGGGTCCGGGCCTCGAGTTGTTGCCGGACTGAGAGTTCAAACTTGAAGGTGAGAGGAGAGTGATTGCGAGGTTATATGAAGCCTCTGACCAGAGTTGTCGTTGATGAATGAAGAGTCAAGGCAGATACAAAGGTTATGTAACGATCTCACTCCTCGCTTGTCTCATGAAGGAGCTATCGTGCCAAGATGCGCCTGGTCTAGACCGAGCATAGACTCGAGTTCAGACGGGATGCAGTAGGAGCACATATGAGAAGCCGCGAGGCGCTCTACAGGACCCTCTTTCGCCGTTTTATGCTAGTGACCACAAGCAGAACGGTAGAAGAAACCAGGAAATAAATGAATGCATCCACACATCATTACGCCGGCCGAGAGGATACAACGTTCATTCGCCCCCCTCCCTCTCCGCTTCTGTCTCCGTTAAGATCCATCTGCGTCGGTTGATGCAGTACTAGGCATGTGTCTATGCCAGATGCGCCGTCATGTCCGTCCTCATTCCCACCAACTGAAAAGACAAGGGACAACCCATGTCTGAGCGGACGGAGCCGGTAAGGTTTGCCTACTTGCAGCATTGAGATGGTCACACTACCAAGCACAGACTCTGCATCTAGCCGATGTGACCTTCGATCCTGGGATTCTGTGCCGGCCAGGGGCGTATCAAGGGCTTTTTCCTTGGATAGCCATCGATATAGGGCAATCTCCTGGCCTAGGTTTCGTAAGCTTGACAAAGCAACGATTAGGAGCGTAGGTAGGCGAGTGGCCAAGGGGAGCATTCCCATCCGGGTTCGATGGCAGTGATGAGTGACGCGGAGCCTAATTCGTGATGGCGGTAGTGTTGTCAATATGGATAAATGAGGCAGAATTGGCAAAAGGTCACGGTACCCCAAACAACCAGTCTTCTGCTACTTGCCAGGTTCTACTCCACAAACGCAGGATAGAGCATCTGTTTACAGTTATATGTATGTAATTCATCAAGCTTCAACCCCAGACCGGCAGAGCATATCGAGTGAGATTCGGCAGCTGGGGGGAACGCCTTCTAGTTGAGCGGACTTGGGAAATACGCACAGAGTCTGGAACTGGCCGCCCACACTTTGCGTTGGTGATAGATGAGGTGCCAGGGGCACTGGACCTCTAGGCAGGCAATGACTGCGGTACAGCGAGATAAGTGTGTGATAAGCTCGTGGACGCCAACATGCGGACGCATCGAGCTGTATCAGCACATGCCAAGGAGGAACTAAGTCACTAGATGCAATGTGGAAGGAAGAAACACAGGGGACCACCAGGGGATGTTACTGCGACCAGCTTCAGATGGCAAGATTTAAGGCAGAAAAGGTATCATCTAGCCATAGACTGGAGGGCAGGATAGTGGTTGAGCCCTGCCTAGCCCATCAAGGCACTTTTGAGTTTGCATATGGACATGATAAGCAAGAATGTATGAGAATTCCCTTCGTTCCAGGTTCCGTATGCACACTCCTGTGTTGATGGTCGTACCCCTAGCAAGAGCTAGTTATGCAGAAAGCAGAAGGCATGGATCATCGCAAGGAACAGACGTTGCAGATCTCGATTAGAAGGAGATTTTTCTTCGGCTCATCGTCCCGTTGGGCGCCTCCCAACGGGCACCATTCCATGATTGGCAGCTCCGTAACCTTAAGTGCCGCAATCAGAAGCGCAAACAGGTAGGTGAGCTGAAATACTAGCCGGCTTCTTCCTCTGATAGCCAAGTCGCGGTGCAGAGGGAGCCTGCCCTAACATGCAGGATGAAGGCGCCACTTCAGCTCCTGAAACATGGGTTCGACAACAACTAGTCGTGAGCGTGGGGGTTCTGCAGCGAGAAGGCAAGATAAGGCTGAACGCAAGAAAGGCGGAAGATGATGCCAGAAGGGCAGGTGAGAGAGACACTTTGCGGCTGTCCTTGTCTTGGCATCTAGACAGGATGCTGAGGTTGGATGCAGGGGATGCAGACGCTTCAACCAAAGCCTGACAAGAGAGACAGGCCAAGAGCGTTGTAGTCACTGTACTCGTCGAGTTAGGCCCAGGGAAGTAATGGAGACTGCAGAGCGAAGACGAAGGGCGTTACGGTCCAGGGTTCCAGGATCATACTCCAAGGTTGCACTCGAGGCGGGACGTTGCACTGGGATGGGAGCATCATGATCGCGCCGACATGGAAGAGTCAGTCCGTCTCTTCCCAAATAGGCAACCGCGCTGATGCATCCCCGAGCTCGAGGACACACAGACGAAAGTCTCATGCAAAGGGGCCACCATGACGGCGACGCGGTGCAGGGAAACAGAGCACTAAGGGGCCATCAGCTCTGTCGAAGAGGAGAATCGAAATTACGGTAGGACTTAGGTCTAACGTCCGCCTTTGAAGTCTAATTCTTTCTCGAAACTGGTAACGTTAAGCGACAGTCCGTGGCTGGCGCAGGGGAGTAATTACTTGTCTTCAACACCGCTCACGCCAGCTTGTGATGGCTGCACAGAAGCAAGACCAGGCTGAAATGCCGTAGAAACTCCTTCGTCGCATTTTCTGGCCAGGGACTTGTGATCACATGATGAGAACGCGGCGAGGACGGTGGAAAGAAAGAGCCCGAAGCCCGAAATACGGGACAGCTAGGCGCTTTTCATCCCATCTGTCCACTAGTTATAGTAAGACGGAGTAACCTGTTACCATCGACCAGCTCAGACAACCGACAAGTGAAAAGTCTAAAAAGACTCGCTCGTTTGCCTTTCGCATCCCTAGATCCCCTCCTAAGCAGGAGCCCCTGTGAAGATATTACCTATTGGGTGACATCAGCCCACTGTTTACGATGGTTTCTTACAAAGAAATACAAGCTTCCAACTCTCTCATCAACGATGCAACGGCCCCGCGCGTTTCCGTCTTCGTCGGTGGCACATCAGGCATCGGACAGCTCACGGTTAAGGCCTTGGTCGCTACCGGTGCGAGCGTGAGGATCTACCTAGTCGGGCGCAAGAGTTCCGAAGAGCGAATGCGTGCTTTCATCCAGGAGTTGGATGCCATCAATCCTAAGGCAGAAATCATTTGGACCGAGGGCGAGATCTCGCTTCTGGCGGAAGTAAAGAGAGTGTGCGAATCCATCAAAAGCAAGGAGTCACGCGTCGACTTACTGTTTCTTACGGCGGGATACGCACCGTTCGGAGCACGCAAAGAGACTTCCGAAGGCTTGGAAATTACTCAGAGCCTGGAGTACTACTCTCGAATACTGTTCATCTTACACCTTCTCCCCCTCCTTGGCCAAGCGGAAGTCCCCAGGGTCATCAGCGTTTTGGCGGGCGGGATGGAGAGAGCAAATGTCGACTTGGACGATTTGGACTTAAAGAAGCCTGGGAATTTTGGCCCTATCAAGGCTCACATACAATACCCAGCGATGAACACGACGACTCTCGAGAATCTAGCCAATGAAAATCCCAATGTGACATTCATCCACTCCTTTCCCGGATGGGTCGATACGGGAAATGTGAATAGAGGTTTGGATCCGGGTTCGATCATGGCCTGGTTCGTCTGGCTTATCCTTGAACCTCTTATTCGCATCCTTTCGTTTAGCGACGAGGAGTCTGGACAGAGGTACTTGTTCCAAAGTACCAGCGCTGCTTTTGGCGGTCGCGGCGTACCATGGAAGGGCAAGCCAGGTGCAAATTCGTTGGGGAAGCAGGCGGATGGGCTTTTCCTCGTCAATTCCAAGTGCGACTGCACCTCGAATGCGAAGGTTGTGTCCCTATTACGAGAGAAGGCGCAGGGGAAGATTTGGGACCATACGCTGGAAGTTCTTCGACCATACTTGTAGGCTGAAGAGTCTATTTCATCACCTGTCCGACAATGTTGGCGAGCTCGGTAGGTACCATGGACAGGCATCAGTGTACTTAGCGAATCGTCAAAATGATTATCAGGCCTGTAACTTGTCCTTCAGATCGGTTGAACCATCCAATTCGTACCAGTTGTGCTAGTCATATCAACACTTCTACCTCTTTCTCACCATCTACCTCCTGACCGTCCTATGCATACTTGACGAAGGCTCCTATCCCTCTAAGAAAAGAAAAGTACGAGTTCCATCCGGAGTAAGTTCCCGAAGCAAGTATTTAGCAGTCATAGGTTCAAGAACACGCTATTGTCACCCCTGACGAAGCGCGTAGGAGGTCTACACGCCTTAGACTCCACGGCGTTCGACCAAAACTAGGTAGTGTTGCATTCCGTGCGGATACGGTAGAAAAAAAGCATCACTTGGATGTACTTAACTGTAACCGCTGAGGACTTCTCTTACATCAATCAGCCCCTGTTGCTCCTTTGTACGCCACTGTACAGCTTTATAGAGATAATATAGGCTCTTGAGCCTCGGTACCGCGAGCCTCACTTTGCCAGCTTCCCGAACCACCTCAGCCAGGATGGTTTTGCATTCAATAAAACGCCTCTTGCAAACATTCTGCTGCATACTCGGTACAACAAACTTACCGATTGAGTCTGATTCAAGCGTTTGCTCGATCAGGCCTTCCTCCAGCTTGACCTCCGCAACGGCCTTTGCGGCGGCCAGGACTGACTTCATTGCCGGGCGAATCATGCCATCGATGATGTTGTTGCTCTTGTCAGGATCGGCGGCCGAGTAGAGTCTCAGTCTGGATGTGTCCAGGTTTGTGAGCGCGCAGACCGGGTCGTATATCACGTGAAAGACCAGTTTCCGCCAGCGGGTAGCAACAACATCTTCGTCGACAAGTGCCGTTCCCTTGCCAGAGCGCTGGTATAGGCTTACTAAAGTCTCAACGGTCTGGACTTGACGCTTCTAGGCTACTCTATCGTTCGGAAAGGTGCCAAGAAGAATCCTGTCATGCTGGTCGTGAACAATGTGGCCCGCTGACGACTCCTTGGCCCCGCAGAAGCTGACGCTAGAGACGACGATGGTCATGGAGAAGTCTTCCATAATTGGTCTCTCGATGTTAAGCCCGTTCTGGAGCAACACAAGGGTTATTCGATGGTCGACCACCGCGAGCCTGATCATGTCTGTGGGGGTTGGTGGGATATCAGGGATGTTTTTCGTACAGCAGATGAAGTAGTCGAGTGAAGTGTTCGGATCAGCTGCCCGGTAAGTCGGTATAGTCTTCACAAGTCCTCCGAAAGCTTCCATCCCGTGACATATCCGCGGTCGCAGGACTCGATAGTGAAGCTGTCTTTTGAGGCTGCCTCGAAATTGGACCGCAGAGCCATAACCACCGTCGCACCGCCACTCTGTTCGAGGTTATAACCCGCAATGGTACCGACGCCGCCGCTTCCGATGACCAGAATGCGTTGGTACGGCACGGCCATGTTTGCTGTAGATTCCCTGGTGAGTTGACGTCGAATAAGGATTTGCACCATGTAATCATGTAACGTAGGTGCCCGCCGACTTCAAGGGTTGAACGGTGAAGCTTGCGGTCTAATTTAGGAACGGAGGGAGGAATGGGCCACTCCACCTTCCAGGTCGGCAGAGCAGCTTTATATTCCTACATGCACGCACAGCTCGGCCGGTCACTGGAAAGTCGTGGCCGCGGGCTTGAATGCATTGGAGCCTCCATCAGATCCGAAGGTCTCTATGTCATCGCCGTGTTTGAGTTTACCATCATTCAAGCTTGCCTGCGAACGATTCTCAAAGGTTTCGTTCGAATTTATTTCTCGCACCGGCTTGAGACAATCAGATGCACGACAAGATGTGGCGTGCCGTGTCAGAAGGAGGAAGGCATAGTCTACGGATCACCTTAGCCCTCGTTACCGGCCGCAAGATAACAAGGTAAGGTATCCCTAAGTAGGGTAATGTAGCCTCAGCCTCCGTGTCTCAGGTATCCGTCCCACAGCATCAATCTGCACGATTGGTATTGGGAGCTTCGCTACTCTGCCTTGCTCTGTCTTGAAGGTGCTGCTGCGAATGAGGTGCTTAGCAGCCACATGCCTCTCTGGCAGCGTTGTCTGTTAGGGGTACGGCCATTTTTGCCATAAAAGTGCTTTTTGACCGTGGCCATGTCAAGGGCTTTCGTACTCCCGCTCATAGTTTGGTAGGGAACAATACACACCGTGTTATACTTCGATATCAGCTCTGGTATGTACAAGATAAGAAGATGCCCTGGACTCCTAGAAGAAGATCCCTCTCAAGGATGGATTTACATGGCGCTTAAGAATTCGTCAACAGTTTCTATCATAGATACTCATAGGGCATGATAATAAGTACGGAAGAGAGTAGGCTCTGATAGCGATGAAAAATCATAACGGCGTCGAGACAGCCACATACAAAAAGAAAGAAATCTGCCCCGAGAGCAAGGATTGTTGAGCAACTGGCTTAGGTTATATATTCCCTATTCCAGCGTGAGGTACGTGTCATCAGTCATGGCACAAGAGTGCTTTAGAAAGAGAGCCCCTATATCTTCCATACGTCAATAACAAAACAAAACGAAGACTTCCGTGAAGTTAGGAATAGCACGGCGATACCGACGGCTCGACCATGGCGGAAAAAAGCGAAGCTCCGTCTAGAATCTGCCGTTGAGAACCTTCATGCAAGCTTCGCACAGTTCCCGATCCCTCCTTCGTTGATTTTCAGGTGCTGCGGCTACGAACGCACGCATGAGCTCGTCAATGACGACGCCGGCCTTCTTGTTTTCGACCACCATACGTTTATGGAAACGCTCGAGACGACGGAAATCAAACATGGTGAGCTTCTGAAATATCTCCGGCTGTTCTACGTCGCTGTCTCCCGCAAGCGCATTCGCCGAGTCGCCTTGCTCCCTCGGAGCGTTATCGGATCGTTGTAAAGCTAGCTTTAATCCATTTACTAAGTCGTGGGCCGTGCAGCCGCACGCGGCTGGCACGCACGGGTCAGCGCCGGCGACGAGGAGCATGCCAGTGAGAACGAGTAAGTATTCCGGAAACTTGAAGACTATGTCTGAGCGGGTAACAAGCTGGGACTTGAGGAGGGTGAATAGGGGCGTTTCCAACCGGCTGTTCAGGATGTTGGGGTCGGCTTTGTGGTCCAGCAAATATTCCATGAACGCTGCCATTTTGAGAAGCTGCTCCGTGTCGAATCTGCCCCAGAGATCCTCGAGGGGGTACTGGCAGAGCAGATGCAGTACCGAATTGCCGTCGTGCCGCTGCAGGTTGACGTCCGCGCCCCTGGCCTGGAGGACAATCCACAGCTGGCCGACTTCAGGGTCTGTAAAAGCTCCCAGAGGCAGGCGGGTGATGAGCATTAAGGCAGACGACCCCTTCGATGTAATGCTATTGGCGTCACAACCATGCTCTAAAAGGTAGCGGAGAGCGATTTGTCCTGAAATGCCAAGCTTGAGGTTAACGATGTTGGAGCTTTCCGGGCTAAGTCGGGCCTCCAAAAACTCCAGCACCTGCACCATCAACGGTATCTCCTCGCATCCTTTGGCATTTGGGTCTGCCCCATGCTCGAGGAGGAACTCCGCCAGGTCACAGTAGTCGCGGTACCCCGACGTAAACAGGGTGTACAGTGGGAGCTTGCCCTCAACGCAGAGGTTGATGTCGACACCAATCTTCACGAGGTGTTCCAGCGCCATGAGACCTTTGCGAGGGTGGGAGAAGGTCTCAGCCAAGCTCTCACAGGCGTGTTGAAGCAAAGAAATGGAGTCTCCCGGCAGTCCATTTCTGTTTTCGCGTGAGACCAGCAGCGGGACCTTCAACCATTTCTGAAAGTCGTCATAATCGTCAATCTCAAGTACAAAGTCCAAAATGGACTGCCCGGTCGGCGAGACGACTGAAAGATCTGCTCCAGAACGCGTGAGCCAGGCGAGCCCGTCTATGTCAGCCAGGGCGGCGTGGTGCAGTGGGGAATAGCCGTCCATGGCCACGGTGTTCACATCGGCCCCACCATCCAAGAGTTGCTGCAACAAGAGCGAAATGTCCGCGTTTATGAAATCACTGCCCCAACTCATTTTGACTTCAATCATGTCCAGAAACGGCCCGAGAACGTGAAACCAATCTTCTTTGGGCCGGGTCGGCGGCAGAGACTGTTCCATCCCCGGAGTTCCCGGGAGGTTGGGGGACCCCGTTCCAGGCCCACGCTCTTTAGGCGCAACTGCGGCTGAAGGTGTGGCCATGTAGGTGTTGAGATTGTCCTTCGGGCAGTAGTCTTTAAGAGCAGAATGGAGTGATGTGTACCCATCTTTGTCGCGTGCGTTCACTTCGCATCCTGCCGCGATAAGGAGCCGGGCGAGGCAGGGTTCCCGACAGAGGTGAAGCGGCGTCTGGAGCCGTTTGTTTCTAGCATTCACTTCCGCGCCGTGTATAAGCAGCGACCTAGCTGCAGCAAACCGCAGAGAGTCGACGGCATTGTGGAGAGGTGTATTACCATCGTTATCTCTCGCGCACACTTCGGATCCAGCCTCGACAAGCAGCTCAACCACGATATCCGTGGAAGCTAGGTGTAAGGGGATTTGTCCCGCGGTGTTTCTAGCGCCAAGGTCGGCTCCCGGAAGTGAAATGGCAAACTGTACTATGATCCTCGAGAAGCTGTCCCTATCTCTGACCGCTAGGTGAAGGGGCGTATTGCCAGCCACATCCTGGCACAAGCCGGTGGCACCAGCATTGATCAACGATCTTACGATCGTCGGCCCCTTATGGCTAGGGCTCCGCCAGGAATACCCAGAGGCGCTAGAAAAAGCAATGTGCATGGCAGTTTGACCTTGGCGATTTCGTAATTCCGTATTTGCGTGCCAATTCAAAAGTTCCTGGACGACGCCGGCCCGGAAGTCATCCGTCGCGACATGCAGCGGTGTGTTGAGGTAGTGATCTTGAAGATCTAGTTTGGCTCCTGCTTTTAGAAGGGCGCGAGCGACCTGACCGGTGCCACAGCAATGGAGGGCAGTCTGCATGTTTACGTCCGGGATGTTAGGATCAACCCCAAGTTTCAACAGTCTGCGCGCCGCTTGTACAGCTTTCGGTTGATCGGAACTGCAAAACAGATGCAGAAGAGTCCTCCGAGTCCGCGATTCCGCGATGGCATTGAGATCGAGCCCCTTCGACTGCAGCCAGGAAGCCGCCTTGGCGGACTTGCAACATCTGAGAAGCTTAGTTGTCTGGGTCCGCAAATCAGGGCAAGATTGACTTTGTACGAGTTTGCGAACAACGTCGACGAAGTCGTTGCAAAGAGCAATCTCCATCATAATAATAAAAGTTTCCTCGACAACTCCTCCCTTCTCAATCTCATCCAAGACTTCGTCGACAAGGTTGAAATGGCCTGTCGCGGCAGCCAGCGTAGGCTTGACGTGGGCTGCATTCTGCTCGTAGAAGTTCCCTCGTGCGGGGAGCTTCCAGTACTCTGGTGGCTTGAAAGCATAGTCGTCGTCACTATGAGGTACGAGCCACGAGTGGTAGTGCATTAGATTTTTCCGGTACAACAAATCTTGGTACCGGAGCCTGGCAATCGTGTTCAGGTTGTCATCGAGCTGCTGGCTAAGCCGGACGTGTTCGGTCCACCACGAATAGCAGTATTCTAAGAAGGGGAATTTCCTGTAGTACGATCTGAGTACGTCCGTGAACTCCTTCGCTTTGGCGACATCAAGCCATAGGTCAGTTCTTGGTGCAGAAAGAGTTGAAAGTTGAATGCGAAAGAAGTCCGGTTTTGAGGCGTAGAGAATGCATGTCTCTCCCATGATGGCGTGGGCCGATTCAATTCGAATCCTAGATCTCCAACTGTTCACCTGCTGATTGTGCTTGTCTCTAGGTGTACAGAGGAAATCCCTGACCGTCTGGTGGATCACGAATACATGGCCGTCGAATACGTGGACAATAAAGCCACAGGTATTTGCCAACCATGTCGCGAATGTATTAGTATCATGCGACCAGAATGTTACCCTGTTAGTCCGAGCGGCCTGGCTGTGCGGATCTCCCAAATCGTCCAAATCGTCCAGATCGTCCATATCATCCAGATCGTCCGGGTTCGGGCCGCCAGGGCTTTGCCTCTTACTCAGGAGACTCGAATGAGTCGCGTAGGCGGCCACCAGCTCTTCCACAGTCAAGGGGCGAAAAGCAGCCACGATCATAGACAGAATTGTCGTCACTGTATCGGCATCTCGATCATTCACTTTGCTCAACAAGGCCTCGTATGCCTGGTCCACCGTCTCTGGAAGCCAATCGATCGTCATTACATTCCCATCTTTTTCAATGAGTTCGAACACTAGTCGAAGCCAGAGATATGTTCTGTTTGCGACCCTCCGAAGCTCTTGGCGAATATTGTCAATAACATCCGAGGAGAGCTGGTTTCGTTCTCGCTTTGCCAGGTTACCGAGTCGATGATCGATGACCAGGTCAATCTCATCGCTAATCTTGGCAATTTCTTTATCACTAGCATCCAGGCTGATAAGATGCGAATGAAGAGAGCCGAAAGAGGTCAGTATTGTCTCATACGGCCTAGTGGTGACCAGAAATTTCAGGGGAAGTTGTGTGGAATTCGAAAAGCTTTCGGTCATGAGGTTAACCAGGAGTTCTCTACCAGTCTTCTCGCACTCGTCGAGAGCATCGAGAACACAGATCGTTCTTCTGGACCGTGCATGATATCCCCTTACTGCGGAGATAAAGAGCGTCCAAAGCTTGGTCAAATTGGAGGTCAATGCATCGACTCGTTCCTTCTTCACATCATCCGCAAGGTCGAGGGCCACGGCCGGCAAGTTGCTGAGCAACTGGTGGAGCACGGCACAAAGAGAGTTGGTTGCCATTTTCTGGATCTCCAAGTCCTTGAAGAAGAAATGACACACGAAGACGTCCTCAGAGGCTTCATCTCGCAGCCGCTTAACGACACTGCGTGCCAGAACCGACTTGCCGCAACCCGGAGGGGCCGACAAGAGAAGCAGGCCCCTGTCCCGCTTTTCCCAGTCCAAGTAGGAGTGGTGCTCCTTGAACCAGCCGCCCGTTTGAGGGGCCAGATCCGGGTTGATCCCGTCTTTGAACTCCTCGTAGTTCAAGTACTTCAAGCTGAATCTAGAAATGATGTCATAAGCCTCCTCCTGAGTCGCCTTCTCTAGGCTCTTCACATCGCGGTCCTCTCGTCTCAACTCGCGCTCTTCGCGCTGGATGTCTCGCACCTCCATGCGAGCGCCTAGCTCTAGAAACTGCTCAAATCTGTCGAACAGACCGGTCCAGTACTGGAGTTGCTTTGCCTGGTTGGCCATGGACGCATCCTGGGACAGAGCGGCCTCGCACTTCTTGACCTCGGCAACATCTCCGTCCCAGTCGTTCCAGTTGACTTGGTCTTTGAGATATGTGGTCATTCGGTTCCACCTGTAGTACGCGAACACTGATTTCATCTGATAAGAAATGAGCGCGGAGTAGAGCTCGAGAATCTTGTTACGAAGACTGGTATGAACCACGGAGACGCCAGGATTCTCGAGCCTGGGATCCTCGTCCAGAAGGAGATCAGAAAGCCCGAGGTACCACTCGTGCCGAGCCACAATGTACTTGAGCCCGTCAAGGTTTGCCTTCCTGGCCTTCAGGGATGCACCCACACACTGGCTTAATTAGCTGTCGTTCAAAGTACAAGGCAACTGGAGCAACGCACATCGAGGAGCAGCGAGACACCGGAGAAGGCTAGGGCAGCTGGCGGGTATACTTCCAGCGACGAGGCGATCTTATCTTTGAACTTGCCCACGACTTCGATGGCAACAGCGCCCATCTCTGCGGCCTTGTGGCTGTCGGCCGTCTGTTGCCGGCGCACAACGAGGCCAGTCATTTGCTGGCGCCGCCGTGCAGGATTGTCTTGTGCTATTTCCTCCACGGCCGTATTATCCAGCTCAGACTGCAGCTCGCGGGCAACGATAGCTTCAAAGGACTTGATCAAGTCAGCGTCGAGGCCGTCATAGGCTTCATCCCACATCTCGGCGGATAGAGCCGGCTTTGTCGGCGGTGGTAAATTGGATGTGGAGACAACTTCGGCGAGGCTGGCCTCCAGGGGAGATTCGTCGACACCGGCCGCGGGCGACACATTGATGATAGAAACGGGTTTGTCGGCATCTCGCTTATGCACGGGTGTTGCGTCAACACCTGGTGATGGTAACTCTGTAGCATTAGAGCTGGGTTCTGGCCTGTCAGTAGTAGTGTCAGCCGTGACAGCGGCAGGTTCTGTGCGGCCACGGCCACGGCTGCGGCTGCGGCTGCGACTGCGGTCTCTGTGCGGTAGCAACGACTCTAGCCATTGAGGTGCCATGGCGTCGGAGTCGGCTACAATCCGCACGCTACGGCGCATACGAAGTGGTGAGGTGATAGTCTAGTGTATACGAGCGTCGAGCGTTGGTGGGTTCGCCGTGGAGCAAAGCGGGGGGGAGCCTTGTCCTCTACCTAGATAATATTATTGTAGGTACCGCAATAACAATTTTCCGTCCTATTAACAAGGCAAGTATAGACAAGGTGGTTGACAGTAGAGAAGATTATATTGTGGTAGCTATACGGAAGGTGGAAAACGAAGTTGGAAATAATAGTGGTGGTGTTGAGGTGGAGAATAGAAGGTGGGCCACATCCGAGACAATCTCGCACGGTATGACTGAGCCATCACTATTCACGGTAAGTCCATCAGCGCCTTTGTTCACCTTGAATTTCTCTGAGACCTAACTCTAACCTTTCTGATAGGCCCAGGACGATTATGGCAGAGCGGCCGTGGTGCTCCTGCGGCCGTACACGATACCACGACACCCGTCGGGGGGAGCTTGAACTTGCATTCAACGAGCGTAGTAACTGGGCCCGGGGTCAGTTCTTCACCTGCTCAATTGACTCGAGGTCACTATGTTGAACACTTTGACAGCAACTACAACGGCCGGTTTCCAATGACACGTTTCTAAGTATCGAGGATCTGGGCGACTTGAGGTTTCCAGTCACTGACGGCTTGCTGTCGTTCGATTTCTGTACATGGAACTACAATACCTCTGATATGTCGACAGGTGAGTCGTTCAGCCAACAAGTGCGACGATGAAGAGAAGTTCATGGAGTGTGTACTATAGCTGGAATCTTTCCACGGTATAATGACAGTTATGGTTTGTTGCAAAGGCAGTACAACATCCAATAGGGTGACATTCGAGTACATGACGACCCCAACGGCTATACTACCGGAGTGCGTATGAAGCGGAGACATACAAATCGCGGCCAGGATGAAGTTGAACATGGGAGTCTGGAAACCTGAAATAAGAATTGGGCGTAGACCTAATCAATAGTATCAAGGCCTTCATAACTATTAGACTCTCTTTAACGGAAGGGATATTTCTAGGTAGGGTGGTGGCAACTTTTTTACCAAGACTTTTCACACTGTCAATATTAACCTGGGCTACTTGACTCCGGCTTTTTAGCTCGGGTTAAGAACGTACGAAGTTGTCAAAGATCCAACTAGGTGATCCACTACCACTCTCGATAAGAATAGGTCCCACCGGGCTTCGGCTTGGAGTCTTCAGGCCACTATGGCGAGTTAGTTCCCTTGCCGCCGACCCCGGACCTCCACCCCTCAATTGCAATCCCCACAGACAGACACACCACGATTTGACCCTCTTCTCCGCATCTACCAGAGCTGCCGTCTTCCTGCCTACATCGTATAATAAATACCCCCGAGAGCCACCTCTAAGTCTGATCTTTGCCTTGATACCAAAAGGCCAACAGTATTGTTTTGCCTGAGGGTCGCTCACATACTGAGAATGTCATTCCCTGTCCCCCTCCGTGTGGCGCTACAAAGCAAATCCAAGGCCTATGGCTTTTGGCTCACGTATGTTGCTCCTCGTTCTGTTGATTAACCCTGGCTATACGAGACCCTTTGGCCTTAGAATCTTGTGTGTCATGCTGCCGTTGGTCTTTGATTTGACTGACCTTGTCTCCCCGGCATGGCGTGCAGGCTTCCCAGCGCCCCTGTCGCGAGGACGCTGCTCCACTCCAGTCTCGCCTCTGCCGTAGGTGGCTTCTCGTGGGTCTTAATTGACGGCGAGCACGGCCTGATCACGGACAATCACTACTACGATGTATGTCGTCCTCGTTGCCGCCGAAGATGGCCTGCCGGCGTGACGTGAGATATTCGCTGACCAAGACGCAATGAAGCTCAACAATGCCGTGTCCTCGGTCGGTGCTAGCCCGATAATCCGAGTCCCGTGGGGCGAGGAATGGCAGATCAAGCGGGCCCTCGACTCCGGCGCCCACGGCATCCTTTCTCCCATGTGCCACACGGCAGTACGGCAAAAACACCCGCCCACATGACGGCGCAACCGGATGTCTTCCTGAGGTGTGCTGACGAAGCGATATAGGAAGACGCCGCGAAGATCGTGAAATATTCCAAGTATCCCCCGGTTGGTAGTAGGGGCTACGGCCCCATGTACTCGGCCCACTCCGTACCCGGTGTCACGGCGGCGCAGTACGACGACGGAGCGGACTCCTCGTTAGTCGTCGGTGTGCAGATTGAGTCAAGGTCAGGAGTCGACAACGTCGAGGAGATTGCAAAGGTCGAAGGACTAGACTTGCTTCTCATCGGTAAGTTTGCCGTCCACGCCCTACCTCCTCACCTCCGCTCAACCACTCCTGCTCACGTGCACAACTACAGGGCCTTTCGACCTCGCCAAGCAGATGGGGGTCGTCCGCGGCGGCGAGGAGCACGAGGCGGCCATCCAGCGTATTCTGAAAGCGGCCAAGGCCGGCGGGAAGACGGCAGCCATTTTCTGTGAGTCTATTACGGTGCCTCTTGACATGGTAGGGTTGTAGCAGCTGATGTCAATGTCCCTTCTAAAGGCACCGACGGCGCGCAGGCCCAGATGCGCGCGGAGCAAGGCTTCGACATGGTCTCTATCATCACCGACGTAGGGCTGCTGGGAGGTGCAATGGAGCGTGAGCTGAGCGTGGCCACGGGCACTTCTAAGGGGTCAGAGACGCTGAGCAGGTCGGGTTATTGAATGTGACACCTGTCATCCTAGCCCTTCCACGGATGATGGGAGCGTTAGAAAGGGTTTGCACATGAGAAGTCCCAGATTCAGAATGGGTGCTATCTGACAAGGTGCAGCAGCCGACTCTCAAATACGTAGAAGTAGGTATATTCAGGAGAGAGATTCTTACTTGAAGAGCAAGGACTGATGTTAGGTGTGTCGGTTTACGTTAACCTACAAGGTTCGCTTCAGACTAAGCCCTTACAACCGTATACGCTCTCTAAGCTCCTTCGCCGTGGGAGTGTTGCGAATCGATTTCGCTCCTGCCCAGTGTGCAGGGGGCCAATACCAAGGATTATGAAGGGGTTTACCAACAAAACGACCTTTAGGATTTCTCAACGTACGCCACTATGCAATCTTGCTCTTATACAATAATCTAAGTCCCTTTCCCACACATTTCATATCCTGCTTTATCCTTAACTCACTGTTTCCTAAGCATATGAAATCAACCCCCTCAGCAATTATCCTTGGGAGTTAGAGAGAAAGAAGCCACCTCTCATGACGACCATCGAAACCAGCGTCTTTTTTTCATTTTCGGGTTTGATTCAACAAAAATGAAACGGGATTCCTCAGGTTCTTCATTTTCCGAATCCACTGCGTTGCTCAGGTGTTTTCCAAACAAGCGCATGTCTTTCAATTCCTCGAATGTCCTGTCCACGGTCTGCTCGTCGGGGAGACAGATGGTACCGAGAGCGATCGCGTCTTCCAATGCTTTCACCTCCTCCATATGTGTAGACTTCTGGAGAGTCAGTTCGGTTGCTTCGTCGGTTCGGCCATCTTGTTTCGCTATGGCAATGTGGAGATCCAGGTACTGAATTGTTGCGTCGATGTTGGCCCTTGACGTGCCAACAGCATTTTGGCTCACATACACAAAGAATAAAGCTCGAGCAGCCTGGATCTGCTCTCGCTCCTTGCGTATCACTTCCTGGTATTCTTTGGCAGTCTTCATCTTTAGCTTCAGCAGTTGCATAGCCTCTTCATTGCTCTTGATCTCGTCGAGGACCGCCTCGTCGTCAATTGTCCTCACTTCGTCCCTGAACTCGTACGAAATGTGCACGTGCTCTCTCCAGTCATGTTTGCAATGTTCCCATTTGCATTCGTATGTTGAAAAAGGATTATACCATCTCCAGAACGGGTTGCAGGACCGAAGCTCTTCGACGCCCTTGATCTCATCCGCTGCCTTAATATCACAGTTGTCGTGACAAACTGTTTTGAACACGGTTCTCAAGACACCGTTCTCATCCTGGACTTGGCTGACGCAGTTCGGGTGGCAACAAACCGTCCGTTTCTGCCCGAGGTTGTGTCGAACCGGAACAGTAATGGTGATCTTGCTCTTAGCCTTCTCGGCAAGGTTTCCGCCATGGGCGATGACTTCGAGCAGCTTGCGCTCGGCGTCTTCTAGGTCCCTCTGCGCAATCTTGGTGCTCGTGGTGAACTTTGCCAAGGGCTTCGCCATGCCTTCCAGGAAGCTCAAGGTCCGGTTGAGCTTAATGGTTATGCTGACGTTGTGCGTCGGGAGTCCCATGACTGTTGTGATGAGCCGGTGGACTGCGCCTGCTGACTTTGCCCACAATGCAGCGTGGTGGCCAATGCCTCCGGCCATTTCCGGGAGTTTCTGCTTGTACGCAGCTAAGTACATGAGTGCTTTGGCGTCGAAAAAGTATTGGTTCGACTCGCCACGAGCGATGCCAGTTCCCATCTTTTGCAGCATGCGGTCCAGTGGCACTCTGGTGGCCCCCAGAGTAAAATTCGTTATGCTAGAATTGGTGAATCCGAAGAGAATGTTCTTGGAAGCGTCGCGGTGGAGGCGAGACAACAGCTCACTCATACAGAATTTGAAAGTTGCGTCCAGGCGAGGTTCGTTTGGCGGTAACAAGATCAGGATAGCGCTGAGTTTGTCGATGGACTCGAGCATTTTCAAGATATCCCTTGAGTTTTTGTGGTCTTGATCGACGCCTGCGGTGTCATTGATGCCGGGCGTGTCAATGAAGCGAACAATTTTGCCGTCTATACTGAAACAGTACGTGAGCGACTTTCTCGTCGACGACTTTCCGGCTTTCGAGAATCTTTCCCAGATCGACTCCTTCCCCACAACCACCTCATGCTCCTTCATTCCCTCATCCATGTAGAAAAATGAGTACGGGATCACATATCGAAGTGGACCTGCGTCGGCCATGGCGTCGTGCAGGGACTCGAAATCCAGATAATTGACAAGGGCGTTGATGAACATGGATTTGCCCACTCCCGACTTGCCCAGTATGAGGATGTTGTACTCCTCAAGCGGGTCGAGCGCTTTCAGACGCTTATGCAGATCTTCGTCGCTGTATTTCACGAAGCCCGGACCGTGGACGGCGTGGTTGCACTTGAAGACAGCATCTGTGAACAGGTACCGAGAGCAAAGACAATATAAGTAATCGTCAGTAAAACCGTAGCAGACTAGGTCTTGACAAATTGGACATGTCCATTTGAGTTTTCCAGTCGCGAAACAGTTTTCGCCCGGACATGGGACCCGGACGACTCGTCGGCTCGGAGGTGGGTGGACGGTCCGTGTACGGTCGGCCTTTGCGGTGACGCTGCACTTCAATTGGCAAAGATCTGCGAGCTCTTTCCACTTCTGTGTCACGTTTGGGACAATGACTTTCCCGCCGCGGCGTTGCTCAATATACGCATTCTCGAGGTCCTTAGGCTTGGGGGCATCGTAATCCACGACGAGCACGCTATATTGGTCGGCCTGGTCATTGAGGAGATCAATGAGTGTTTGTCGGTCTTCGTTCCAGCCGGGCCTGCCCTGAGCTGCTCTGTTGAAATGGAAAATGTAAATATCGCGAATTCTCTTGCTGCTGATGTTGGCTTCAAGGTCGTCGTGGCTGATGTACTCCGCCCCTGCCTCTCTGACCATATCGGCGAAGGAAATCTTCTGGGTGTACTTTCCCACGATGCAGGAGGGGTGTTCATCACATGAGTCAGAAGAATCGTTCTCATGCAGGAGGTTCAAAAGGCTTTCCATGCCGGCTCGTCCACTTCGGATCTCGACAATTGCAGTTGCCAGACTTTTCTTGAAGTCCAACTCAACTCCCTTTGCAAACTTCAGGCTCTGTCGTGCGTCTTTTACGTGACTCATTGGGACGCAGAATGAGTGCTGCTCGATAAGGGTAACATAGTCGCCCAGGTTTCGAATTTTGGCCCCAAGCTTCTCCAAAACGGCAATGGAACCGTCAAGGCCGTCTTGTTCGAGTTGTTTCACAACAGCGTCGTGTTGTATCTCAACCTGAAATATTTTGGCGACTTCCTTGATCGGCGAGAGGTGGAAGGCGATGACCACGCCCTTGCCATCGTTGACGTCTTTGAGAGATGACGGAATGGTTCGAAGAAAGTCCCCGACCTCTCCGAAGGTGGCTGGAATACCGCCATTAGCAATATTGCCAACATCAGCTATGATCTCAAAATCAAGCGAAGTTGTGGTCGAGCTGAACGTGCTGTCCGATTCGACCTTCCCATTGAGATGCATCTCTCCGACAGATTTGGCCAATCGACTCAACATGCCATCCTTGAGTGGTGGAGCAGAATACCCGTTCTCCTCCCTCATTGGATTCTCGCGAAAGTCCGAGGGATTATTGCCCAGCTTGGATTTGATCTTGCGGCTAGTGGCGAGATCCCTCTTGGTCTCCTTCAAGGACACCAAAGTTCGTGCCCCCCACTCTATACCGCTGATGACATGTGTTGCACCTTCTGTTTGAAAAGCAGTCACGTCCACGCAGCTTTTCAGACTCTCAGTCTCGAACCTAAGGGTCTGGGTCGTCGTCGGGGTGATGCAAAGCGTGGAAGCTTGTCGGACACAGGTACTCAGCTTCTTCTTGGAAAGGTATTCCGCGCACCAGCCACCCCCCAAAATTCCGCATAGAATACTGACGCCTAGCTCGGCCGAGATTCCCAGACTGGAAAATTTTTCTTCGAGAGAGTCGGTCGAGGTGTGCTTGTATGTCAACCCCGGCCCATCGACGGTCTTGATGGATTCAGGTGGAGCGTCTGTGGTCTTGAGGATCGAGCGTATGAGGGCCTTTTCGGACCGGGCATCATACAAGAACCCAAGAGCGGCTGGAGGTCCCTGCCCTGATTGGGTCATCGCCGGACGTACTTCAGTTATGAATGGCATCTTTCCGCAAGACACTATGTGATTTGAAAACGACGTTGAGTGATATTGGTTCAATGACGTGTGAGAAAGCCGGATCTCAGAGCGTTCTTTCATAGGTGAAGACGGAGCAAAGGTCAGCAGAGAGACAACACCTGGGCCCAGTGTGGTAAATATACTCGGGTGCCAGGTCTGTCCTGGACTGGGACGAGCTCTATCAACATTTAATTTTACACTTTGGTATCATGCGTTGCTGAAGCCACAAAGAGTTGAAACCAACAACTGTGCCTGGGGGATACGATTGGACGATAAGCTGCTGTTGGTGCCTAACACTGTCCAACCGGCCTCAATTGGATGGCCGGCCCGTCGCTGTTCTCGTCGCTGCGCCGACTGACAGGAGAGTTGTGGCGAATCGTACTGTCGCATCACCACCTCCCTGCCCTGAATAATCACCAGTTTATACCAGTATGGCACTCGGCGAACATACATGTTACCGCCCGAATAGAAGAAGATAAAAGAATTTACGAACATCCTGATAACTACAAGGTAGGTATAGTCTGAGATCCGGGCATGCGAAGGAGGGTGGCAGGGGAGAGGGGTTGGTTGTGGGTTCCCTCCAACGAGGCTGCGGTAAGGTCGAGACGGTTGGCTAGGGTCACAACATATCATGCCGACAGGCATCTCTCGGTGCCGCGCGCCAGTAGCTGCTGCTGATTGGGACAGCACGAGTTTTAACATGCGGTCCTTGAGATGATAAGTAGAGAAAATCAACACCCTTGCTTCCTAACAAGGTTCTAGTCCACATTCAAGTCCAATCTGGAGGCTGCAGGCGGCAAGCATACATCGAAGGGCGGCGCCAATTTGGTCTATGCTGATGCAGGTGGCTCAAAGGTAGATATTCGTCCGAGACTACCCAACTCTACAGCTCTTTGGACTTTATGCGTAATTTTGTCTCGATGATAACGATTTCAGACTAAAAGGCATATACAGGACATGAGAATTTTGTCACGTATCACACTGAATTGAGGCACAGGGGCCGCGGCCGAGGGGGGAGTTGGAGCGGCCGAGATAAAAAGTCGGCCGCGCTCCCATCGATGGCTCTCGATATGGCTTGGCTAATCGAATGCACACTCACGTCTCAGATCGCTCGCCGGTGCGCACCGTCAAATACGGATCCTTGGGTTCCTTATTGCGAGAAGTTATTCTTTCAGAGCAGTATTTTCTTGATGTTTCTTCAAGGAGCATAGTATCGTTCCATATCCATCCTCACCATGGTCTTCTTCTGCACCACACAAAAGACCGCCGACGCCACGGTGGAGGTAGACGAGAGTATCGTCTCACCTGAAGAAGAGCCGTTGCTGCCAACGTCAAACAGCGAAACACAAAATTCAACAGGGAAGTGGATTAAACCCTCTGCGTTCTGGTGGATTGAGGTTGCCATTTTCTCCAACGTTTTCTTGTCAGGATTTGATGGAACAGTGACAGCATCCACGTACACTGTCATCAGCTCGGAGTTCATGAGTTCCAACTTGGCATCATGGATCACCACTTCCTACCTTATTACCAGCACGGCGTTGCAGCCTCTCTATGGGAGATTCTCCGATATCGTCGGAAGACGGATCTGTCTATTCACTGCAACCTCATTGTTTGGTGTTGGGTGCCTGGGGTGTGCGCTGAGCCCTGACCTGGTGACGCTGAATATCATGAGAGCCATCACAGGTATCGGTGGTGGAGGGTTAATGACGATGGGTGAGTGACCATTCCGAAGTAGAGGTTCTTTGTTTAACAATGGAAAAAGCGACAATCATCAATTCGGACTTGGTTCCCCAGAAGCAGAGGGGCATGTATCAGGCATTCCAGAATGTGCTTCACGGCCTCGGATCTATCTGCGGTGCTTCGCTCGGCGGACTCATTTGCGATGCTATAGGCTGGCGGTTCTGCTTCCTCCTTCAAGTGCCAGTATCTGTCGCTGCTCTGATCATTGGAAAACTGGCTATTCCGGAGAAGCTCAAAGTAGAAGGCGACAACAATTTCGACCTGCAGGCGAAGAGACCTTCAAAATGGGAGCAGATAGACCTCAGCGGTGCGGGTCTTCTGTTTACTGGGTTGTCGTTGCAGCTGGCCGCAATGAGCATGGGTAGCAACGGCATGTCATGGGCTAACCCAGCGGTCGTGATATGCCTGGTATGCAGTTGTCTGCTGCTGGCAGGCTTCTTCACGGTGGAAACAAAAACAAGGGCGATCCCTATCATGCCACTTGGTATGCTCAAGAGCACGGAGAGGGCCGCTCTGCTGATCATCAATGCCTGTCTCGGCATCTCCGGCTATGGGGTACGTCATTCAACAGATACCATGGGGTTCGAGCGCATGATTAATTCATATTCCTAGTTTCTCTTCCTCATGCCTCTATTCTTCCAGTCTGTCCTCTTAGACTCTGCCTCAGTAGCCGGTCTTCGGCTCGTAGCACCATCCCTCGCAACTCCTATTGGCGGCCTGACAACGGGCCTCATCATGAGGCACGGGGATAGACTCAGCCTGCTGACTAGAGCAGGTCTGCTGTGCCTGATAGTAGGGGGTTGGTTCAACCTCTCCCTTGGCATGACTGATCCGCTCTGGAAGTATTCTGTCTACTTGATGGTAGGAAGCTTTGGTCAAGGCATGGCGTATCCGTCCAGTCTATTTGGCTTCATCAGGGCCTGTGATCACAAGGGTAGGCGAAGAAACTCATCAATGCCCCCAGAGCTTAATAGGCACGGCTGACAACACTAGAACACGCGGTTGCGACATCACTGCTTTACCTCGTCCGCTCGATGGGTGCCGTTTGGGGAGTTGCAAGTGTATCTACAGTCACACAGACTGTCTTGGCGTCGAAAATGTCTGACGCCTTCTCGGACAAACCGGGTGGTCCAGAGGTAGGCTGTCTAACGACCCGAAGATCTATAACCCATAAGCTGACGGGTGTCGCACAGATCATCGAGGCTCTCAAACACTCCGTGGAGGTTCTTCATCGCCTTCCTCCTGAGGCGCGACACATCGCTCAGGGTATATACTACGACGCCTGTCGGACGGGGCTCTATTTCCTTCTCGGGGTCAATGTCGTCTCGATGCTCTGCAGTCTGCTTGTGCCGTATAAGAGACGGGGTGCAGGGCATGCGGAACACTGAGTATCCGACTTGGCAGGATAAACGGAGCCTTCTTGAAAGAACTGGGGGCCTAATTTAGACGGAAGCTGAGATACTCCTGGCGTCCAGCTAGGAAATAAGCCAACCCTCGTTATTGAGGACCTCACCAATGGTAAAGACACCGAGGTTGCTGTTATTCATTAGCTGGCAGCGCCCGGAGTATAGAACCAGTGGCTCAAACATCCACAGGATGACACTTGAATGTCTTTGATCTAGGTACCGGGAAGTGTAGCTTAGTAGGGCGACTTGATACCACACTTCTTGTGAGCTCATGCCAAGCATCTATCACAATTGTACCCGTGCCGGCGGCCGCTGGGGCCATCTGCTATTACGGTGTAAAGATGTGCTCTTAATCATACGTACCTTACTATACATGTGAATCTGCGATGATGCTTGCAGAGGGACATTCGGTATCGCCTGGTATCTCTGGCCAATAGAGCATAGAACTGCTGCCATTGGTGCACGAAAAGGGCCGAGTCGTGACTTTGAAGCGACACGGAGATTTTTTGTCGATGTCGCCATCCATTACCAGCCGGGCTGACATAAGCTACCAGCCAAGTCTACAGCCTTCGCGGTTAGTGTGCTTTAGCGGCCTCGGGCTCGATATCTACGGTATCTACGGCGTTGTGGATCTTTTATCCTTCATCACCGAACAGTGGCTACTACCCGAGGGGTAAGGGCACCTCGGCCGGAATTCGAGGATGTCCCAAAGATAACTCAGAGTAGATGGATCGGCCGACATGTCACTCCCAGCGTCTCCTCTAGGCCCGCGAAATGATCTACGGATCTCGCAGCGGCAGCCGACTGCCTGCAGAGGTGAGTGCTTAATCCCTGGGATTCGCACAATCGGACCCGGTTTCTGACTTGCGCAGAGTGCTCCCGCCGAAAAGTACGATGTGATAAGCGAACTCCCTGCTCGAGGTGTGTCCGGCTGTCGCGGCCATGTACGCGTGAGACGGTGAGGATAAGCAAATCGCTTAATGTTCATCACGACGAGCTCCAGTTCCTGCACCATCTGAGATCCCTGCTTGGATCCAAGGCCAGCATCGCTTCGGCAGCGGATGACTTGGATAATCGGATCCGCACCCTGGAACATGGCGGACCCTCTGAGGAAACCACACCGGCAATGGCTGATAACCGAGAGGGTTCTATCCTCACCAAAAGGCTTGACAGTGTCGAGACAGACAATGATATCCTGTCGTCCTCACAACATCCAGAACGAGTTCCAGAGAACGACGGAACGGAATCAAGGCGTCTCTCAAACACGGCTGAAGTCGCCGTCGACAAAGTTCAGACGGACAATGCGTCCATCTTGACGGCTGTGGAGTTCCTGGCATGGGGCCGCAACATCAGGGCTTGCTACCCCCATCGGGCTTGCACTTGTTATCAGCATCGTCGCTACTCCGAACTTGTCTCCATCAACAGCGATCCAAGCTGGCTGGGGAGGATAGCTATGCCTGTTCATCTCGAGGAGGATATCCTGATTCCGGTGGGATCTGCGAGGAAGGTGATCGACTTCCATTTAACCAACATCCATTGGCACCACAACGCCTTCCATTGCTCAACATTCCTCCACAAATGCGAGCAGTTCTGGCTGTCGGGGACCGTTGACCATCCACTTTGGCTGGCCCTTTACTTCGCCGTCAGTAGTGTCTCGTTGTGGACGCTCCTCAACAACCATCATCGCCGACAGGAGCTCGGAATCGAGTTTGATGAAGATCTTGTCCAGAAGCAGTTTCAGGCCATGGTCAATATTCTGTACGAAGAGAACTTTTTGGAGCAACTGTCTCTCTACAGTATCCAGGCCATCGTCATCTCGACAAGAATTGCACATAACTTAGGCCGGAGCGACCTCAATGCGACCCTGGTCGGAGCAGCGGTTCGCATTGCGCACTGCCTAGGTCTACATAAAATCTCTGACTCTTCAGTGGGCTTGAGCTACAATGAGCAGGTAGAGCTCGAAACAGGCAAGAGGGTCTGGCGGCAGCTTGTGATACAGGACCATTTCCAGATCCCCTTTACGGATACCTACGGTTAGTTGCTCGAGCCTGCCCCTTAAGCTGAAGCTCACAAATTGATGACAATAGTCATACATCCTTTGCAGTTCATCACTCCTCTGCCTAAGAACTGCAGTGACGATGATATGATCGAGAGAGACAGCGAGGTTGCGACAAACTCATCGTACGTCATCATGCTTGCCCGCTCGGCCGCGCAGATTCCACCTCTGCTCGATGGCCTTGGGCCTATGGGAGCTCGAAAGCCGATTCGGGAGATATATGACCACGTATTGTACTGTGACAAGGAGATGCGCGCCAGCGTGCAGCGTATCCCGGTCTTCCTACTCCGGGGCACTGACCCAGGCAGCGGCAACGCCCTGCCGTGGCTCCCTCTGGCTCGACGGACACTCGCGATTAGTGCGGCCGAGAAGATCATTATGATACATCGGCCAGTGCTGTTCCACTCCTTCCAGAGCCCTGCGTTCTCCAAGACGAGAACCACCTGTGTCGCAGCCGCAATAACCATTCTGCGGGAGCATGAGCAAGCAACGGCGGAGAATGCCTTGTCGATATGGACACATTCGGCATTCTGCGTCACGGGCGCCGTCGTCCTCGGCCTGGAGCTCTTCCACCGGACGGACCACACCGACGACACGGCCCACAGGTACCGGCAGATGATGATCAGCGCAGCCGAACGGCTCCGGAAGAGGCGGTGCGACGCAATCGCTCAGCGGGGCGCGATCTTGATCGACACCATGCTGGCGGCGGAAGAGGACCTAGTCCTCAGACTGATGAGGACGTCGAGGCAAGGGGGCTCTGTGGAGTCGAGGCAGCGGCAGGTCATCAACGACATGATTGGGAGCCATGAGATCCTGACCAAGTTTCTGGCGTCTAACACCGAGAAGGTCGGTTCGTCGCCGGCTGAGCAGCACGTGTCTCTGGATGATATCCAGGCGACCATGGAAATGTACACGACCCCGGACTTTGACTCGTGGTTCAACGAGGTCTTCGCCCCGACCTCAGACCCGTTTATATGAGAGATTTGGGCGTTTAGGGAACCTTTACTGTGACGGATCGAATCTGGTTGATATGCCTTACACAGAAGGGCAAAAGCTAACATTGGACTTGGGAGTAAGTTGATTCGAATTTATATTTATATTAATGTTTAAAGTTTAAGGGTTAAGGTTGGATGGTGGGCCAAACTGGGAGGTGGACCAAACTGGGAGGTGGGCCAAAGTCGGGGGTTCAACTTAGGCAAAGGAAATCTTTACAGTGACGGCGCCTATTCATCCACTCTAGCTTAGCGTTTCTGATGACCTGAGGGATTCACTCATGTATAGAACGGATCCGAATCAGACGAGGTGATGATTACTGACTAGAGGTACAGGGGTATAGTATCAGCACCAGGCATGAACCGAGGTGTTGGCCCGTTGTATTCTCTAGCCGATATAGGAGTCAAGTTCTCGATCTTGGACTAACATTGAAATCTCGCAATTACAAATCAAAGTCTTTATATCATCTGCATACGTTGCAGTTCAGCCTTTCGCCTTAAAATGATGCCCATCGTCCCGCCCTTGATGACTTAGAAATTGTACAACAAAATCTTGGGCCTGGGCTCGACATCGAGGCCTTCTTCAGGACCAGAGTTCTCGCACTTCTCAGACGATCGGGCGCCGTTGTCCGTCATGTTGCTAGACCTCTTGATCTGAACGTTAGAGTATGCGTACATGCACACAAGGCATATGACCAGGAGCAGCGAGAATGCCATGAAGGCTACAGCGATCGTCCATCCGCGGTGATAGAACGGCAAGTCATCAGACCGGAACAGCTGACCGCCGACAATTCCGGCACAGTTTGCGGCCATAATGAACATCGCCTGTATCATTGAGGTCAGCCTATCTGTCTTCATGAGGGTGCTGATCATTCTAGAACTCACCATTCGAATGGATCGCTCTGCAGGGGATCGAGCGTTGATCGAGAGCCAAGAGCCATTGACAGAGTCTAACACAGTCAGATATTGCTGGAAATAAGGGGTGGATTGTCCGCTTACGCCACCAGCTGCACGTCGCGCTTGCCATGGTGAGCATGCCGTACTTCAAGCCGGAGCTGGCATCGTCGGGAAGACACTTGTACGCCACAGTGAAGGCAAACTCAATGGCGACGGCGAAGAGGACGACAAGGCCGCGGCGGCCCCATTTGTCACTAGACGAAATTAATCTTTGTCTAGATGCAATGAGAACACAGGACATGGTTGGGATACGTACGCCACGAAGCCGGCAAAAAGGACCAGGGAAAGGGAGATCCACTGGCCAACAGATGTCATGGCATTGGCCTTGAGACGGTTATAGCCGAAGGAGGCAACTATGGTCGGCGCGTATGACCACAGAGCAGTTGAAGGGGCGAGACCAACGGTGGTCAGGGTTATGTGAACCCAAAGCTTAGTGTTGGCCAGCTGTGCCTTGTCAGCAAGCCAGTACGCGGTGCGGTATGTGTCTTGGACTCACAGTGCTCAGCACGTCGGGAAGTGTGATGAAAGACCTCTTCATGGCCTTCAGTGGGTCGTCAAGGAGGACGCGCTGCTGGAGGATCATCGTCTCCTTTTCGTTGAAGTAGCGGATGCCGGTGAGCGATACCGGGTTGTTCGGAAGACCGGGGAAGAGACACGCGAAGACGACGCCCGCGAGGATAGTGAAGATACCCTCGAGCTATAGGAATTGGTTAATGCGCCATCCGACTCTGGTGCATATAGTGAGAGGATCTCGCTTACGATGAAGAGCCACTGCCAACCAGCCAGACCACCGACGCCTCGCATGTGCAGTCTAAAGCACTGTCAGTCATGGAAGTATAGAGAGTGAGACAGAAGATAATAGCGTACATAGCATAGGCGAGCAGGCCTCCCACGGCAGTAGCCAAGCCGTTGGCAAAGAAGAAGAAGCCGAATCTTCGGCTCAGTTCGTCGCGTTTATACCATACCGACAGGGTAAATAGACTCCCAGGAATGAACCCAGACTCGCACAACCTAAGATCGAGTTAACTACTATCTCGTCATATTACCATGGTGTAGTGGACGGACCCGAGCAGGAGACGAGTCGAGAGGAATGCTGGCAGTCCATGCTGGAAGGCTTGGAAAGTGGCCACGAGACCCCATGCAAAGATCTGTCCTGTAATCCAGACCTTTGGGCCCACACGGTACAACACCAGATTACTTGGGATCTAGTACTGTCAGGACCTGTTCTTACCACTTCCAGAAGCGTGGTATCAAACCTCGAGGAGTACAATGCCAGCATTCAAGAGCTGTTGGCCGACATTGAACATGTTCTGGCTGATGTGTACATCCTTTAGGAAGCTATCCGTCAGGGCGTTCCCTCTGCAAGAAGAGTCAGATATACGTCGCTGGGACACCGGAGTAAGTAACCGTTGCTCACATGTTGGCGCGGTCGAGCTGGAGGGAGAAGAAGACCAGCATCAGGATCGGCATAACGATCGAGTCAATCCTGCAGGCGATCGTCAGACTCTGTCATCCGACAGCCACATCTTGGCATTACATACTTTCGAACTAGGCGCTTCTCCTCTTCGGCGGTCCACGTTGCAGTGTAGCCGTTAGACACAACCCCTGGGGCAGAATGATCCCCGTGTTGCTGCATGCCGTCGACTATTACTGGCTCCGAGGAGAGGGCCATCTTGGTGCTTTTCTCCATCACGACAACGGCAGGGATTGAATAACCGCAATAACACACGGTAACGGTAAATGCTCTAAGGCTAAAAAACACTGCGCCGCACAAAGTCCAAAGAGGCGCGTCTGTTCAAAGTTCCGCATGAAGCCCTGGCCATGGACTGGAGAGGCAGGCCGCTGCTCCAATATAGCCTGCCCTGAGCCCGCTCATCCGGCCATTTTCGACAATTGACAAGATAGCCCTGCGATGGCATCATCTGTCGTTATCGAGATAGATACGTGAGGCAATTCGTGTGCGGCGTCGATATCTCGTCCGTGATATGCCGGCGAGTCATTAGATCCAGTCTCGGCCCGCTCCACAGCGGGCGAGATTTCAACCCACCCGCGCGGGCTTCGGCAGACTCGCCCGCGTTTCTGCTTTGCGTACTCTGGTGGCGTGGTCTCAACTAATGTCTACGGAAAATCCAAGCATGCATGTGCTGATATGAAGAGCCCCAGGAAGTCGGTCTCTCCTGATGAAGTGACGCGGCGGACGCCGACTCGACTGCTGTTGCCTTTCGGGAATCAGCGAGAGAGTAACACAACTGTGCCATCCTGTTCAATTGATAAACAGCCAGTACCAATTCCAACGCTTCGAAATAGCCTCTGTCAGGTTGGCGCTTGTTGTTTCGTCAATTGGCTGCTGAGAATTTCAACAATGTTTGGCAGCATTGCCTTTGCTTCTCTCCTGGCGCTGGCGTGGGCGGATGGCACATACCGCACCCGGCCGGACCTATCACCGCCACAGCTTAATATCACGACACCATGTTCCTCAGAGTGCAATAAGGGCTACCTGTTTGTGGCGCCCTTCACCAGCTATGGCGAGCCAAACGACCATGGCGCCATGCAAGCTGCTCCTTATATCCTCACCGATACCGGAGACCTCGTCTGGTCTGGCTTCACCTACTTCTCCATTTGGGCAGGGAACTTCCAAGCGGCGCGGTGGAAAGGTCAAGACGTCCTCTTCTCCTTTGAGGGCTCACATAATGGCCTTCACGGTCACGGCCACGGGCACCACACCTTCCTCAACCAACGGTACTACAACATTCGCGAGCTGAGGGCTGGCAACCACATGCTTTCCGATAAGCATGAGTTCATCGTCTTAGATGAGAAGACCGCTTTGATTCAGATCTATCATCCTATCCAGGCAGACCTGACGTCGTATGGAGCCGTTGACGGCCAGACATGGATTGTAGACGCACGATTCCAAGGTACGCAGAGGATTATACGACCACTTATTCGGATTATTGCTAACGTAGTGCTCAGAGCTCGATATCGAGACTGGAAAGGTGCTCTTTGAGTGGCACAGCCTTGACCACGTATCCCCTAATGGTGAGAAGCTTGTTATGGTAGTTGAACAACAGTGGCTGACCGCAGGCTAGAAACGGCACTCTCTCTTCCTGAGGGGCAAGCTGGCATCGGTTACAACAGCTCGACGGCCTGGGACTACTTCCACATCAACTCCATCACAAAGGGTGACGATGGCCACTACCTGCTCTCCGCGCGCCACGCCTCGACGATCCTCAAAATCAATGGCACTGACGGCTCGGTCATCTGGCGTCTGGGGGGTCGGCACTCCAATTTCTCCCTTGGCACGGACGTGGCTTTTGGCTTCCAGCACCACGCCCGTTACCTCCCCGGCGGCAACGAGACCCACAATGTGATCTCCCTCTTCGACAACTCCGTCTACGGCTCCGAGTCCGCCGGCGGCGGCGAGAAGGAGGTGCGCCTGTTCCCGTTCTCGCGGGGCAAGTACATCGCGCTGGACCACGTCGCCAAGACCGCCACGCTCGTGAAGGCGTTCCACCCGCCGGACGACTCTATCCTCGCGAAGTCACAGGGATCGCTGCAGACGCTTCCGAACGGCAACGCGCTCATCAACTGGGGCTCGGAGGGCCAGGTCACCGAGTACAGCCCCGATGGGGAGATCATCTTCCACATGTTCCTGGGCAGCGGCTTCCTGCAGGACAAGCTGCAGAACTACCGGGCTTTCCGCTACAATTGGACGGGGTTCTCGCCTGAGACTCCCGCGGTGCTGGCTGAAGCTGATGACGAGGGCGTGGTGAGGATGTATGTTAGCTGGAACGGGGACACGGAAACGAAGACGTGGAGGTTTATCTGGATGGAGACTGACGCAGCGGGTACCTCGAGGAAGATCGAGAAGGAGGTATCGAGGACAGGTTTCGAGACTGCGTGCCGTGTTGGAGGGCGTGCAGGCAGTATCTCCGCTGTTCAAGCGCTGGCGGTCGATGGCAAGGGCAGAGTTCTCACGATCTCCGAGGCCGTCGAGGTGAAGCATGCGCTTTCTGTAAAGGGTAAGATCTTGTCAGGCAGCAGCAACCAGGAGGTCTTAACGACCTTGGAACTGTAAGCTGAGCGAGGAGTTTATTAGAATTGTATGGAAACGTTGGACCCCTGATGTAATATCTCGTAACCAGAGGTTAGGCAGAGGGATATGCCATAAACTGACGAAGCCGCACAATGAATAGATACCCTGTTACGGCGCCGATGTCCCATTTCCGCGTGAGTCACAATCACAGCTTTCCCTTTAGTCCTTGACCTGTTGCTTGATTGACTCCGAGCCCATCTCAACTTCACCCTCAATCACCTCCTTTAAGTCGGGCACATCAGAATGTTTGACGCCATCAAATTTCTTGTCCACCTCTTCAAGAGTGAGCCCTCTGGTTTCAACCCAAAATAATATCACACCAGCTAGCATTAGGAAATCGACGCTTGCGTTGATGATGTAAGTCTTCCAGCCGATGGCATTGAGGGCGTAGGGCATCGCCATTGTGACGAAGAGACCACACACTTTTGCGCAAAAAGTGTATAATCCCATACCGGTGGCTAAAGATGAAGATTGTCAATGCCTTATAATCTGTACCTCTGGGTACTGTGATATTAGACTCACCTCTAATAGAGAATGGAAGAATTTCAGGTGGATATAGAACCGTCAAGGGGATAATGCCGTACCCATAAGCAGCATTGTATAGGAAAATCATTGCAATAGTCCCATAAATGCCGCTCTTATCAGTAGAGCCCCCGTAGACTGCGGTGAGACCGGCCAAGGCATAGAAAGTGACAATCTGCCCTGCGAGACTGAGAGCACAGAGAGTCCTCCTCCCCACCGCATCGGCAAACCAGGATCCAACGATCGAGAATACCATTGTCCATGCGGTAAGAATGATATTGATTTGCAGCTGAGTGGTCGAGTTATTTATACCAGCTTGCGTCTATGTTAGGCAGTCAGTAAATGCTGGATATGACTTGTCAGTGAAGAAGGACGAGCTCACCAGCATATCACCGAAGTAGAAAGTAATAATATTCGTCCCTGGAAGCATGGAGATGATCGAAAATGTGGCCACAAGTACGAGCCGCTTGCGATTGGCCTTGCCAGAGAATGACTTGAAAAATGACAGATGTTGAGCTTTCTCCCAAGCAATAGTATCGGTAATCTCACGATACTGTAGAATCACAGACGGGGCATCCTTGTCACCACCTGCGTTGACGGCAGCGAGAACTTCGAGCGCTTCATCGTGACGGTCCTGGTTGATAAGCCAGCGAGGAGACTCTGGAAGTATCATGACGACCATGGCGGCGAGAATGCTAGGAACAATCTGGATAAGGCTTGGAAGTCTCCAAGCCCAGTTTGAGGACCAGGGTGATGTCTACAAGAAGTCAGTCAAATACAGGGCCTCGTAGCAATCGATCGTACCCCGTAGCACACTCCAGAAGCAATCAGAGTCCCGACGTTCCAGCAGGAAAAGAACATGCCCAGACCAAACGCTCTGTATTTGGGAGGGATCGTCTCAGCCACATATGGCACGCATGATGTTTGCGCAAAACCTAAGCCGAAGCCTGATAGATGAGTTAGACAACAATATCATCAGGTCATCAAAACTCTAGCTTCTCACCGATAATGAATCGAGCAGCGATGAACATTCCAATGTTCTGAGCAGCCGCTTGAATGACCGCCCCAATAAGTGTGATCGCGCAGGAGAGGAACATGCCCTTCCGTCGACCAAAGTAATCGGCAAACCACCCGGAGACAAAACACGCACAGGCGCCTCCAACAAACGAGCTCGCAGTGTTCAATGATTTTGTAGAAGTGTTCAAGGTGAAGTAGTCAGAATACGTTGCCATGACATTCAGGCTTCCCATCAAGGAGCTGTCGTAGCCCAGAAGCACCGAGTCAACCACAGACACGCCGATGATTGCCACCAGCAGGGCGATCTGCGACCTAGGCACGAACCTAGATAGGTGCTGCCTTGGAGGATGTGAACTCGCCATGTTTGCCAGGTTGGTCGTTTGAATGCAGTTAATCCAGCTTGGAGAGAGGACAGCAGAGAAGACATCTTCATACACAAGCAAGAGAGTCTTCAACCTTATAGTACATCTCCACTCTGTTATCCAAGCTGTACAGCTTCTCTTCGTAACTCTATCAGCTCGGAAGATTCAGGTCAAACCGGCCGAGTTGACTGAAGTGGTCCGGCTGAGCTTATCGGACGAGGACGAATTGATCTGTAGATAGGTAAAAAGCTAGGAAAGAAAAGTGAAGTAGATCTATCGATTGGAAGATTTAAATCACCTCCGTCAATTTTAGCTTTGCTTATCGTGCCATTCACTTGTAGATAGGTAATGTATTATGGCATGTTCCTGACTCGTTCCTGGGACTAGAGCATAAAATCGTAAGATAAGGAGTACCGCTTATCGATTGACCGGAGGAATCAGGTCAAATCGGCCGAGTTGACTTGACTGGACCGGGTTTGCTTGCTTTATTATGCTTGAATTCTCTGAACCGAACCATATGAATGCTGTGGAATATACTTTGGAAGGAATCAGCAGTCTTCTTCAGGTTCTTTCTAAACCTTGAGATTCCGAAGCGAAACTTTCCCCTATCTTGTGTTGTGCGTCAGGTGAAACGAGCTCAATCCTTGCATCCTTTCCTCGCACAATCTGAGCTTTCAACAGGACAAGAGCTCTACGATAAATCCTAAATATGGCGGACCTATGGAAATTGACAGCTATGGAAGTTCGCGAGAAGATACTGCGAGGGGAGTTGACCATGGAGGAGTATGCCAAATCTCTCTTGGAGCGTATTACGGAGCGTGAGCCTGTGGTTCAGGCGTGGGCCTTTCTCGATCCTGACTATGTTCTGTCAGAAGCCAAAAGGCTGGATCAAGTCTCACCCGAGAAGCGAGGACCCTTACATGGGTTTGCGATCGGTGTTAAAGATGTGATTATTACAAAAGGTAAGACGACGCTATCAACACCGTGAACGAGGATGTTATATCGATAACTAACCGAAAAAAACACAAAACCAGATATGCCAACAGCATACAATTCAGCGATCTTCCAGGATAAACCAATCCAGAACGTCGATGCCGGTCCGATCATAACTCTCCGAGAGTCAGGCGCGCTACTTGTGGGCAAGACACACACCACCGAGTTCGCAGCCTCAATGGACGGTCCACCGAGTCGAAATCCTCACAACCATAATCACACACCGGGAGGCTCATCGTCCGGATCTGGTGCTGCTGTAGGCGACTATCATGTTCCGATAGCGCTTGGTACGCAGACAATGGGGAGTGTGATCCGGCCGGGGTCCTATAATGGATGCTATGCATTCAAGGTACGTTTCCTGATATGTGACAACGTAGAGCGAGATTCACTCTAATTTTGACATAGCCCACCTGGGGTGCGATCTCACGCGAAGGTCTAGCTATGTCTTCGGTTACACTTGATACGTTTGGCGTCTTCTCGCGGTCAGTCCAGGATCTGGAGGTGATGGTCGATGTGTTCAAGCTGGCGGATGACAAGCCTGTACCAACTTCTCCTTTCTCCTTAAAGGGGGCAAATATCGGGTTCTGTCCAACACATACCTGGTCGTCGAAGGCAACTCCTGCTCTTCAAGCTGCCTGGCAGAGGGCTCAAGAGTTACTCGCACAAAGAGGGGCTACGATTGGAGACATAACACTCCCAGATGACTTTGCAAACATTCCGGACTGGCACCGTGCAGTGTGCTGGGGTGAAGGGCGCAGCTCTTTTCTTGGGCGTATGTCTTCTTCTAGAGATAGAAAGAGCGATCAAATGATACTAACAAGTAGCTTTATAGAGTACCTTCTTGCCAAGGACAAGTTACACCCCGGTCTAGTTGACTACATAGAAGACACAAGTCTAACTCGCAAGGAGCTACTCGAGGCGTACGATGGCTGTGCTCGTCTACGCCCTGTCTTTGACGAAATAGCATCAAAGTTTGATGTGATCGTTACACCGACAGCGCCAGACGAGGCCCCTGAGGGCTTCAAAACAGGCGACGGTGTAAGATATTCCCGTCTCTTAAGTATCTTCCGTGTGTCTAGCTAATCAGCATGACAGTCATTCTGTCTCATGTGGACAACCCTCCACGTCCCTGTTGTAAATGTGCCCGGCTTTTCTGGGAAGACTGGGTTGCCACTTGGATTGAGTATAGTCGCACCTCGGTACTCCGATAGGGGTCTGTTACACGCTGCGAAAGTTATCGGAGATGTGATTGAGAAAAAAGGTGGATGGCATCATAATCTTTTTTGAAGCAGAACACTATGAATTAACTGTCATCATACTCTCTCCCGTTCTCACGGGATACCATAAGGATATAATCTCGGAGCATTAACTTCCCCTGACGCCAGTCCACGAATAAAGAACACAGAACGTTTCAGCCTATACTAAGATGCAAATCTGATTAAGTAGTCGGACGTGGCGGTATACGTCCAGATGACGAAGAGACCATTTGATTCACCGTCGAAAAGTCAAGGAGCTTGGAATCCGTAACTTGATGGTCTCCGGTGTCTTAGTAATAGCAAGGACTCCTCACGTCGATAAGGGGCTAATGATTGCGGTCGCTAGGCGTCGTCCCTGGATAGCTGGATCTTCAGCGGAAGACGCTTAGATCGGGAACTCTCCATCGTAGTAGACTGATTTGTCCTTGTGACACCTGAATATGAAGTTGATGGCCTTGGGGGGCTCGCCGCTGCTGTGGTTAAGTTGTTGACTTTCCTCGACGAGTAGCCCAACCCCACATATGCTCTAGACCGGCCTTGGACTTCGTGAGGACAGACCGGGCGAACTCGACATGTGAAGTCTGCTCGCTGTAGTCCACTTCCATGTCCTCCTCGTCGAAGATCTTGCGGCATCTGCCAACGACAGCCAAGTACTCCTCCTTCTCCTCGTCATCGCTCCCAAATGTAGTGACATGGCCCGCATACTTGAGAAGGAGGACATTGAGGATGATGCGTGACATGCGACCATTGCCGTCTCCAAAAGGATGGATCATGACAAATTGATGGTGGTAGCGTGCAGCCAGGGTATAGGGATCAAGCTCTCCTGATATCTCGGCCTTGGTGATGTCGTGATTCAAATGCTCCACCATCTCCTTCATGTAGCGTGGAACCGCCTTCGCCCGCAAGCAGATGCTGCTCTTCCTCTTCTCGCCTGGCTTGCTATACGATACCGCAACCTCATGGTCGCGATATTTTCCTGCCTCGACGTTCTCATCAACATTTTCGTAGAGAATGTGGTGTGTCTCCAGGATCAACTCTTCGGACAACACCATATTGTCCAAGACGACACGGTCGATCAAGAAGTTGAGGGCCTTCGCATGGTTGATGACTTCTCTGCGAGACTGAATCACATTCGGTCTGTTCTCCTTCCTGTGAGTCTTCACGAGGTTTTCGAGGCACTCCTGGTATTCAGGATCGCGGTCTTCAAGGTCGGGACTGACGTCTTTTCCACGAAAGATGTCCTGGCAAAGCTTGATTGTGATGCGGAGATTTGTGCCGGCAAGCTCGATCATGTTGGAGCCATATACGAGCAAGATCAAGGAGTTCTCGAGTTGGCTCCAGACGTCTGCAAACGCAGCCGTGCCGCCCCTTTGTGACTCTTCACGCATCTCGGTGATGATTGTCGCTGGGTCTGTCGAAAGCATCATCCTGCCTGCTTCTTCCCTCAGATGATCTGCCAGGCGGATCGTGAAATTGACTGAAGGTCCAGGATTGCTGACTCCCCCGCGGATGCTGCGCCAAGAAGGCCAGCCAGCGGAGAATGTCTTGCCAAGGGTGATAGACAAGTCCTGCATTTTGTTGTTGGTGCTGCGAGATTTGGAGGACTTCTTGCTGGGGCTGGACGATGTATTTATATCCAGGTTCTGGAAGGCCTCAGAAAGAGACTTCCGCGGATGGTGGCTCGCACCGGACATGACTGCGACTCGACGGAGATACCTACCAGTCACACGGCAGGGTGACTTCGAGTTAGCTGTGACTCGCTTTCGGTTAGCATTCAGGCTACCCCGGATTGCAGATGCATAAACGCATGCCTTCTCTGCAGGAATCGATTGGCGTGTCTGGAGAGAGAAGACTTCTCTTCTACGGCAGGCGGTGGCTGCTTCTTTCACCTTATGAGTAAGTGACGTATGCCTGTTAATTGAATGGTTTCAATAACTTTTTTTCTTATTAATATTCTTTAAATCCGTACTATTATCTAGTCTATGAGGCTGGCTAATGTAGTAGAACAAATACCATTACTCAACCCGCCGTGCTCGGTGAGTCTTGACTATCATATGCCACGCCGCATCGTGCTTTCTTCCGTCCCCGCTTCCCCGACAAAAGCACAGTCGTTTTCTGATTCTGATTTATTGCGCAGACTACGGTGCGTGGTCAGCAACAATTCTTCCGTCTCAATCAGCATCGGTTGCGCAACCACAAGTACAAGTACAAGGACAAGTCTGCAACATCTCATCTCCCGGATGACAGAGGACGCAGCACAGAGACCGCCATCAAGATACAAGATGTCGACAGCCCACCTGCTCCTGCCGGCCCTTCTGCAGCCCCGCTGGCACCGTACGTTCTGTATGCCTGCATTGTCTGTGTCGCCAATGCACTGTCTGCTAACAGGCTCTAGATCACCTTTCGAAGAGCCTGCGTCTCCAAGCTCAGGCCAACTCGGGGCAGTGCGCTTGCGGATAGTGTGCAGGGTAATGACTCTTTCAATTCGGACATCTATGACGGGCCAGACAGCCGCGTATCCTTGGTAAGTCATGCAGACTTATGGATGTGTATACATCAATCCTTTCTTGCTCCAGCACCGCCCTTGTGCCTTACCGTTAGAGTTATGAGCTCTCAAACGAGCGCCCTCGCACTCGGGATAGCACTACAGAAGATTGATCCCAGTCGACAAAGCGGCAGAAGCAGGGTCTACGAGACGCCGGCAAGGACAGCATTGCCGAGACCACCGCCGACATGATCAGGCCTGGCAAGAGGCTGTCGGGTCGCGCCAGGCGATCATGACAGCCACATTACAAGGATTTAGACTAGGACTCTGACCGAGGATCTAAGTATAATCCGGACAACCCCATCACGAGTGCTCCAGGTCCGACATCCTTGATGGATCCCACAGCCAACCTCGGCGGCTACAGGGATGCGGCGGTCAACGCACGTGTCCAGCCCGAGCGTCACCCCTTCACCTATCCTGATCGCTCCTCTGGCCCCGACGCCTCTCCATTCGGGGAACGCGGCAGGGCCCCCATCGCAGAGATGAACACCGGGTATTTCAAGCCGATACCCAGCCCCGCCTTGTCCGGCACGCCTCCCTGCGAGATCAACCAGGACCACAAAGAGCCACCCAATCCCGCGGGTGCCTGAGACGACAGTAATTCCACCACTACCGGCACACAGACACTGCGTCAGGTGAAGGGCGCAAGTAGCGTCGGCGTAGCTCCAGGCGGCGACGATGGCGGCAGCCGCAGCAGCAAGCCATCAGTGAACTCCATCTACCGCACCGTGTTGTCCCAGTCACTCACAACGGTGAGGAGCGCTGGACGCCACGCGGCCGATTCCAGGACAAGACGTGGGCAGAGCTTCTAGAGGAGCTGCCCTTCGGGCCGGGCGTGTGGGGCCTGATCTTCACGGTCGAGGGACCCGGCATGAGTACCCGCGAGCCAATCCCGCGCGACGACGAGGACGGCCTCGACTCCATGAAGCGGTACGTCAATAGGGCCATCCGGGACTGGTTCACGCGGCAGATGAAGCTCGGTGGCCGGGGATCCGCGACGCCGCGGCTCGTGCTCGACATCCTCATCGAGAAGATGACGGACGAAAACGGGGATGGGGGCGATGAGTTTGATGACTTGCAGTTGGACTGCACTCTCATAGTTACGCGGAGGATGGTGTAATGAATCATGTGCACGATGAATGTATTGTCGGATCTGTATATATCCCATGAGTTCTGATAGAGAGAAGACGTCACGATCCTGATAGTTTACGGTATGCTTGCAGGGAATGGAAGACCAATGCTCACCAAGCCTGTCCTTGTAAGATCATGTCAATAAGCAGAAAGTTCTGTTTCAGAAGTAGGCCAGCCTTGGGCCGACCCAAAGAACCCGATCATGGACCCCGACTGTGCACTGCGGTCCAGAGACACGGGGAGAGAGAAGAGGGGCGCTGGAGCTGGGGGCGTAGGGGAGGAAGCTGACAGCAAGGAAGTGTGGGCGAGTTTATCTAATGCAAGCTTTTCAATCGACGATTGCCGGGCCGCCCTACCGCCATATGATTACTTCTCCTGCTTCGAGAAAAACGTCACGACCACTGGAGGGATGCGCTGGGGAAGGCTACCCGTTGGCTTGCAAAGCCCGGCGGCCACTCTTGTTTCGGCAACACAAGCAGACGGGAGGAGACCCGGGCAAGGCTAAATTTCGGAAGGACTACGCCAGCAGGTCGGGATTTCTGCCGAAGTTCTAGCGACGCAGGGTGGGGATACCGGAGCCGGACGTCGCCGTTGACCTCTTGTTGGCTCATCACCAGCAATATGACCAATGGAGATTGGAGACTGTATTCTGCGGAAACCGCAGCTTACACGGCTGAGCTCCTCCACACGCATGTCTGTAAGCAGCGTCAGTCGTATAAAACCCAGAGGCCCAAAAGGCACCCCTATCATGTGTAAGTCCTCCTTGACCCAACTGATCTCCTGTCTTCGAATTCGAATCCGTCGTGAAAGTTGCTCACAGTATGTCTCCAACCGAAACGGTGAATATACATGGGCCGCAAGCCTCCCACCAGACCCAGCCGCCTTCTCCTCCCGAGGTGGGAGAAAGAGGAGGCAGCGTCCATGCGGGCGGACAACGGACAGCTCATGCGATCTCGCCGACCGTGATCGGGACGAATCGGAGACTGCTGATCATCGTCCTGATCGTCTCCAGCAACATTGTCCAGGTTTGTCTCCCTTCTTAACAAAGTTGTTGACCAGGCTCTCACAGAGACAAAGATGATCTCCAACATGGTAGGCATCGCCGCAGGTCTCGAAATCAGCAAGGCCTTGCAAGTCCCCGTAGGCCCGGGGCAAGCCAACTGGGCAGCAGCCTCCTATCCGTCTGTTCCCCTTTCTCTACCCCCCTCCCCCCTCCTGGTCGGAAAGAAGGA